>CM069160.1:2583337-2662758 GCA_035221665.1 Okamejei kenojei | reverse complement strand
TCCCCACAATGAGGTCATGGCTGAAGCTAGCCCATGACTGAAACATTCTCCACTTTGCCCATTGCTTCGATTACAATAGCCCTAATTTTCAAAAATATATCCTCCCTGTTTAAAAAGGTCAACTTTAAACCTCACGGAGTCCTCTTGGTTGAGACTCCTCCCAAAATTCTCTGCCCGGTCGGTGCCCATTCCCGTGGTTCCTTGGGAATCAGATATAGGATACCTGTCATTGTTCTAAACGCTACAGAACACAAAGACCTCCATACATTCCGGCCGGCCGTCTTGAGATCCCATAGATTATACGGAGGCAATTATTTGGAAACACTCAACAGCAGAAACAGATTAAACAATTACCCTATTTCCTGAATTCCTGATAAATGCAGCATTTATTTCTGAAATGTCCACCCACCATGTTGTGACTGTGCACCTTCACTTCGACAAAACTGTTGTGTTACCCCTCATCCTTCAAAACACCACACTGTTTTTTTGATCCATCTGTTTTGCTGCAACTATAAGAGTTGCTCCTGAATGGAAATTTAAACTCCTGTGAATCTCCGTGGAAGATTTTTTTCCTCCTTTGGCTTAGAATCTCTCTTCTCTATTCCTCCCCGGATATCTGCCAGTGCGCGCTGCTCTTCTCAGTGAGAATCTGGTGCTTTCAGCAAACTGGTAGTGATCTTGGACTGAAGGATGTTGTGACTGTTTCCTGTGAAATGAAAGGGGAAAATCAATAATAATTTCATGATTGTGTCTCATCACGAATTTGACCGTGACATTTTTGCCGGGAACAGTTTTTTAATTGCTTTGGTATTTAATAGCTTTCTATAATGCTTCCTGAAATTTCCATGAGGGGTGATCTTACAACCACCAACCTTCTAACCCCCAATACAAACCCCTGCCGCTGTTCCTTCACGTGCCCATTAATTTCCCATTTATCGACCCACCACCTCATTTCCAGGGATACTCTACAGTCACCAATTGAATCTGGTGGCCGCAATGTTCAGTGCTGGGAAGACCGCAGTTAATCAATAAATATTAACGATTTTGAACGAGGGAAATTGCATGTAACATCTCCAAGTTTTGCGGAATGACAACAAAGGTAGGCGGCAGTGTGAGCTGCGAGGAGGATACTATGAGGGCGGCAGGCTGATTATCCATAGGTTGTGTGTGGTGGTAGATGCAGGCAGTGCAGTTCAATGTGGATAAATGTGAGGTTATCCAATTTGGTGGCAAGAACAAAGAAGGCAGCTTATATACTGAATGGTGAAAGAAGGGAACTGCAGATGCTGGTTAAACCGAAGAAAGACACATCCAGCTGGAGTAACTCAGCGTGAATAGAATAGGAATATTGTATTGTCGCATGTGACTAGCACAGTGAGATTCTTTTGCTTGCATACACAATGTCTACAAATAGGCAGCCACCGCTGCCACTGAAAAGGTTACAAAAGCACCACGCAGCACCCCTTTAGTCCCGCCCCCACACGAACAGATTCCCCTCCCAGCCGGGTCCCCACTGTCCATTGTGCTTCCCCCCCCCCCCCCCCCATCTGGAGAGAAGGAAAGTGGATGTTTCGGGTCGAGACACTTTTCAGATTAATTGGTGATTAGCGAAGGAAAAGGGAAGGTGTAATTGAGACCTGGTGTTGAAAAGGTAACATGCAGTGAAGAAAAGTTAATCTTGCGTTGCCTCATTGAAAAGGTTTGAGTTTTAGTTTAGTTAAGATACAGTCGCGGGAAACTATCTGTTTAACCAAGGCAATTAACCAATATACCATTACCATGCCAATTAACCTATAAAACCTGTACGTCATTGGACTTTGGGAGGAAACCTAAGATCTGAGAAAACCCAGGCAATGTCACGTTTGAAATGAGAAGCGCGAACTCCCGTACGCCAGCACCCGTTAGTCGGATTTGGGTCTTCGGCGCAGCCTTACGCTGTCAGCAGCAACTCTAACCGCAGACGCCACGGACCGCGCGCATAGGAGGTCCAAGGAGCAAGGAGGTCCTTCTGCAGTTATACAAGCTCCCTGGCGCAGGAGATAACACCTGTAGTATTTGTATGAGATTTGTTTCTCGCTAATTTGTGAAGGACAATCTTTGCTATTGAGGGATTGCAGCGGTAGGTTCAGCAAGGAAAATACCAGGATGGTGGGGACTGACAGTGATGAAAGAATGGGTCCCGACTGGGTTCTTGTATAACATTGGAAAATTTAGAAAGGATTAGAGGGGATCTTTGCGAGAACACATATAACATTCTTACCGGATAGACAAGCTAGATGCAGTGGGAAAACAATGTTTTGCCCATGTTCGGGGAGTCCAGACCAGGGGGTCACAATTTAGACAAGTGAAGAACCATCTGAGGGCTTGAGATGAGCAAACAGCGAGCTTTTTTCAACAGCGTGATGTGAATCTGTGGAATTACCTGCCACAGAAGGCAGTGGCGGTCACTTTCACTGATGGTTTTCAAGAAGACTGAAATTAGCACTCTGGGGCGAGCGGCAAATCGAAGGGATATTAGGGAGAAAAACACGGACCGAGGTAGTTACTGATTTTGGGATGAGCAGCAGGGCGCGCGAGCAATATTGAATAGTGGTTGCCGGCTCGAAGGGCCAAATGGCCTAGCTGCTGCACCTATTTCTCTGGCGAGTCCATGACCGCATTGGACGCGAGCGTGTAATTGGACTGTGGAAGGAAACCGACTTGTCACAGGGAGAAAGCAATGAACCCACAGCCGGGAACCACCCGAGGTATGATGGAACCAGTTCACCCATAGCCTAGGCGACAGCAGCAGCTACTTGGTGCCACTGCGCTGCCACTATTAATTACACGCATCACAGGCGATCGAATCTAACACATCGCATCAGGATATCGAGAAACTGGACGGCCTCTACCAGCACTGCGCGAGAATATCTGTTTCTGAGTGCTGCTGAGCGCTCATTTGTGCAGGATCTCGGATTTCTTTTTTGTGAGACGGACGTACAAAGATTTACCACCTGACCTGGGATTGTGATTGAAAATCAGAGAATTTAAATATTCGACAATTAAAAGAGGAATATCAAAATGATGCGATCAAAAATCATTTTGCATTTTCCTGTATAATTTTGAACAGCTTCTTTAACCGGCATGAATCGGTGATCTCTGTGTTCCCCCCATCGGCTCGCACAAATCACAGCAGATCAGCTTCTTGTCAGTTATCACAAAAACAGCTTTCAGTTCTCCTGATGTTTCCTCGCACTAGAAGTTTACTTTTCCTTCTCTGATCCGAGTCAGGCTCAGTGTTCGAGCTTTCTCAGACAGTCTCGCCAAGGCCGACTAACCCTGAGGGTGTGCGTCTGTAACTCCTCTCTACATAGCCGGCCAGAGTTAGTCTCCCCCTCGCCTGTCCCAACTCCGTGTGAATACAGTAGCGGCAGAATTGTGGCCACTACTCAAAGGACACCGGATCGTTGAAGAAATTCCAGGCAGATGGGAAACCAAATTGGCTTCCTCGGTCCAACTCTCGACTTGGTCTTTCGTGCAGCCATTTAACCTCCACTTCCTGGTTCAAAACGCATTCCCCTTTCGCGCAAAATGCTGAAGCCCTGCAGTCCTCACCAATGTCCTACTGCACACGCTGCCGTCTCGGGGGAATTAATGTTATTTTTGGCTGCTAGTGTTCAGTGTGAAGGTGTCCTCACACAAACCACAACCCCTCAATGCTTCCAACTAATCTCACACGAGGGAGGGATCAGGTTAGATATTAAACAGCCCTGAGTATCGCTTGCGGCAGTCGAAGGCAGAAACAGATAGCTGGAAAGAGAGCAGTGAAAGATTCACGTGGAGTAAGTGGGGCAATCTGATAGAGTGTATACGGTTTGAGGGGAATTAGATGGGTGAATGAATGCACAGTATTTTTACCCAGACCTTTAGAGAATCAAGAACCACAGGATATTATGTTTAAGTTGAGAGGAGAAAGATTTACTAGATATCCGAGAGGTAACTTTTCACATCGAAGGCGGTGGGAGTTATGAAACAATAACTACTAGAGGAGGTTGATGAGGTCCAGAAACTATAACAACATTTAAACGCCGTTTGGACAGGTTCGTGGATGGGAAAGTAGAGAGGGATATGGGCCAAACGCGGGCTGGTGGGATTTGTGCTGATGGGCATTTGGTCGACATGGGCAAGTTGGGCCGAAAGACTGTTTTCCGTGCAGAGTGTGACTCTAATGACTCTGTGAGAAGGGACAGGGCCGGCGCTGACGAGGCCTCGGGTGCAACTGACATTGCTCACTGTTGGGCAGTGGAACCCACCGCCCGCACCTCCGTTTCACAGCCCGGGATCAGGATGAACCCAGACCTCCCCCGGCCTCATTCTAGCACCCGTCACTGCAATATCTGTCTATCATCATACACCAGTCTTCAGCACACACCTACCCTCGCCCGCAACTGGTTCCCACCTGGGCACCATTGACCTCTTCGCTTGTCTCCTCTCGCATCGGGCAAAAGGTGTAGGTGTGAAAAAGCACCACCCCCCCCCCCCCCCTACCACCCAGATTCAGAAGGTAGATGTAAATGTTGAGAAACTCGGCGGGTGAGGCAGCATCTATGGAGCGAAGGAATAGGTGACGTTTCTAGTCGAGACCCTTCATCAGACAGATTCTTCCCAGCGGTTGTCCACCTCAACCAGCCCTCCCCCCCCCCACCCACTTAACCACCACCTCCCCACTTCACCACCCCTCGCCACGTAACCACCCATCTCCCCGCACTTGCAACCCCCCCTCCCCCCCTTCAACCACCCCTTCCCCCCTCAACCAACCCCCTCCCCAGGCACGTGCCGTGAGTAAATTACTCAGGGTGGGCAGTCAGCCGGCTTAAGATGAAAAAACCTTATCTGCGCAATGCGCAGATGTTCTCTTCGTAAAAAAATAAAAAATAAGTAACAATTCAATTTTCCCAAGGCTTCTCAATCTCCTTCATTTTTAAATTACTGAATGGGTGGGGGACGGAAGATGAAGGCATGTGGAGAGATGGTGGATAAAAGGGAGCACACCGGGACGTTGAATCAGTTGTCATCTTATTGATGACAATACTAAATTCAAGGGTCCCCAATTGGAGGGAGAGTTCCTTTCACAGCGTGTGAGGAGAGTCTGTGCCAGGGGTTTTAAAGTATGCGCGGAGTAATTTCAAAGTCAAAGTATCCATTTATTGTCATTCAGACCTTTCGGTTTCTGAATGAAATTGCATTGCATTCAGGAGTGGGCAGGTGTGGGGCAGGAGTGGCTTTGAGGGCAGGAGTGTTGAGTGAAGAAGGGGTCAGAGACCACATCAGTAACTCACTCACCCGCTGCCGCAGCGCTCCGGGCACGGACAGCAGAACTGGCCGCCACTTACGGGGTTTTAGAAGCAGCTCGGGAGCGAGCGGCCGCCGGACCCGACAGCATAACCGGCTGCCACTTCAGTGCCTCGAACCTGCCGGCCACGCTCACCTCTGGCAGTGCTCTTCGTCCAGAACATCTCTCACCTGCCGCTCGCCGGCTTCGCTCATGTCAACCGGGTCCCGCAAATCCTTAAATCCCACAGCCAAGTAACCTCAACTGGTGCGATGTGAACACGCTGTCGGAATTTAAAGAATTGCGGGAAGCCGGCAGGTGAGAGATGTTCAGAACGGAGAGCACAGCCAGAGGTGAGTGTGGACCAGCTGAAGTGGCAGCCGGTTCTGCTTTCGGGTCCCAGCGGCCGCTCAAGTCAGTCACTCCAGCTGCTTCTTTCCTCGGAAGTGGCGGCCAGTTCTGCTGTCCGTGCCCGGAGCGCTGCGGCAGCCACCCGAAGCTAAATCACTCCCCCGCCACAATAAACCATATAGCAATTTACCGCACGGAAAAGGCCATTTCACGCTCCCATTTTAGTGTTCCGTGCCGAACACTTTATCTTACTCTCACCGAGTCCGACTTACCTGCACTCAGACACCGGAGCGTGGCAAGTAGGTTACTCTGACCTCCAACGGCCCTCATCTTCACAAAGCTAGACTCCCCAAACACTGTGAATCGGAGCTTCTCCCCCCACCGGCCTGGGAAAAATTCAGTATTTAAAACATAAAAAAGCACCCAAGAAATATGCACTTACCACGTTATTGGTGCAGCAATTAAATGTCCATATCTTCACTCTTTGTTTATTCCTCTGAGAAACAATATTAAAATTAATGGCAATTCATATTTGAAAATACCGCCAAGAAAACTCGCGCTGAGCGCCTGCGCGTACTGCAAAGGCGGATATTTCTGATGCCTTCAGCTCCCCTTGAAACTGTCGGCTCAGGCAGCATGCTGACGGCACGACGGGGGCTGCACAGACCTTCGCGTGTTACAGGAGCTGCGGATGAAAGGCACGAGAACGGATAATTAAATTCCTACTAGGAGATCGATCTTTAGATAAGCCATAATCTACCACCCTATGCCTTTTACTATATATATTTAATAATTGCCATTTCATAATTTCAGGGTCAGGGTATGCAGTGCCTCTACCTTCTTACCTACCCTGACCGGCACGTGCATGCCCCTCCCCCAGAAATCTGCAATGCAATTTGAGCCTTGGCATCTGCTCGAGGTGGTTTTCTGAAATAATGGTCTGCTAAAGGGATTTTTGAGGAAACTACATTCAGCTGACCTCATACTCAAAACATTAATGAATCCAGGTACCCAGAATCTTCATCTCTTTTTTTCTCTGAGATAATTCTGCAATTGTGTCCTTAGGTCTTGGGGAGAAGATAGAATATTCTGGAACCACCCCCTAATGTGCACTTTCTGGTAACCCTGCAAATATTTAAAAATGTCATCCACATCAAATTCCTCTTTTGAATGTTACGTCTGCTTCCAAACTGGAGGGGGACAACTCTAAAAGAAGGTACTCGTGGACATGAGGTAGATAGCCAGTATACTCTCTTTATTGAGAATGCAAAATTGGCTTGGTGTTTGAGGTTTGCATAGCTTCTAGCATCTATTCACAAAGGAACAGAACTGATTAACAAATTAAATTAAAATGATTCAGCGATCATGTAATTTCCGTAATTAATGTATTTAATTAATGTTAATAAGTAGCAAGCTTGGTTATTTGATTATGTTTATGGATAATAGACTATAGGCGGCATTACTTTTAATTAAAATCTGTCATGTTTTTTTTTTTTAGTTACAGTGTATTGCGAGGACTTTGGTGCTGGGGATGCAAAAGATTATGAAATGCCATCAGTACTGGTGATACTTGGGATCATGAGCAAGATGCTGAATGGAAGAGGGGGATATAGAGCCCACAAGATAGGATGGGGTGGGGGGGTAATAAGTGTAATGGCTGGCTATACTCAGTTCTAGAGTAAATAATGTATCACAGAGCATCCTGTCATCAGGTTTTTGAACACCTGTTCAATCCTAACCACAACCCCTACCTCAGCCCTGAACCACTACAGACATTTGTTTTTGCACTATCATGGTCTAGTTTTCTTAGAATAAACCGATTATGTGTTGTTTGGGAAAACTACATTGGGAATGATTTGATTTCTATATTCATTATTATTGGTCGTATCTGCCTAAATCATCAGGGGCTGAATTGCATGTGCATGTCCATTTTTTTGGCCAATTGGTCTCTTTCCCCTTTACAATATAACTTCCACCCCTTCAACATCAAAATGGTATGTATGGGGGTTATTTAACTTTATAATCTTTTCCATTTAATGTTGCACTTTTGATGTTACAAGCACATTTAAAAGGCACTTCACAGGAATGTTACCTTATTAAAAATAAAACTGTATTGCAGGCAAAGAAAAATAATAGGAAGGTGTTTCATGCTAGACCTAAAGGTGGATTGTTGACCAACCTACTTGGTGGGAAAACAGGTATGATGGATAGTTCTAAAGGGAGACAGTATTTACAATGTAAATCGATGTGTAGAATAATGGTGTTAAAAAAGTAGGATGAAGGAAAATTGGCCAAAAGTTGGCGTTCAGCTATTTTGGAGTGGTGGAGGATTATGGAAAACTCGACGGAGGACTTTAAAAACTGTTGCTGAAATAAGATAAAGCCTCTTAGTGCAAAGGTGGATGAATAGGGCTGCTTAAGGGAATGAAGTACGCAAGGCATAGCAGAATTTGAATGAGTGTTTAAATGAGGAGGGATGTTTACAATCTTATGTAAACTCATTTGTTTTAATTGGGTGTTTGCCCCACTTTTGTGAAAGACTATGCAGGCCAAGGCTGAAGACTTGCCCAATATTTTCTACATAAAGGCTGTGCCCCTTTAAGAGAACTACATTCAATAAAAACATCCAAATTCACTGTAAAAGAGATTAGAGTAAAAGGAATTTGAAGGCTACGAAAAACAAGTAATATTTTATGGGCAACTTGCTTTGCTGCTCATTCTGTTCTGCAAATAAATTACGATTTTACTTCGGAGTCACGTGAGTGACTATGTGAAGAAGCTCGCCTGGCGCTAGAACGGCATTACATCGACGCCTGACGGCTTGAAGCAGAGCTGCAGAGCGCGCAGCTCCTCGCAGCGGTCGGAACGGACCCGCAGGTAAGTGCAAGGAAAGAGGGGACGTTTCTGGGAAACAAAAAGACGCTAAACGCTGGTAGAACCAGCAAAAGCGAAAGAAAAATCAGAGTCACGCTTGCATAATGATTTAGCCAGATAATAAAAAAGGAAAAATGGAGAAGTCTCAAAGAAAAGATTTCACGGGTAAAAAGATCGGAAAGAAAATGGTCCCGGATTGGCAAAGAAGAAAAAGATTTACAACTAATAAAAAAAAGAAATAAAAAAAAAAATAATACTCTAAATGTATAAATAAAATATTAAAAAATAAAAGGAAATGAATGCCAAAAGTGTAACAAAATCAAAAAAAAAACTCTTACGAAAAAAACAGTAGACCACCAAGGCGATAAGAAAAGCAAATAAAACACAAAAAACAATTTACCAACACAACATAAAGCATGCTATACCCGAAAACACACCGGGACTAAGCCTCCAATTCAACACAAAACAACCCAAGAAGTGCTAGTGAGGCTATGGAAACAAATCCAAGCCCCCCCACAAACAAAAACCAAAAGAAAAGAAAGCTAAGAGATATAGAAAACCACCCACCACCAGAAGGGGGCCAACCTATTAACGGTGCCCCGGCCTATGGGTAGATCACAGGACGGCATCCAAATTAAACAACTCACCAACTTCAAGATTCTGTGATGGTTTGAAACAGCAGAATTACTATAAAACAACTCCGGATAATTGACGCACCTCATTGAAGGTACCTACGGTTAATCCGTCTAAATGGACGCCTATGTCTCCAGGCATGAGAGGACAAGAAATAAGATTTCAAAGAATCCTCAAAACTGATTTCAGCTGCCATTACTGGCCTATGGAGGCAAATGGAATGGTCGGAAATGGTTTTAAAAATCCAAAAAGATACTTTGGGCCATTGTTTGTGCAATTCCTTCTATGAAATTAATTGTATGAGGAAAATTGCGATTCGGCCCATATTCATCCAATGGTTTCGCAGGTCTGTGTCGATCAAGTGGTGTTCAAGCTCCTGGTTATCTGTTGGAGAGAACCTGCCTAAACAAATAAGAGAAATGGATGAAGAGGCTAAATCTATTTAGCCATATGAGACCTTTGACGTTTTTGGACAAAAATATATTTTTTGTCTCAAGAAGGGGATTTGATTCGGAAATAAAGATAAGAAAATATTACCATCCGACACAGCCTAATGTTCACCCATATACGGGGTGAGAAGGAGACCGCCACGTTCATATGGTAGAGGTACAAAAAATGTATGCAATTCCTAAAGAAACTGTGACGAATCTCCAATTGGAGGGAGATTACAAATGTTTTTATGATGAATTGGCTTGCCATCACATCTGATCGGTTTATTTTACAAAACAGTTTCTGGAGCTATTTATATTATTTAAAGAAGGTGTTAACTCTCGGTACTAAATAACCTGCTTTATGGTTTCATGTTTTCTGCAATTGAAGAGGCAGAGATTAATGTGGAAATTGACAAATTGTTTAAAAAAGGTGGTTATTGGGGAAAAAAACTGTTGAACATAAACATCAATTTGTGTCCAAATATATTTCCAAGAATGTAAAAGATGGTGGTTGCAGAATTATTCTGGACCTTACAAACCTTAAATACATTTGTCGAGTATAAACATTTTAAAATGGTAACATTCAATACTACAAGACATTTGATAATCAGCAGGTTGTTATATGGCCACAATTGATTTAAAAGACGCGTACATATTCAGTACAAATTTTTTTTACATATTTATTAAAGATACACCAAAATTTCGAAGATATTTAAAATTTAATTGGCTGGGACAGCTTTGGCAATTTAAAGCTTTACCAAATTGTGTTAAGTTCAGCTCCCAGGCTCTTTACAAAGCTGTTGAAAACCAGTTTTAGCACAATTAAGAGCACAAAAGCACATTCATCTGGCTTATCTGGATGACATTTTAATTATCAATTGTAATCAAGAGTCAGCTGAAAAAATCAGTTTCAGCAACTAAAACCTTATTTGAGAAATTAGGTTTCTTGAATGATTCATCCAATTAAATCCCAGCTGCAGCCAACACAGTCAATTAACTATTTGGGGTTTGTGATCAACTCAGTTACTATGTTAGTAACTTTGCCAACAGACAAGATTGATGATATTTTAATGACCTGCAGGGGGTCTTATGCACGAAACCTAATCCCTCCATCCGGAAGTAGCCAAAGTTATTGGGAAATTAGTAGCGCATTTCCTGCAGTGGAAATTTGGTCCATTACATTACCAAAACCTGCAAAAGAGACAAAATAAAACCTCTAAAAAAGAGAGCAGGCCATTTTTTGGCCTATGCAATTAACAAAAGATGCCTTATTGGAATTGCAATGGTGGATTGGAAAATGTCCCTCAAGTCCTGCTAAAAACATTTAACAACAGCCTGAAGTAGTTTTACGAAACAGATGCTAGTGCTCTCGGATGGGGGGGGGGGCGACAGATTCATTTACCAGCTGTGGGGGCAGATGGACTGTCCAGAGGAAATGTTTCTCCAAAACATATGGTATTAACTATTTAGAATTATTAGGGGCATTTTATGGATTAAAAGCCTATTGTGCTACAAAAAAGAATCTGCATGTACTAATAAAATTAGACAATACAACAGCAGTTGCATATATTAATCAACATGGGAGGAGTCAGATCGGTATCATGTGATTGTCTGGTCAAGCAATGACATGGCAGTGGTGTATTGAGCACCAAATTTTGGATTTCAGCGAATTATATCCCAGGTAAAGACAATGTGGTTGCAGACAATAGATCAAGGTGTTTAAAGATAACACAGAATGGATGTTGAACCCCCGTAATATTCAGTAAATTGTGATTCAATATGGGTTACTAGACATTGATCTGTTTGCATCAAGATTACTATCATCAATTGCCTAAATATGTGTCTTGGGAACCAGACCCAGATGCAGTAGCAGTAGATGCTTTTTCACTGCATTGGGGGAATATGTTCTTTTATGCTTTTCCGCCATCTGCTCTGGTTCAGCAATGTCTGAAGAAAAATAGAACAAGATTCTGCCACGGGATTATTGGTGATTCCAAATTGGCCGACACAACCATGTTCCCATTGATGTTAAACATGATTAAAGAACCATATATGTCAATTCCTGGCAGCAGTGATTTGTTTAATACAACGGTGACCAAAGAAAATTTGCCACCATTACATGCTTATATGAATTTGTTAATCTGCAGGTTTTGACCAGACCACTACAAGAGCTTGGATTGTCGGATAGAACTATTGATATTATAGTCGCATCATGGCGAGATTAGCAGCACCAGAGACAATATATGACACATATAAGAAATGGGAAACATTGTTGTAGATAATCAAATATATCCTATCAAAACGGATGAACATTGCAAACATATTGGAGTTCCTTGACGAGCTGCATTTTTAACAGCACTTAAGTATAGTGCTATTAATAATGCACGTAGGGCCTTGTCATCCTATTTAGGACAAATCTCTGATCAAAAATCAATTGGATCACATCCATTATATCAAGATTTATGAAAGGATATTTAACAAAAATCCACCCAAACCAAGATCTACAGAAATTTGGGATGTCAGCATTGTACTTACTCTACTTAGGCAATGGACTCCAATCGAAGTTTTATCATTGGAAAAGTTAACATTTTAAATTAGTAAGTTAATGGCATTGGTTTCAGCTCAAAGGGTGCAAACATTACAATTGATACGTTTAGACAGTATGCATGTGGCTACAGATAACATTGTGTTTTTTGTTTATTCGATCTGATCAAACAAAGCAGACCAGGAAGAACTGGAGCAAAGGTAACGTTTTCAAGCTTACCCTATGATCCAACATTGTGTGTAGTTAAACATTTGGACCAATATATAAAAATTACCAAAACTCTTCGAGGTGATGAAAAAACATTAATGATTACGCATAAGAAAACCACACACAAAAGCTTCAGTGCAAACAATTTCGAGGTGGATAAACAGGTGTTACTTTTAGCAGGAGTAGACACTGATGTGTTCAAATCTCACTCCACCAGGGCAGCAGCTATGTCTGCGGCGAAGTTACAAGGATGTGCCACTCGAACATATTTTAGAAACCGCAGGGTGGTGTAAGAAGAAACTTTTTCAGAGTTCTACAATAAAACCTGTTCACACAGAATGACAGGCTTTGGACACGCGGTGTTGGGTTCACTATAATCACCTGCTTTGTTTCACTATCAAATGATATTATTGATTATGTTATCACTTATATCTTTTATCACTTTGTAATGGATTCCCCAGATGTAAAAAAAGGGGGTTATTTATTGTTCTTTTCTCATTAAAAATTTATGGAAAGAACTGAAACTGGTCTGGTAAAAGGTTACTCATGTATGTGTTGACCTAGCCGGACTGTCGTATGGAAGAATTCTTACGACATGGAAACACAGAAGCTTCAAAAATCTTCACGTAGTCACTCACGTGACTCCGAAGTAAAATAGTAAGATTAAACGAGAACTTACCAGTTTGAAGTTTGATCTTTATTTTATGAGGAGTAACGATGAGGGATTACGTGCCATCCACTCCCCACCCTCATAAAATAAATGATTATCTGGTAGTTCTAAAATCTATGAGAAGCCTTACTATCTTACTCCGGCTATTATGTTCTGTGTTTTTCATTGCCGCTGCTTTGAAGTATGCCGTTCTAGCTGCCAGGCGGGGCTTCTTCACGTAATCCCTCATCGTTACTCCTCATAAAATAAAGATCAAACTTCAAACTGGTAAGTTCTCATTTAAGCTTACTATTACATCTTACTAACTAGCTTTTGCCTCCACCCAATCTACTTACCATTTTTGTTTTTAAGGGGAATTGAATGAGAGAGAAAGAAATTGAATTTGTAACTTGATGCTTCTTATGCATTACACACTAAACACTTCAATTCAGCTCCATCCTGTCTCCTCCTGAACTCGGAATTGCCTCTGCTGCACTTTCTTGTGAGGCTGCATGAAAAAACGTTGCCTGATATGTGCGTCATTATTGAACTGTTTATATGACACTGTTTTCTGGCAGCAACTCAGTCGTGCAAATGTTTTTTTTTTTGCTATTTAGAAACATAGACATAGAAACATAGAAAATAGGTGCAGGAGTAGGCCATTCGGCCCTTCAAGCCTGCACCACCATTCAATATGATCATGGCTGATCATCCAACTCAGTATCCCGTACCTGCCTTCTTTCCCATACCCCCTGACCCTCTAGCCACAAGGGCCATATTCTAACTACCTCTTAAATTTAGCCAATGAACTGGCCTCAACTACCTTCAGTGGCAGAGAATTCCAGAGATTCACCACATCTCTATGTGAAAAAATGTTTTTCTCATCTCGGCCCTAAAAGATTTCCCCCGTATCCTAAACTGTGAAACCCTTGTTCTGGACATTCCCCAACACCGGGAACAATTCTTCCTGCATCTAGCCTGTCCAACATTTGTAAGTTTCTATAAGGTCCCCCTCAATCATCTAAATTTCTAGCGAGTACAAGCCAAGTTCCATCCAGTCTTTCTTATGAAAGTCCTGCATCCCAGGAATCTGTCTGGTGAACCTTATCTGTACTCCCTCCATGGCAAGAATATCGTTCCTCCAGTATTTGGAGACCAAAACTGTACGGAATACTGCAGGTGTGGGTCTCACCGGGACCCTGTACAACTGCAGTAAAACCTCCCTGCTCCTATACTCTAATACGTTTGATATGAATGCTAACATACCATTCGCTTTTTCACTGCCTGCTGCACCTGCATGCCTATTTTCAATGATCCGTGTACCATGACACATAGGTCTCGTTGCATCTCCCCATTTCCTAATCGGCCACCATTCAGATAATAGTCTACTTTCCAGTTTTTTCCACCAAAGTGGATAACCTCACATGCATCCACATTATACTGCCTTGTCATACATTTGCCACTCACCCAGCCAAACCTATACACCTTGCAGCCTTCCTAGCATCCTCCTCACAGCAACACTGACCCCCAGCTTCGTGTCATCCGCAAACCCCCCTGGAGATGTTGCATTAAATTCCCTCGTCCAAATCATTAATATATATTGTAAATAGCTGGGGTCCAGCACTGAGCCTTGCGGTAACCACTAGTCACAGCTTGCCATTCTGAAAGGACCTGTTTTTACTCCTACTCTTTGCTTCCTGTCTGCCAGCCAGTTTCTCTATCCACATCAATACTGAACCCCCCAATTCCATGTGTTTTAAGTTTGTCTACTAATCTCTTATGTGGGACCTTGTCGAAAGCCTTCTGAAAAGTCCAGATATAACACATCCACTGGTTCTCCTTATCCACTCTACTAGTTACATCCTCGTAAAAATTCTATAAGATTCGTCAGACATGATTTACATTTCGTAAAATCCATGCTGACTTTGTCCAATGATTTCACCACTTTCTAGATGCGCTTGCTATATTTAATAACTGACTCTAGCAGTTTCCCCACTGCCGATGTTATAAACTAACTGGTCTGCAATTCCCCGTTTTTTTATCTCTCTCCCTTTGTAAAAAGTGGGGTAACATTAGTTACCCTCCAATCCACAGGAACTACTCCTGAATCTAAAGAATTCTGAAAAATTATCACTAATGCTTCCACTATTTCTGGGGCTACTTCCTTAAGTACTCTGAGATGCAGCCTATCTGGCCCTGGAGATTTTATCGGCCTTTAATCCATTCAATTTAACCAAACACCACTTCCAGGCTATCCTGGATATTGAAGTCCTGCCTGCTCTCAGATCGACATGATAAAAGCTGGCGCTTCGCCTTACTTTCACAAAGGAGGAATTCTGATGTACATTTGCAGTTTAAATTTAGTGAATATTCTGGAAGGTTTTCCATATTTAAATTCAATTGTTTTCATTTGCTGATAGCATCACTACAAGAGCAACTTAAAAGCTTTGGTCCAATCCTCCTGAATGTGATGAGAATTTGAGTGACTCACTTTTCCATTACTTTGAGTCATAAAGGAAAACAAAGGCCCGAGTGAAAATCTCTCACAGGGGATGAACAAAGGCATTGGCCCAAATAGACGGAGACGCCTGATTCCGACTGAAATTTCTATAATTCTAAGATTTTTCTTCAAACAATTGTAAGGGTTCTACATGTTAATGCTAACGAAATCAGCTGCATGTGGGACCAAAATCAAATGAATGCTTTTATTGAATGACACAGATAATGGATCGCTTGTGGTATTGCCCATGCGACATGTCTGGGTCTGAAGCATCAGGATAAACATGCAATAAGTTGCAAATTAGCTTGAATTCTCTGCTGCCAACTTTGAGAATGGGTTCCAAACTTTGGAATTTATTTGGAGGCTAAATTGCTTTTGGTCACCTCCAATTCTGACAGCTGATTGACTCGTGGTCTGGATCAGCAGTGACTGGGATTCTGTTGCAGATTTATTTTTAAAACAATATGGATGTCGTACAATTAATCTAATGTGGTATCGTGCTGCTAAACTAGGATTGAGCAGTGGTGTTTTTGGGCCATGTCTAATTGTTAAGTCAACCGGGCTCTTCAATTGAAGTGCAATTATTCTGGAGACATTGCACAGTTTTGTACTTTTATTTTAAATTACAACATCTGGCATGTGATGTCTGCACGACTGTCAATGGGAAAGAATGAGTATGAGTCACTAGTTGTTATCATACTATCTGTATTATAAGTATTAAGCAAATTCCCATTAAAGCCATCAACTCTATGTGATGACAAAATCCCTCATTATTGTTCTCTCCCCATCCGCATTCAAGCCTTCCAGTTGGTTGCATGAGCTTTTGGGAGGGGAACGGGATTTATTTTTCCTTTCTAAAAACGAATAAGAAATGGAAACATGTGATTCCCTTTCAGCCAACCTAATTCTTTCTTGTGAAAGTAGTGAGTCGCAGTCCTAAATTGCAGCTGGGCTATTGTTCCCACCCTCTTCCTGATCTGCTACTCCTTGGTTTCCCATTATAACCCTTTCTAGTCTCATCAAATTATTAGCCGTTACGTTGAAAAGTGTACATTTTCCAGGGAGGAATGATAGTTGCCTATATTTAGTTGGCCCATACTTCGTGGGTGGTGAGAGTGGTGTATGTTTTTCCGTAAATTATCTTTTACCTCAACGGTACATTTGTAAACCATATGCCCATTTCCTTATCTTGGGCATTGCCAGGCAATGATCTTCTCCAACTGAAATTAAAAAATTATGTTTTGAACATTTAAGGATTTATTTTTAATGCTAAATTATGTATTTTTAAATACTACATTTCTAAAGGCTGGCAACATTGACCAGAACCAGGGGCCACTGTTTAACAATAAGGAGCAAGCCATTTAGAACGGAGATGAGGAAACACTTTTTCCTCACAGAGAGTGGTGAGTCTGTGGAATGCTCTGCCTCAGAGAGCTGGATAGGGCTCTTAAAAAGAGCGGCGTCATGGGATATGGGGAGAAGGCAGGAACGGGGTACTGATTGGGGATGATCAGCCATGATCACATTGAAAGGCGGTGCTGGCTGAAAGGACCGAATGGCCTACTCCTGCACCTATTGCTGTCGCTTTAACCTATGGGGTTGTTTCCAGTCAGGGCACACAGTTGGGAGCCGGGTCCGAGTGACAAGGCCGGTGATAATTATGAAAATTTGCAGCCATTTGAACCAAATGCCAAATTAGAGGCTTCACTCATGACTGGGTCGCAGCTCCCCAGCTGACGGGACCTGTTTTCGCTCTCTTTGAAGAAGCGCCGCGCGTCCCAGCGAGTGGGCAAACGCGGAGCCAAACCGCAATATGAGCGGGAGCATTTTCTCAGTCGGACTTTATCGACAGTTGGGGTGGGGGATCTGGGACGAGAGAGAGAGAGCTGGCGATGGCGCACAGATGGAACAGTTTAATAATACCCATTAAAATCCGCCCTTCGGCCACTCGGCAACCTGGGCTGATCTGATCTGACGGCCGTGTCGTTAGCTCGCTGCGTGCCCGATCCTAACGCAGAACCTCCACAAAACCTTTTGGGCTTCGGGTACCAGCTGCACAAAGAGCATTCTCTTTAACAAGGCCTGGCGAACTGTGTTGGTCAACGTGCTCTGGGCGAGAGGGCTGGGGGAAACACGCCGCAACTGTCACAAACCTGGACCAGCACAGACCCTCCACTCAATCTATCCAATACTAAAGGGCAGGCATTTTGCAGTTAAATGTCTTATATCGGATTGGCGGCTAACCCTGTACTCAGTTTTCCTCGGAGGTGAATCTTTGCCTTAACGGTACATTCACACCAGCCCACATGACACTGATACAGTCACTGTCTGCCTCAGATGAAATATATTTTAACACATACATTATGAATAAAGATAAAATGTTTCAAACACAAGTAATATTCTAATTCCAGTTAGAAAACACATTAAGGATTAAATGAAAATAAAAAAAATATTAAATTTTTGAATATCTCATAATTGCAGATGAATGAACTGGGACTGTGCGAGTTTTGTGCGAACAGCAGAACAAGAAAGGACGCTCTTGAGTTGACAAGAATTCTAGATTCATTCATTGGTTGAATAGTTAACAATTTATACACAGTTTTATGTAGCATTGCGTTCGTTTTTTCCCCCCGAATGACCTTTGACAAATCCGAGGATTCCTTGCATTTATCGGAATACCAAACTCACGTATTCTCCAATTTTAAAGATATTCTACCTGCACTCCCCATCCCCCTTCCTCCACTCTAGTTTTACAAGTTCCACAGTTTTCCTCTTGAGATCACACCTTCCCTAGTCAACAATGGGCCTGAGGTCGTTTGTGGGTGGTCCTGGAATTTTCCTGCCTCCAGCACTTCATCCCACCACCCCATTTCCGTATGAAGGGACCTGAACTGAAATGTCACCCATCCTTGTTCTTCAGAGATTAGCAACATGTCAGTTTCTTTGTTGAACTAAATTAAGGCGCATGTTGCAATCAAAAGCGCTTGAACAATGGGTTGGGAAGAAAGCCAAACTGTAAGAAAGAGGACTGTTCTTCAGAGATGCTGACTGACCTGCTGAATTACTCCTGCATTTTGTCTACCTCAAATGATCACGTTATTAACTGATTGATATTGCGTTGCGTACCATAAGCCACATCTACAAATTTATTGCACCACTTCTCTTTGTATAAAAGTATTGCAAAATGGACATATTGCAAATGCTATTCAAGCCAGCGGTATCTTCCAAAAATAATCAAGCAATATCATTGTGTGAGATAAAACGCAAAGCTGCATGGTCCCAGTCGAAAAATTTATTTCATTTTTCTCAACCCGCTAATGAGTGAGAAAAGTCATTCCCAATTGTTCTTGCTGTTCATGGGGCATTATGAAATCTGTTAACTGTTCTAACTATTTATAATGTATCAGGAAAGTTGGCAAAAAGCTACATTGAAGTCTGATCTATGCATTCATTAATTAGCAGAGTCTTTGAACTGAACACTATCTTGAGAGGTGTGGAATCATTAAAGATGAGTTGTCACACTTCCAAGGAAATTGAAGCAATAGTTTTGCAACGCAGAGCATCATGTGCAATAGTTCTGCAACCAGAGCATCATGTACAATAGTTTCCCTTTATCACTTGCTCATCCTCTATCCTCTCATGGCCTATCCTTTTGCCTTTGTATACACTCCTTGTGATGCTCCAGTTTCTGGGGAAGCTCCAATTGGAAGGATATATTAGGTACAGCATCTGTTATGCATGAGAAATAATGTGCAAAGCTACATCACAGTATTACTGGCATGCTAAAGTCAGGGCCAAGTGATCAGATCAAAACTTTACTGCCCTGCAGTATCTGGGGCCAAAGCTGAATTCTATTCAATATGATCATGGCTGATCATCCAACTCAGTATCCTTACCTGCCCTTCTCTCCAGACCCCCCTGATCCCTTTAGCCATGAGGGCCACATCTAACTCCCTCTTAAATATAGCCAATGAACTGGCTATATTTTCAACATGTTTCTACAACTTCATTGTGAGTCCACCAGTGGTAAATTTGTGTGGACATGATTTGGAAAGTCACACACCTGTCTACATAAGGTCCCGCAGTTGACAGTGCATGTCAGAGCAAAAACCCAAGCCATGAAGACGGAGGAATTGTTCGTAGACATCCGAGACACGATTGTGCCGAGAATCAGGTCTGGGGAAGGGTATAAAACAATTTCTGCAGCATTGCAGGTCCTGAAGAGCACAGTGGCCTCTGTCATTCTTAAATGGAAGAACTTTGGAACCACCAGGCCTCTTCATAGAGCTGGTCGCCGGCCAAACTGAGCAATCGGGGAGAAGCGTCTTGGTCAGGGAGGTGACCAAGAACTAATGGTCACTCTGACAGAGCTCCAAAGTTCCTCTGTGGAGATGGGAGAAAGTTCCAGAAGGATAACTATATCTGCGGCACTCCGCCAATCAGGCCTTTGTGGTAGAGTGGCTGGACGGAAGCCCACTTATCAATAAAAAGCAAATCACAGCCTGCTTGGATTTTGCCAAAAGTGTAGTTTTCTCTGGTGCTCTGGTCTGATGAAGCCAAGATTTTACTCTTTGGCCTGAATGTCAAGCATCACGTCTGGAGCAAACCAGGCACTGTTCATCTCCTGGCCAATTCCATACCTACGGTCAAGCATGGGGATGTTTTTCAGCGGCAGGAACTGGGAGAGTAGGGAAAGATGAACGGGGCAAAGTAACAGAGAGATCCTCGATGAAACCTGCTCCAGAGAGTTCAGAAACTCAGACTGGGGCCGATGGTTCACCTTCCAACACGACAACGACCCTGAGCACACAGCCAAGACATTGCAGGAGTGGCTTCGTGATAAGTCTGTGAATGTGCTTGGAGTTTCCCAGCCAGAACCCAGACTGGAACGTGATCTAACATCTCTGGAGGGACCTGCAAATAGCTGCGCATCAACACTCCTCAACCAACCTGACAGAGCTGGAGAGGATCTACAGAGAAGAATGGGATAAATTACTCAAATACAGGTGTGCCAAGCTTCTAGCGTCATACCAAAGAAGACTTGAGGCTATAATCGCTGCCAAAGGTGCCTCAACCAAGTACTGAGTAAAGGGTCTGAATACTTACGTAAATGTGATAGTTCAGTTATTTCTTTTTTAATTACTTTGCAAACATTTCTAAACACCTCTTTTCGCTTTTTCATTATGGGTAATTTTGTATATAGATTGATGATAAAAAAAAAAATTTAATCCATTTTAGAATAAGGCTGTAACGTAACAAAATGTGGAAAAGTGAAGGGTTCTGAATACTTTCTGAATGCACTGTAAATAAGATATCTTGTAAAATTGACAGAATGCATTTTTAACAGCAAACTAAGTATTCTGCATTCTTGGGGACCTTTCCTGTGTCCATTTAAATGTCACTGGACATTCTAGCACTCAAGACAGATTTAATGTTAGACCAGTATCTTCTCTCTTGTAGTCTCAATGTTCTCTGTGCGTATAATGCTGATGTTTGCTGGGAGATGCCTCCTTAGAGGCAACTGTACCTCTGGCCATTCATTATGATGAATATGTCAGTTGTCTGAAAATACATTGTGTCAGCATAGGCCATTGAACAGAATACCAATAACAATTAGCAAGTTTCCAGATAAATGGTCATCTCTAAATGTCACTAGATAGTTGCACCTGATACTTAATTAAGATCTGATTATGGAGATCTTCTGTTTGTATTGATTCATCCATCAATAATTTAAATTAAAGAATCAAACAAGATATGAAGGTATAATGATGAATTTACTTCACAAAATTCTGATGCCTCAGCAAAACATCTGAAGACATGTTTCAGATTAAATCCAGTTTTGGCAGTTGGGAAATTTAAATTAAAGTCATAAATGTGGAAATTGGCGTTTTTTGATGATAACCATTAAACTGAGTTGTAAAATCTTTTTTGGAAGAAAAGCTGCCCTCAACACCTCTGATAAGGATATGGCCTCCACACCCCCAGTAATCTAGATGATGTAAGATACCAAGTTTCCTAATTGGATTAACATATTAGTCAAACTATGCACCATTTGAAAATACTGGGGAATATAAGCATTTCTTAACCACCTTGACTGTGAAGTATGCAATCTCATGGAAACACTGCAGCTGGTAGTTGGAATAATTTGAATGAAGCCGTGCATTCTGCGCTCACTATTAGCAGAACATCTTTGAATAATTACTGTTCACAGAAGAATGTAATTTAAGCCTGGTAAGTTTTTGCAGTGAATCAGCAGGAACGACTTCTGAAGAAAGAGGGATCTGGCAAACTCAACACTGGTGTACATAATTTCAGCTTGAAGTTGGAGACTGTTCTATTTTTGGATTACATATCCCTTCTTCTCGAGCAATCCCTGTGGACTACAGATAACTTCTGTTCATGTTTTGAGTTGACAGATCGGATCAATGTGGAAATTGCAGACTCTTTCCAGATGGAGTAGGAGGTGGCTGACTGGAGTGGATGAGTGGATACATTGAGATGTTCCATGCCTTCAGCCGCTTACATTGGGCCTCCTTTTAGTCCCATTGCATGGATCTGGCATTCTTTAGACCATCCAAAGTGCTGCTCCATTTTCTATGAGTGGGCATAGCCAGTGATCCCACATTAGGATGCTTTGAGGATATTCTTGAATCCTTTATCCAGCTGGTAATCTCATGTGCCAGAAGCTAGAATAAAGGGTCTGTTTCAGGAGCCTGGTGTTGATTATGCAAATTATGTGACCTACTAGAGCAACTAAGTGTAACTGGGGCCAAAGATGTGCTGGCTTGAACATTAATTGGCCGCTGTAAATTGTCCCTGGTGTGTAGGGAGTGGATGAGAAAATGGGATAACATAGAACTAGTGTGAACAGGTGATCAATTGTCGTCATGGACTTGGGTGCCGAAGGGCCTGTTTCCATACTATATCTCTAAACTAAACAACACTCTGGAAGATGTGGACCATTTCCCCAGGATCTACCCTTTGGTGAATCAGACATGAAAGCAGTGGGGAAACTACAATGTTCCAGCTCAGCCCATAATTGATTTGTGGATGATGCACTACTTACAACCAGCCGTTGAAGACTTTACTACCATTTAAGAGCAAAACATTGAGCAATTGAAAATGTGGGTTTGCTGAATCGGATATTACTGCCACAGTGCTAGTTGTTTTTAATTTTAAGTCCCTTTTCTGCACGCTAACAAACAAGGCAGCTGGTGTGACTTAAATCAACATTTCCTAAATCAGATAAAATCATCTCGATGGATGTTGTCGTCATTTTCAGCTCCTCGAGCCTGAAATGGTCATAAATCATTTTCTTTAAAACTCATTAGCATGTCTTGATCCATATGCTACAAATCTATCAATCTCCATCCTGGAAATTTCAGTGAACTGCAAATTCCACGAGCATTCAGGAAAGTGAGTTTTCAGAATTGGCCAAAGCCTGATTTTTAAAAAGTCTTAAATCCCAGTTAGAGTTATACCAGACTGGAGGCCTGTTTAATGTATGGAAGAATAGGAGCAGATATAGGATTAAACTGGAACACCAGTTAGAGATGTGGTTGAAAATGTATTCTGCTACTTGGTGTCAGAATTCTGAAATTTGGGCACGCCATGCGAGAATGGTTTGAATTCCTGAATGTGTTTAGAAAAATTAAGTAACTTCTCCAAAATCTGTAACACAGAATGATCTGCAGAAAACAAGCTGTTTTTCTCTACCGGCAAACAATGTGGCTTTTAGGTGTTTTCTTTTCAGTTCAAATAAATGGTTGCAACTCTAACACACAACGGGCATACAAATATACATATCTAGTTGGGAGGTCCATGTTGCAGTTGTATAAGACATTGGTGAGACCGCATTTAGAAAATGTGTGTTCAGTTCTGGGCACCATGTTTATAGGAAAAATATTGTCAAGCTTGAAAAAAATTACGAGGATGTTGCCAGGTCTAGAGGGTGAAAGCTATAGGGAGTGGTTGAGTAGGCTGGGTCTCTAATCCTTGGAGCGCAGGAGGATGAGGGGAGATTTCTTATAGAGGTGTGCAAAATCATGAAGAGAATAGATCGGTAAATTCACAAAGTCTCTTGCCCAAGAAGGGGAAATCGGGGGGGGGGGGGGGGGAGGACCAGAGGACATCGGTTCAAGATGAAGGGGAAAAGATTTAGTAGGAAATCCGAGGGGTAACTTTTTCCACAAAGGGTGGTGCGTGTATGGAACAAGTGGCCAGAGGAGGTAATTGAGGCTGGGACTATCCCCATCAATTAAGAAACAGGTTAGGTGCATGGATAGGAGATATTTGGAGGGTATATGGACCAAGTGCAGGCAGGTGGGGCTAGTGTAGCTGGGACATATTGGCCGGTGTGGGCAAGTTGGGCTGAAGGGGCTGTTTCCACACTATCACTCCATGACACTCTAGGTAGCATTGCCCAAAGCTTCCCATGTAGGTGCGATTAGTAGTGTTTGTTAAATAATTGGTGTCAGTAGTTGTTTATGTTTAATTAAACACTGACATCGCAGTTGCATAAAATTACTGCTGAGCTGAAAGTGCCTCTAATTCTGTAGCCTCGCCCCACAATCAAATTTCGATGAGGACAAGCAGCTTTCATTAACCTTAACAATTCTGGTCCTTGACTAGGGTGGGGAAGAACAGTCAGCATTTTAAAATAATAGATATACAGATTTTCCAAAATGTCAAGTATTACAAGCAATGTGCTGTTGAGGATTCCAGTTTTAAAATATTGCTTTTTTTTTTTTACTGTGGGGGAGGGGGGGAAGAAAGAGGAAATGTGTTTCCATCTGTACACATGCTATATAGTTGCCATATTCGATGTGTGTGTTCTGGGAAATGTGGAATTTTTCAAAAACTATTTTTACTGGGAATCAAAACTGTTCCCAGAATTCTATTGGAAGTCTTATTCTTCATAATGGCCCCCCCTATGAATTTACTGGCTAGTTTCTAATAGTAATTGTAACACATAAAGTGTCAGTTGCTGCATCTGCTATACAAGAACACAACAATAGAAGCAGGAGTAGGTCTTTTCGTCCCTCTATATTGCCCTTCAATAAGTTCATGGCTGATCTTTAATCTCAGTGCCGTTGACAACAATTGGATTGACTGCCACACATAATCCATTCTATATCTCCTGCAGCCTGGCTCCAAACCAAAGATCCACTCTAAGATCTTTGCTCCAAACCATTAGTATCAACAGAGAATGTTGCCACAGGAAGATCAATATCAGAACTCTTAACCATAAATGAGCTTGTCTCAGACGTTTGCCTCACAGATAACCTGGCATATATCTGCTTCCAGGCGTCGCAGAATATCCACAGCAGATAGGAGCTCTGAAGTCCAGCTTAAAGGACAATCCAAGAAAATGCGTGCCCCACTGCGAGCTTGGAACAGAGGTGAACTAATCAGGGTCAGAGGCATTATGTGCTATGCTAAAAGGAATGCTTTGAACTGTTCCTTAACTATGACTCTCCATGATGTAAATGACATTCACCAGCAAACACATTTAGTCCAGCCTTGCCACTGCCACCTGCGAAAAGTCAAAGCCTTATATCAAATGAAATATAACAAGCCCAATCCTAAAGCTTGGTGCTGAAGATCTTCAGTCATTATACCACAACCTCATTATCCACATCTGGGGAAGATAATGAATATACCAGGGACCTCACGGCTGTGACAATCTACAAGAAAGGAGGCATGACTGAGTATGGTAACACCTTAGCAGTCTCCCACAGTAAAGTCTTCACCATAGTCTTCAATCGCTTCCTAATGGCCAAACAACTGTTCACAAAATGCAGTATATCCATCCAAGGGCACAGTGGGCATGACTTTACTGTGTGGTAACTCCAAGAGAATACTGGGAGTACCATCTAGGATCTTATCAATCTCACCTGAAACTTTGATTCCATTAAAAAGAGAGATTGGAGCACTGTCCCTCATAAAGGCTGTCCCACAGAAATGTGTCTCCAAAAAATGCTATAAAAGTACCAAAGGTATGAGAAGATCTCCTCATGTGGATGAGATACAATTGTATGCCTGAGAGATCAGTAACTAAAGGACATAGCTATAATTTCAATAGTTAGAAATTTTAGAGCGGACTGTGGAGGGCTTTTTTTTCTCTCACTTACATGGTGTTTCTAATTCGCTGACTGACCATCTGGTGGAGGCAGAATCCCTCTCCACATTTAAGAGATCAGGATGAGCACTTGAAGAGCCATAAACCACAAGTCAAAGGGGATGCAATTTAATTGTAAGTCAATTTTTGGCTGGCATGGACACTTGTGCCAATATTATGAATTTCCTCAACTTCAACCATGTTTTGGTTAAAACAATATTAAATAGCAATTTGCTTCGACCAATTTGCAGTTTTATCTGATGCTAGGGTGAGTTTTTTTCCTCAGACCACTTGTGATTATTAATATCATGGAGATATTGTGAGTGTTCACCTTAACTAATGCGTATGTTTGCGTTGAGAATATTGAAAGGATCAAACATGACACCAGGCAAGGGTAATAAAGGAGATTTTTGTGTAAACTTAATTCCAAAGAGTGCATAGATAGAATTACGTAAACACTTCTGGACAAAGCCGCGTTGTATTGTAAAATGCTGCGAACATCCTGGATTGATTTATTGATTAGTTTTATTAAAATTTGGCAATGTTTACTTTTCACTGTACAACGTCCAAGATAGCAAACCTGCAGATTGGTTAAACAAGGTAGGAACTTCTGCTTTGTCTACAAGGGGCTTTTCTAACCCGTGCAAATAGAAGGTTTGCTGACCCAAGTCGTATCTCCAGCATGTGGGAAAAAAATGAGAGGATTAGCAAAAGTCATGTAAATTTAATTTAATTGGATTTAAATTTGAATAATTTGTTTACGTACACTGCTTGGATTTCAATAATGCTTTTACCCTTTTCTAGTCTACAATCGCATCCCAGTCAGTGGGCTGTTATTTGTGGATATATCCCGTCGGACTTCAGTGAAATGTGGGGATATTAAAATTATATTCCACACAAACTAATGGTTGGAATCAAACTACGCTTTCTGACACAGTTATAATTGTCAAGTGTTGTCTGAGTTTAAAACCCCCTGTTTTAATGCTATTAATGCATGAAATAGGTTGGTGTTGTAAACATTTCATTCTAGTTAAACCTGCTTTTAACCCCACAAGTGGTTTAGGTGTAAATGTGGCTTTTTTTTTTTTTTAATGAATTAACCCTAATAAAAATGAAATATCTCTTGGTTAATCTAATTAATTTTAAATTGTTGTTTTTAAGATTTAAGTTGATTATTGGTTTTAAAGTGTGTTAGATGACCATACACCAAGCACAAAGGGGAAGGGGGGGGTGTGGAAGTAAACTTGGAATGTGAGTTTTTCCTTGGGTTTGCTCCCCCATGTTGCCTGGTGAATGGTGACTGAGCAGCCTGATTCATAAATGAGATGAGAAAAAAATTGTTGTTGGGTTACGCAAGTGTAGATCAAGATTTAAATTCAAAATGAAACCAAATCTACCAGAAGACATATTTTCTTTGGTAGGATTTTGCAGCAAGTTGGCCATTTGTTGGCCATTACCTGAAGAAGCTGATGGTAAACTCGATCGCTCCATTATTCAACAATCACCTACAAACATTTGCCGTCACCAAAGTTGCTTTGGAGTGAAGGTAATGTAATATCTGCAAGTTTTAAATTCTATTCAGTACATGTAAATTTTTACAAATCTTGTGTCTGGAGTTTTATTTGTTGGTTGTCTTGATCTTCTATGTACAGAATTATTGGATGTCAAGCTATTTGATGGCTATTTTGAATTGGGGACCTGGTGTGCGTCTAGTACCCTGCACACTTGTGTATTGTGCTCAAATGGCGGTTGCTTCCTATTGAGCCTTGAACTACATTATCAGCAGTTCACCAATGTGTAAGCGGTTTATTTTTTGGGCGTCTGCTAATTCCATAATAGTGTAAGAGAAATTGTCAACTAAAGTAGCACTTGAAAGCAGCTTCTTAAAGTGTAAAGTATCCTTTATTGTCATTCAGACATTTCCAGTCTGAAGGAAAGTGCATACCTTGCAGTCATGACATCAGACTAAAATAACCGACACACACACTTTACACCAGTTTAAACATCCCCACATTGAGTTCTACCAGGCACCTCCTCACTGTGATGGAAGCAAAAGTCTTAAAGTCCTTGTCTCTCCCTCCTTGATTCTCCTACTGCGTTGAGGCGATCCAGGGGTTTTCGATGCTGTGACCCCGCCGGGTGATGGTATGTAAATTCCAGCGGCTGAATCAGTGCTCCGCGAATGGGCCGGTTCAAACTCCGCGGCCGGGGGCGGCCGAGGCGGACGATGCTGCCACCTCCAGTCCGGAACGAAGCTGTTGTTGCGGGGAACTCCGGATAACCGGTCCCATCCTGGGACCTGCGATGCTCCCTATGTTGTCGTCCAGTGGGCTCGTGTCCTAGTAACTGGGCCGCGGCGAAACCTCTGAGGCTCCGAAGGCGGGTAGCCACCGCCGCAACGCCACCACAGCCCCGAAGTTGGTCAGTTCGGCTCTGCCTCAGTAACCTCGAGGTCCGGTCCCAGTTGGAGGCCGCCTGCTCCGCGATTAGCCTCAGCGCAGACGGAGACGGAGAGACAACAAGAAAATAACTATTCCCATCCCAGCCCAAACGGGGGATACAACAAGAAAATGACTATCCATCGGCATTTCCCCCATGAAGGAAGAGATATAAACAAGTTTCTCCCACCCGCCACAAATATACAACTAAATGATAAACTAAAGAAACTATCAACAGACAAAAGAAAACAAAAAAAGACATGAGAGACGGACTGCCTTCTCCCCATATCCCTTGATTCCTCGAGCCCCTAGAAGCTCTTTCTAACTCTGCGCTTGAGGGGCCGCACTGCACTTACCGGATGTAGCTGTTAATGATGTGAGCAGATTTACCGATGTAATCAGTCTTGAGTTTGCTCAGTGGTGGATCAACAAATGAAGGCATTGAATAAGAATGTGTTGTCTGGAAGCAGTGAGAGACATACAGCTTGTCCAATCTAAATTTATATTCATAGATTATGTCTGACCCTTTAGTTCAAATTCACCTTCCTTCTCCATCCCCCCCCTCCCAACACACACAATGCCATGTTGCTTGATCCCCTTAGAGTTCAAAGATCTTTCGATCTTGGTCTCAAATATATTTTAATAACTCAGCGTTATTTTATGCGGGTTTATTCATGGTTACCTACCAAATGCTTTAGAAAAATCAGATATTGTACTCATCTAACGTCTTTATCTACCATTAGCTACATTTCCTTTTAAAATACTTATTTGTTTAATGCCTCCTTTTGTTAATTGTCACATGGTAGTTGGCCTCGCCCTGGCCTTTCCAATGCTCAAGTTTCATGCACTTTTCAGTGGAGGTCAGTAGAAATTCAGTTGCCAGTGAATACCATAACAGCCTTTCTAATATGGGGGTTGTGATTTTTCAAACAATCATTAAGCACTCAGCTGCTCACTTGCTAAATTTGTTGAGTCAATCGGAGCTTTTGCTTGTAACAAGCTGTTTACCGCAAACCAACTGATGGAAATAATTCCATATCATTATTGTTAAAAATATATGTGTGTGACTGGAGATCATGCAAGCTAGCTATTCATTTTTTTGGATTTATTTGATGAATCTGCTGCACATGGCATACAGTGTCTCACCTGACCTTTAATGGTTGTTTTCTGTAATATTAGGCCATATGACATTAACTAGTTTTTATTTAAGGCTTATCCCAGGGCCATCTGTCCTGTTACGGGCGGTTTGGACACAAGGCCATCTCACAAGTTACCCTTGGCTATGGTGGTGGGCAGTCATTTCACGCGATGCATATTATAACTCAGAGAGGTATTTTCACACAGAGAATGTGAAATTTGTGGATGCTCTGTCCACAGAGGGCAAGTGGGTAGGCCCAAAACGCGGGATGATTTAAGAGAGAGTTGATAGAGCTCTAGAGGCTAGTGGAATCAAGGGATATGAGGAAGAAGGCAGGCACGGGTTATTGATTGGGGACCGTCAGCATGATCACAATGAATAGGCGTGTGCAGGTTCGAAGGGCCGAAAATGGCTCTTCTTGAACCTATTTTTCTATGGTTCTATAGCTGCTAGCCTTGCCAGAGTTTCTCCTGCTTTGGACGTTCCTGGTAAACGGCATCTGTGGTTCCCTGTTTCTACATTTGGTGGACATGGGGATTATTTTATTTGTTATACGCGCCGATCCTTAATTTAATTTTTAAATAGAAAATTCAAAGGCGATATTCAGCTGGTCAGCAACATCTGTGGAGAGTGAATGAAGTCGATGTTTCAAAGTGAATGACCTTACTCACTAGTTACTGATTAGAGATCATCGGTCTGAATCACTTTTTTTGCCATGGCTGCACCTGACCGATGTGCATTTTCAATAATTTAGTGTTCCCTGTCCCATCTAAGTGCATGGTTACATATATTGGTTGCATGGCTGCTACCAGTAATACTTGCAAATTTTACTGAAGTTTCCGAGTAAAAAATAGTACACCAAGCATAGATTGCATATTCCACCCGGGGGGAACCGAGGCCACATTAATGCTGACAGACATAGTGAAGCCACCCTAATTGTCCTCTGGATGGTAAAAATTTGCCCCGTCCCAGGGCACCTCCTGCAATGGCAGATGTCCCTTGACAATTCTTGTACTGGTGTGATACTAGGGAAAGTTTGTTCAGAAAAGGTTAATTTTAACAAAAACATGCAAGGATTGCCTGAAATGTCATTTCTTGGATGCCAACTATGTATTGCATTTCAACCTGCTCTCCAATAATACTTGGGGGAAACCCTGTATGAAAAAATTGCAACTTTTCCATGCTCCCATAAACCATATACAGAACCAAAATCTGGAAAAATTTGGCTCGCTTGCATTGTTGCTGTTTGATCATTGAAAACCTAACACAATGTTTCATGATTACTTGTTGAAACTAGGACTGGGTTGGGCTTGTTGCCATGTCCGTCACTATATATATGTGGTTCCTCGGGTTGACACTAAACCGCAGAGAAATCCCTCTACTTTCATTCTGACTTGTATTTAAACAGCATGTGGGCGTGGAGAGAAGTTGTAAATAGATTCTCCTAAGAGGGAGTGCTCACAGCCCTGCAACCTCTTGGCAGGCAGTAGCTTGCGGCAATGGTGCCACGTGACTCACCACTGTGGAACTGGAGGAAGAAATTGGTTCTGTTGATTTGAGCGTTCATTACTAGACATTTTTTCAAGAAACCAGAATTTGGTAACATTTAGATAGTTACTGGTGAAAGGATGAAATTGTGTCCGTGATGAATAGTGGATTGTTTACTTGTTTCATGCACTACCGGTCAGCTAATAAACGGAAGCGTGCTAAAACTGGAAAGAGCCGAGAAGTGAAGATGATGTGGGTGGGCTCTCACCACCTGAGCCTGTGTTTTTGCAAAATTAGGGAGCCTGTGCAGGATCTCTATGATGAGAAGATGCAAACCATATGACATGGGAGCGAATTAAATCCATTAAGCCCATCAGTCTGTTCTACAATTGTATCATGATCTTGTCTAATTTTTCCGCCTTCTCACCCCATTCCTCATACCTTCTCTCCTGTAACCATTGACATTCTCACTAATTCAGAACGTATCAATCTTTGCTTTTTAAATAACCTATTGATTGGCCTCCACAGTCGTCTGTGCAATGAATTCCACAGATTCACACCCTCCGGCTAAATAAATGTTTCTTTATAGAGAATACCTACTGCATCTGGCTCCCTGTGTAGATGCGGCTAGGCTGTAGGTCATTAGTAGGATCAGTGCGTTGTTACGTACAGGTTATGGTTAGTAACACATGGATAAAGGGCTCAAACATTGTACCAAAGATATATTTTTGCTTTACTTGTCTACAAATTAATTTCCATCACTAACTTTACTCCTTGTGTGCTTGACAAGCTCTCTCACCTCTCCTCCCATGACTGGCCTCTCCCGAACTACTCTGGTAATATAGAAATTGCGGAAGGGAGAATCTTATTGAACAGATAGGATTATTAAGGGGTCTGGGCACGATAGAGGCAGAGGAAACGCTGTTCTCTATGTTGGGTTTTATTAGTCCTGAACCAGGGGCACAGTTCTTAAGAATAGGGGGATTAGCGCCATTTATAACGGAGACGAGGAAATTTTTTTTTTCACGAGTGGTGGTTCTGTGGAATTCTCTGCCTCAGAGAGTGGTGGGAGACAGGTTCTCTCTGAATGCTTTAAGGAGAGCTTTAGGGCTTCTTAAATATAGCGGAGTCAGGCGATTATTGGGGACGAAGGGCAGGAACGGGATACTATACTTCGTCAAGGGAGCGTAGCTGCTTGTAGTTTACCTGGACTTTTCAGAACGCCCTTGATAAGTTCCACATTGATGGTTAGTGGGAAAATTAGAGAACATGGTAATTGGGTGGGTTTAGAGTTCTTGACATGGATAGGAAAATCGTGGCAGACAGAAAATAGAAGAGTAGGGATTAACGGGTCCCTTTCAGAATGACAGGCAGTGACTCATGTGGTACGCAAGCTCTGTACTGGGACCGCAGATCTTTACAATATACATTAGTGTTTAGATGAGGGCATTTAAAAGTAACAATTACAAATTTGTAGATACAAAGCTGGGTGGCAAGTGTGAATGTGAGGAAGATGCTATGGGGGGGTGGGGGTGGAAGATACAGGGTGGCTTGGACAGGTTGGAAGTGAGTGGAGAATGCATGGCATAAAGCAGTTTAATGTGGTATAATGTGAGGTTATCCACTTTGATGGCAAGAATCGGAGAAGGCAGATTATTATCTGAATGGTGTTCACAATTAGGGAAAGGAGGACGATCAACGAGATCTGGGGGGATCCTGTTCACAGTCAATGTAAGTAATGCATGCAGGTACAGCAGGGCAGTGTAGAACGCTAACATTGTGAGTTGTTGTATAGGAGTAAACGAGGTCTTCAGCAGTTGTGCAGGGCCCTGGTGAGACCACACTGGAGTATTGTGTGTGCAGTTTTAGTCCCCTATTTGACGGAAGGCATTCGGGCTCTATTGAGGGAGTGCAGCGCGGGTTCACCAGGTTCAATCCCGGGGGGTGCGGGACTTGATCATAGAGTTGATAAGAATGGTGTGGCATGGGCGTTTATACTCGCAAGTTTAGAAGGATGAGACGGATATATTGACACATATAGATTATTATGTGATTTTGGACGCGCTGGAGGCAGGTAACTGTTCCCGATGCTGGGGGGGGGGGGGTCCGAAACCAAAGGCCATAGGTAATATTTACGGGGGGGTAGATATTTAGAACGGAGATGAGGAAAACCGTTTATCACCCAGCAAAGTTTGAAATCGGAATTCTCTGCCTCAGAGGACCCAGGTCGAAATTCCCATAGAAACAGTAGAAGAAACCAGTAGAAGACCTTCTACTGGCTTAATTATACTGGTTTCGGATCCTGTGGTTTCTTTGGGATGTTTCCAGTGGTTCAATATAGATTCCATTAGAACCAGTATATCCAACGGAATGAAGGACCAGAAGACGCAATAGAACCCAGTAGGATATATTGGTTTTAAGAGGGGTATACAATTCCAAAGTCAATCCCAGTAGAAACCATTAGAACCAGTTACAGTGTCATGGTTTCAAGTAGGGAAGGTCAAAACCTGTTATGAAAAACAGTAGAAAACTGTAGTAGAGTCTATGGTTTGAAATAGAGTGTTACATACGAAGTTAACCAGTAGAAAAACAGTGAAGACCACTTACAATTTGCATGTAAAAATAACAAGTCCAACCCCCCCCCTTGCGATCCCCCATATAAACCAGTAGAGTCTACTGGTTTAAGAGTGGGTGGAATAATGTTAAGTAAACCTGTAGAGTCCAGTAGAGTCTTACTGGTCAAAAGGAGATTGGAAAAAAATGTAAAGTCTGTCAGGCCAAGTAGAAAACACTAAAAGCAATTAGAGTGTCTAATGGTTTTGAATTGGGTTGTGAAATCACCATGACAAAAAACAGCAGGACCATTATGAAACCAGAACAGAAGTCTACTGGTATAAGAGATTTATAGTGGTGGAAAATAATATGAAGTCAACAAGTAGAATCTAGTAGAGTTTATGGTTCAAAGAGTTGGTAAATAATGCATAACATTAAATATGCAATTCAAACAACAAAAATATAATCACACTTGAAAAATTATTACATGATTTTAAGAAAGAAATTTATTTTTTCGCTGCATTATTTTATAACAAACACGGAGTTACGGCAATTGGTTGCCAATTACTACGTCATACAATTCGGCCCTTGAGTTCACGCAAGAAACAAAGAGCGCGGTCAATTTGTTTGCAAGGTCACGACATGCTGGTGCGTCGGCGTGCGACGTGACCATACATCCGGTCCAGGTCCTACGTGCAAACTGTGGGGAACGAAACCCAACGATATTTCTGAATTATCCTTTACGTTGGAGTGCTTTAAAATCGTTGAGCTCCGCATATTTCTAACAATGTCTAGCTAGCGTTTACTTTATTCTTATGTAATAGCCCATACGTTAAGTTATAAGTATGTCACGCGTCTCTCGAAAGTGTCAGCATCATTATTCAAGCCATCCACTAACCAGTTGCTGTTCGTCGCACTTCGAGCAAGCAATGGCACAGCCAAATTTCTCGTTACGCTTACGTGCGTTTCAGAGACGACCATGTCCATTAAGCCATTGTTACGAAAACCAGTGAATGTGAAGTTCGATGAAGCCAGTGGGTATTGTGTATATCAAGCAAACACATGTGGATTTTAATGTCTGAATGATCGTGTGAATTTGTATTATGTTTGGACGTTTAGAAAATGTTAATAGAAACCAGCAGTTAGGTCTGTTGTAGAACTTATTTTATGAAGTTTATAAAGGTATTGTAAGAAGGTGAAGAGAGGTTTGCACATTCAGTTTCGTTTGTGTCTCTCGTATTTCTTTACTGGCTAGTACTTCATCTACAAGTTTGCATGATGAGAATCTCTACCGCACGCCGTAGCGGTGGCCTAGATCTCAAACATGATGAGCTGGAGTGACATGAAGAGTAGAGTGTAACATGTTGTGTTCAAGCAACAACTCTCCCTCAAATGTCAGCCAAGACAAAGTTATTGAAACAAAAACAACAAGAGTGCTCAGGAGTATAACTCAGGTTTCAAGGGCAGCATTCGTTTAAAGAAGATGGATTAGGAGAGGTTTACATGTCGGGACATATTCAGACCGAATTATGGTGCTGAAGTTGATGCGTCCGCAGAACGAGTACCTGAGGCATTATATATATTCACAATTTCAAGTTTTGTCCTGTTCTACCCACTCTGATGTCTACTTTCGCATCATTATAGACTACATATTGCACATCTGGTTATTTGTGTCTTCTTGCACTACCTGTCATGTCGATTACTGCTCGATTGTACTATGCATTATATTGATTTGACCAGATCGCATGCAAACAAGTCTATTCATTGTATATCGGGACTGTTAATTGGCCAAATTGGTAAGGGGCCAGGGACCCTAAAATTGAGTAAAAAGGCTTCTGGGCTGCTAGACCATTTGTTCAATTTAAAAAGTGGCCTCTGTGGAAAATGGGACAAGCTGCAGAATGGTGCCGGTTTGTCTAGAGCCTAGATCAGAGCTGCTGGAAAAAAAAAATGAAAAATCTGCAGGACTGCATTCTGTGCAAAATGCATTGCATGGATTGGATGAAAGGCAAAAACCAGATATACACAATGTTGCAAAACTTTAATTGCTGGGAATGGATTATGTAGTGAGCATTGTCTGGTTTTCTGCAATCAGGGCACATATTGCGCTGTTCATTTTCTTTGAGGCAGAAACACTGTTTGATGCAGATGCATTAGCCACTGTTTGATTGGGTTGGGAAATGTCTGTCATGTACGGGATTAATTGATATCTGCAATAGGATTGTAAAGCGACCAACACCCCCCAGTGGTTCGGCCCCTCGGGTTCGGGGACCATAATAGGTCCGTTCACGAGGTCCGAATGTAGATCTTCTGGGAGAGCACTTAGGACTGCGTTTGACCTTCTGGAGTGTTTCTGTTTGAGCGTGGTCCAGGAGGGCCTGAGCAGGCAGATACGATGGTCTTCGAACCTGTGGTGGTTTAGGTACTGTAGTGGGAATTGTGATATTGTGTTTTGTCTAACTAATGATTTGTTGCGCAAAGTGCTTTGACTCAAGGGTTTTTTGAATGGTTTAATAATACTTATAGCCGCGGGAAAACTGTTTATAATATGGACCTAAGAACGTTCTTTGTTGTCAAGTCATTATATTTATTTAACATTCGTAAGATCCCATTTCACAATGGGGCAAAATTATACTAGGCATTAGATCTTCAATCTCCGAGGGAGTGAACCTCCGGAATAAAACATTGGCGGGAAAATGGCAAGTTATGTTGGTCTTACTTCTCGTACTAATATACGCAATTCTAAAATTGGTATATAGAAATGTATTAGAATAATTAGAAATGATTAGCTACAATGTAACTTTGATTGTGAGACACTGAGGATAATGTGTAATATTGTAATGCATACTCGTCATCATATAAAAATGTGAAAAAAAGGTGGTTCAAACTTATTATGCTCGCCTCCGAATTCGGCAGACCTTTTTTAGTCATGTTCAAACCACTTGCTGACTTTGATTTTCACTATACCCTGAGAATCAAGGCTGTGTGCTATGTGCGCCTCTTGTAGGCAGCTTTTCTGTCACGATATCATGTACGTTTTAAAATATTTTGATTCTTCTAGACTATAACTTACAGTATAGAGATCTAGACTGCTATCGGCCCCTTCAATTTCTTTTATTACTCTTAGCGATTGATACAGCAGCTGGCCTCCATTTTGATAACGTTTATTTAATGTATCCGAGTTAGAACAATCATGTAATCTGTAGCACAAAGGAAATGAGACATGGTAATTGTTTGGAAAACTTGTCAGAAACATTATTTTTCCACTTAGTCACAACAGGTAGAAGTGTTATTGTCGCAATAGTATGGGAGAATTCGTAAGTTTAATCAGTCGGAGTGTGTAGATCTAAGCCAGCTCATATAAAAACGACACCTTAAAAATGTAAACGCGTGTTATGCATGAGCATTTGATAAATCAAAAGGTCTACTGTATTCTTGTGGCGTCATGCTGTTCTTTATTTTTAATGTTACCAGTATTTCTTTTATGTCTTTCAGAGTATTTACTGTTTCCTTTGCCACATGATCTCCTTTCTCCTTTCTCATACACCCCAAAAACTGGTCAATATGTTTTTACAACCTCATAGAATTCAAGATTTTATTTCCATGATGTCGAGAAAAAGCTGTTTATTGGTATATTGTTGTCGATAGGGATAGTTGTTGTGTGCGCTATAAAACATGTCCCTAAAAATGTTGATAGTGTATTCATGACCATTTGATAATTCAAATGTGGACTGTAATTATGGCACTCATGGTGTTCTTTGTTTTTACTAGATTACCAGTAGCTTTTGCTTATGCTCTTTTTGTCCACTGTATTATACATGTATATTTTGCCATTTTGTTGATTTGGGGGATATCTCCTTCATTGTCTCACTCAAAGAATTATTTGATTCGTTTTAATCTACCTCCATGATTATCACTTGCAAACAACACAAAGAGTGTATATTTTTTTGAACAAACTCTTTCTATTGCTGTCATAAAGTCAATATCAAATTGCATATGTCATGAAATTCACTGTTTTTCACTTTCAATTTGCTGTCACTGATTTTTCATTTGAGTGTCTTACAAGAGCAATCACCTAAAATGTTCAAGTAACTAAAGAGCTAATGGATGAGAATGAGAATCCATTGCTAGTATATATAATATGCATGTGGTTCGCTACAGGTATTTACAATCGTAGAAAAATTATTTGCTTATGGATTGTATAAGAACAGAATTTTGAACTGGCAAAGATGCCATCCCGTTATTAAAGTGCATACATATTGGTGTGCTCACTAAGTAAATTCTTCGTTGGTGCCAAGCCAACGGAGTTGATTTATGATTCCACCTACTGTATCTGTATATTAAAGTTTGATCATTTGATGAGAATCAAGGATTTAAACATGTAAAAAAAATATATATTTTTGTGTGTATGCAATTTATTTTAGCATGAGTTGTGTGTTTGTTTTGGGGAATGATGTGTTGTACGAAGCCGCCATTGGTTTTAGCATTCAGATATGTTTATGTCTCAATTCGACCTGCTGGACTTTGGTGGCATCATTCCAAATCTACTTTTTCCTAACAATGTCCTGAGCTGTGCATTCTAAACCTTCCGCCGTGAAGCATCCAAATACTCTGAAATGCTCTTTACTGGAAATTTCTACTGGATCCAGTTGGATTCCTCGGGTTTCGACTGGATTGTACGGTTCAGTGTGATTAAGCTACAACAGGTCTTCTACTGTTGTTGTAAAAAATTTCCGACTTGTGTTTTCTACTGGTTGCTATGTATGGGAACTTTAAATTGGGTCTTTACTGGTTTATTTGACAGTAAGTGAATATGACCTCCAGATACAGGTTTTTTTTCAACTAGAGTTTCCTATGGAGAATTGTAATTGGTCTGTGACTGGTTCTCCGTAGGAATTTCCAACTGGTTTCTATGGTTTCAATGGCTCAGTTTGAGAATTAGTTCTTTTACTTGGTTGCCAGAAGGAAATCCATCTCTGGTTTTCTAGATGGTTTCCTCTATGATTACTGTTTTGTTACGTGGTTTTTACTTCGGTACACGCATCTGACAGTATTATAAGTGTAATGGTTATAACTGGTTCCTAAGTTAAGGAATTCCATCTGGTTATTACTGGGTTCCTGAATAATTGTACTGGTTTTCTATGGTGTCTATGAAGATTTTTTGTTATCTGTGTCTTCTTTAAAAATTCGTGCGCGATGATCTTAAGAGTAGGACATTCTCTCTCACGTGGTTTTGTACTTACGGGAGTCTATGTAATGTATGCTCTTGTGATACTGGTGTGTTGCTACTGAAGTGTACTCGATGATCGATTTGTTACTGGTTTCTAATGGTTTTACAAGTTGGAATTTTCTCGCCATCTGTGTTTTCTACTTGGTTCCATGCCTAATTTTGTACTGGTTTTCTAACTTATGGGTCATGACGTGTGTATCGGTGTCTCTGGTCCTATTCTTGTAGGAGTTAGTGTCTAATGTTTCTCTGGTTTCTATGGTTCCATTGACTATTTTCTTTGTTATGGTTTCTACTGGTTCCTGAAGTTTGTAAGCTGGTTTAATGTCTACTGTGTAATCCAGTAGCGATTCCATTCTGGTTTCTACTTGGTTAAAGAATCATTTGTAACTGGTTTTCTACTGGTTCCATGGATACGATTTGTGTACTGGTTATATCCTGGATCTGCTTTTTTTGGCCTACAGTTATGAGAGTTAATCCTTCTTTGTTGTCAGTTGAATTAGATGTATTCTTCTAGGTAATAATGTCGACTTTACTCCAATATTAGAAAACCGGTTGAGATTTTGGAACCATGTAGAAACAGTAAGACTAGTATCTGGTTTAGGCACTTATCGGTTTCCCCACCTATACTCCCCCCCTTGAATTGTGATGTTCTGACTGGGGTAGTGACAGTGAGACTCCAATTTCTGGAGCTTCAGAGATGATGAAGTTAGAAAGAGTCTTAAAGATGTGGAGTCAAAGGGATTAGAGGAGAAGACAGGAACGGGGTGGTACTGATTGGGGATGATAAGCCATGATCCGTGCAATGGCGGTGCTAGCTCGTACGGCCGATGGCCTACTTTTGCCGCTATCTTTTGACTATGTTAAGATGCTGTTTTAAGAAGTTAGGGTACACAAAATGCTGGAAGTTTATTCAGCGGACTAAGAGTCATCTCACGGTAATGGACCATTCCATTGTATCCAGAGATGCTGCTTGCCAATAACCTAAATCCTCCTTTATAATATTGCTCGCCTGAGTAACTCAGGCATATGGTGTCCATCGTCATGCATTCGTTCACTGTCTGATATTTTATCTGAATAGAAGGGGTGCTGCTCTGCTTTAGGCTGCAAAGGCGAATAGCGGGGGCGGGGCAAAACCAGAGAGCAGAATCTCAAACTGTACAGTTCTATCGCTCTTAATTAGACCTGTCAATTCTGCTGAATCACAGCCGTTGCTTGCTCCATTGGCCTGGAAGGGAGAGGGGAGATTAGGGGGGAGGAAAGAGGGGGATGGGGATGGGGGAGGGGAGAGAGAAGAGGGGATGGGAGAGAGGGTTGAGGGGAGTGGTAGGGGAGAAGAGGGGGAAGGGGAGAGTGGGAGGGGCCGAGGGAGATGGGAGCGAGGGTCGAGAGGGGGATAGGGTAGAGGGGGGAGGGGAAGGAGAGGGGGGAACAGGGAGAGGAGGGGAGGGGAGAGGTGCGAGGGTCAAGGGTTTGTACAGGTTGGTGAGGGGCGTGGGGGGCGGGGAAAGAGGGGAGGGCAGGGGGGGTGGTCAGTGGGGAGAGACGGGGGGGGGGGGGTGGGAAGTTGGATGGAAAGGAGGGCGGGGAAAGAGCTGGCGGGATGGAGGACGGGGAGGGGATAGGGGGAAAAGGTGTGAGGGGGAGGGGAGAGGGGGATTGGGAGGGGGGGAGAGCGGGAGGGGAGCGAGAGGGGGAGGTGTGAGCGCGGGGTGAGGGTAGAGGGGAGAAGGGGGAGGGGAGGGATAGAGAGAATGGCAGAGAGGGGCAGTGGGGACAGGGAGAGATGGACAGAGAACAGCAAAGGGACAATCCCGCAGTCAGGAACGATCCCAGGACAGAGAGAGAAAGATGGGGCGTGACAGATGAAACAATAAGAAAGATGTGAACTGGCAGAGAGAAAAAAGTACAGAGTGGAGACAGGCTAGTGTGTGTGTCGAGAGAGAGAGAGCGAATGAGAGAGGAGCGAGAGAGGGGGGTGGTCAGAATAGAGAGCAATGTGAGCAGAGAGGAGAGGAGGAGAGCAGGGAGATGGTGAGGGAGTGGCGGGAGAGGAGAGGGGAAGAGAGAAGGATGACACAACACGTGATGTGGGGGGGGGGATGTAGTCCTCAGGGTCCCCACGACCCCGTCTCCCCCAGGCAGACTAAAAATAAAAGACAACTTTTATTTCAGGTGTACCGAGGGTACTGTGAGACCAAGAGCAAGAGAGAGAGAGAGGAGAGAGAAGGGAGGAAGAGAGAAGAAGAGCGCGAGAGAAAGAGAGAGGACAGAGAGACAGAGAGACAGAGTGAATGGGGCAGAGAGGCAATGGGTCCAATTTTAAATCAGAGACCTTTCCTGCCTGCCCTCGAGAGCAATCAGTTATAATTCGGTGAGGAGAGATGAGCAGTCTCTCTCCGTGCGTTTCCCCACAACAGATCTCACTCGTTCAGCCCCCAGATGCTCCCAAATTCACAGAGCGATGACACAGGATCATGGTCACACGATGCCATTAGACCCTGTGTCCCTGTGCACTGGACGGACACTCCCTTCTGTACAGTTCGCATGGCACAGGTATGGTCTGGTACTTTATTTGTACTGTAGAACGGATAGATACAGGAGAAAGCTTCATTTTGGGATACATATTCAGCACAAGTTATCACATGTATAAGCATCTTAGCTACATATATAGATTACGCATTGAGCTACCCCCCCGTGCTGGTGTAAGCCGTAGTACGTGAGACAGAATTACAAAGTGGCCAGTTTTGCTGCCATGTTCAAATCCATGCTGGTGTAGTGCAGGAAGATCTTGATGTTTGAAACGTTGAGCGGCCTATTGTTACTTGGCTGGAGTTTTGCAGTGTCGGCCTAGTGCCAAGCTGCCGTGGTTTTCCTCACCTCGCTGACTCCACTGGTCTGGTTTCCACGTGTCGGTCTCATTGGAGCGGCACGCCAGTGCCAGCGACCCCAGCAGATCTGCAGGAGCCTCACGCGGCCATTCCCGTCGAGGCACGTATATGTCACGCACTCCGCAGACCGGTCTCTCAATCAGAGCCTCATGCTTGCGTAACCCGTGGCTGTTCACTCGAGACTGTGGAGGTATTAGTTAGCAGGTGTGTTGCTTCATGGCTGGTGTGTCCTCGGTTTTATACTTTTTAGAAAGGCGGGAGAGGAGTAAAACAGTGCACATTATAGACACATGTTCGCCTGACATCCATCGGTTGGAGGGGCGATGGCAGGAAAGATACCTCCAAAAAAGGTGAAATAGCGGCAATTAGGGATTAGTTAGAAACAGGCTCGGTCCGAATTGTCATGCAGTCTGGCATTTTTACGGAAGGGGAGGAACTATGCGCTTGACTAATCTTCCTTGAGTTTTCAGCGGATTGTAACTGTAGGGAATATATGGACGTAGAGGTAGCTCCAGATACGTGGATGTCGGCATTGCTACTGGACTTTCAGAAAACATTTGTAAGTCCCACTAGGAGATTAGTGGGCAGAAATAGGGACGTGGTATTGGGGCAGAGTGCTGACATGGGAATTCCCTTTCAGAATGGAGGGCAGTGACTAGTGGGGTATATCGCACGTCTCTGTGCTGGGACCGCCGATATTACATATACATTTGATGATATCGATTAGAGATTCAAAGTAAAGATTAGCAAATTTCCAGATGGGGGGGGGGGTGGGGACACATAGCTGGGTAGCAGTTTGTGAACTGTGGAGGGGATGCTATGAGGTTGCAGGGTGACTTGGACAGGTTGGTGTGAGTGGGGCAGATGCTGGCCATAAGCCGTATTTAATGTGGGATCAATGTGGGCTTATCCAACTTTGGTTGCCAAGAACAGGAAGACAGATTATTATCTGACTGGTGCCCAAGTTAGGAAAAGGGAGAGAGTGTAACGAGATAGGGGTGGGGGTTGGGGGGGGTACTAGGGTCCTTGTTCATCAGTCAATGAAAGTAAGCATGCAGGGTACAGCAGGCAGTGAAGATAGCGAATGAGCATGTTGGCTTATATAAACGAGGTAGTATAGTGATAGAACAAAGAGGTTCCTTCAGCAGTTGTACGTAGCCGGCTGGCTCTGGGCGCTAGGGCTCTAGTGCGGACTACACCTGGTTTATTGTGTGCAGTTTTGGTCCATAATTTGAGTAAGGACATTCTTGCTATTGAGGAAGTGCCGCGTAGGTGTCTTCGACATTTATTCCCTGGGAAGCCGAGGGACTGTTTATATGTGACAAAAAAAGAATGGAGCGGACTTGTGCTTGTATACAAAGGAGTTAGACGGATGAGAGGGATCTTATTCAAACCCTATCAGATTATTTAGGGGGTATAGCAAGCTAGTGGCAGGAAAATGTTTTCAAATGTTGGGGGAGTTCCTGAACCAAGGGCTCAGTCAGAATAAGGGTGGCCTGTTTGCCTTTTTTTGGAGGAACGGAGTGAGGAAAAACTTTTTTCACCCAGAGTGTTGTGAATCGTGGAATTTGCTCAGACGGCCGTGAGACCAATTCGCCGCGAAGCTTTCAAGAGATGAGAGATAGAATGGAGATCTGTAAAGTAGTGGAGTCAGGGATATGGGAGACGGCAGGAACGGGGTTCTGATTGGGATGATCAGCCATCTCATTCAACAGTGAATGGCGGCGGAGGCTTGAAAGAGCCGATATGGCCTACTGTTGCAGCTATGGTCCGTCTAACATGCTGGTTTAACACCGGATTAGACTCAAAAATGCTGGCAGTACCTCAACGGACAGGGGAACATCTCACGCGGGAATGGACCCATTCCTTTTTCCGAGATGCTGCATGTTCCGCCAGAGTTATCCAGGGGATGATGGTGGCCATCTTCCGCATTCAGTCACTGCTGACAGTGAAATAGAAGTGCTGTGCGCTGCTGTAGGCAGACGGCAGCAGACAGCAGCAGCTGCAGTCAGCAGCAGTCGGGTGGGGCAATTATCCATAGACAGAACACTCACCTGTTACCAGTTCTATCTTACCCAGCAACTGCTGACTCACTAGCGTGTGATTCTGCGTTCCTCATCTGGCAGGAGTGGAGGAGGGGGAGGTGTGGAGGGGATGGGCGGGTAGGACTGCGAGAGGGAGAAGGGGAGAGTTGGTAGAGTGGGGAGGGTGGAGGGGATGAGTGTGGAGGGGCGAGGTTTGAGAGAATTGAATGAGTTGCAAGTGATTGTTGTGAGGTTGATGAGGTTGGGTTATGGACGTGTGGTGAGGAAGAGAGGGGCGAAGAGGTGAAAGAGAACGTCGGAAGGGGAGATACTATTAAGTCGCAATAGGTTTTAGGAAGAGTAGGTCAGTCGGCCTCTATCCACCGTGCACCGCGCCATTCACTGGGATCATGGTTGCATGAACCACAATCCGTACCCATTCTGCCTTTTTCTCCCCATTATCCCCTGGCTCGTTCTTATTCTCTTTACGAGCCCTATCTGAGTTTCTCTTTAGTTAGAAGATGAAGATGACTCCTAGAGATCCCTCAGCTGATCACCGACTTCTAGAATGGCAGAGACTTTCACAGGACTTGTGTTTTCAGACAAAATTGGTGTTTCTGTTTCCGTTATAATGCTTATTCCTCATATTCTTGATAAGCTGTAAGGACGCATTCGGTTTGGATATCTCCTATCTCAATGAATCACGGAGAGAAATACATGTTAGAGTACTTGCCTTCTCTAGTGAATGTCTTTTAGATAAACCACCTGTCGGAGTAAAAGTGCATGATCGGTTCAATAAGAATCCTTCCTCCAAAGACTTTCTAATGTTCCTCCAGAGTTATATACTCCAACAGCCAACTCCAATGCGCTTCTCAGCATAGGACTGTTCTCGCCATCCTGGGTAGAGTTTAAATGTGGTTGAACTGCTATCTGCGCGTCTCTCCTCAGATTTTGCAAGGAATTAGTGATGTACCTTTCCTCAATATATTTTATGGCGATTACAACACATTACTGCAGGATTTGTTGGATACTCACCTGGGGGCTATCTTGTATTCTGATACCATAGCAGGGTACGACCTCTATTGCTATCCCTAATACTACTCGTCTTAGTCTTGTGATGGCTCAAACATGACCATTCCCTTTCTTCACTGGCTTGCTGTACCTGCATGCTTACTTTTCATAGATGATGAACAAGTACCCCTAGAAATCTCGTTGTACTACCCTTTTTCCTAACTTGACCAACGTTTAGATAAACAATCTGCCTTTTGACACCCAATGTGGATATCTCATATTTCCACATTAAACATTCATCGGCAGCATCTGCTCCACTCCAACCTGTACAAGGTCAACTGCATTCTCATAGCATCTCCTCACTGTTCACATGACCACCCGCTATGTGTCACTGACAATGTGCTAATGTTACTCATTCTAATCAATAATGTATATTGTAAATATCTGCGGCTTCCAAGCACCGAGCTTGCGGTACCCCATAGTCCACCTGCCTGCATTCTGAAAAGGACCCATTAATCCCTACTCCTTGTTTCAATGCATTCTGAAATCCAGGTCCACTTCAGTGAGGTGGGGAGAAGGGAGAGAGGTGGGTGTGGTGGTGGAGTGATAGTTTGGGGAGGAGGGGGAGAAGGAGGGGAAGGGAGAAGAAGTGGAGTGGAAGAAGGAGAGGGGAGGGAAGAAGAGGGGAAGGGAAAGGGAGGGAGTAGGAGTGAGGAGGAGGTACGGGAGGAGAGGGAGAAAGGGAGAGGAGATGGCAGGGAGACATGGGTGAGAGGAGATGGGAGATGGAACGGCGGGTGAAGAATAGGTGAAGGGAAGGGGACGGGTGGGACGGGGGGCGGCAGAGTGGGAAGAGCGGAGAGGAGGAGGAGCAGAAGGGGGAGGAGGAGGAGGGGGTGGGGGAAGGGAGGAGGGGGATGGCGAGGCGGGAAGTGGCGGGGGGGAGGGGGGAGGAAGAGGAGAGGAGGAGGAGGGGAGGAGAGGGGATGGGGAGGGGGTGGAGAAGAGCAGAAGAGGAGGGGGGGCGGGTCCGGGCGGGGAGTGGAGAGGGCAGGGGGGAGTATAACAAGGGATGGGACGGGGCCATAGCGGGGTCGGAGGGGCGACAGTGGATGGACAGGGGGAAGAGGAGTTGAGGGGTGAGCGCAGGACTATGTCGGATGGACAGAACGGCAAGCATCAAAGTGTTGAATGAAGTTAGTGGTGGAATTTGTTTGTATAAAGTTAAAGGCAAGATGATCTTTTGGGATTAATATAGCCTACCAATGTGTTACTAACATACTGACGTAATACGCTTTCTACTAATGACAAGCCTAGTGCATTTACGGGGAATAGATCAGTAGGTTTTTCTATAGGAAATGATTTTTTTAGCGGGGTGGTGAATCTGTGGAATTCATTGCTGCAGACGGCTGTGGAGGCCAATCAATGGTTATTTTAAAAAGCAAAGATTGATAGGTTCTTGATTAGTGAGGATGTCCAATGGTTACAATAGGGAGAGAGGTAGGAGGAATGGGGTTGAGAGGGAAAAATAGATCAGTCATGATCCAATTGTCGAACAGACTTGATGGGCTGAATGGATTAATTCTGCTCCCATGTTCTTATGGTTTGCCATCTGCATCATGGAGAAACTGCAGGCCAATTTGCAAAACACCAAGGCTCAGGTGGTGAGAGGCACCACCGCCATCATCTTCACTGCTGGCTCCTTTCCAGTTTGTACTGCTGTCAGTTTATTAGCTGACCTGTATGTGCATGAAACAAGTGTAAACAATCCACTATTTCAGCACGGACACATTTCATCCTTTCCCCAGTAACAAGCTAAATGTTACCATCCTGGTTGCATGAAAAATTAGTGCTTGTAATGACTGCTCAAATCAAACAGAACCAGTTTCTTCCTCAGTTCCACACTGTGAGTCACGTGGCACCATTGCCCCAAGCTACTGCAGCACAAGAGGTTTGCAGGGCTGTGAGCTACTCATTTTAGGAGAGATCTATTTACAACTTTCTCTCCAATCCTCACATGCTGTTAAATACAAAGGTCAGAATGAAAGGAGAGGATTTCTCTTTCTCTGCGAGTTTAGTGTCAAACGAGGGTCCACATATATATAGAGACAGACATGGAAATACAAGCCCAACCCAGCCTAGTTTCAACAAGTAATCATGAACACATTGAGTGAGGATTCAATGATCAAACATGCAACAATGCAAGCGAAGCCAATTTTTCAGATGTTATTTTCTGGCATATGGTTTATTGAAAGAGTTGCAATTTTGCATACATGGTTTGCCCAAGTAATGATTGGGGAGCAGTTTTGAAAAGCAATACATAGTTGGGGACATGCAATATGGACAATTGAGCAATCTTTGCATGTCAGTTTTGTTCAAAGTACTCCTTTTCTGAACAAACTGTCCCTAGGATCTGCACATACTAGAATATCAAGCCCACCATGGGACACTGCCATAGTCAGGAGGTGCTCTGGACTGTGCCAATTTACCAGCCAGAGACATTAGGGTGCTTCACTATTCTGTCAGCATTAATGTGGTTCGATTTCTCCATGTTGAATACGCAATCTATGCTTTTTTGGTGTGCTATTTTTTCCTCGCAAGGCTACAAATATTATTTTTAGCCTTGAGCAATATCTTTTCCATGCACTTGGATGGAACATGGAAACACTTGAAATTATTGAAAATGCTCAGTAGGTTAGGTGACAGCCATGGACAAATAAAAGTGATTCAGACCGACCATCTTTAATCAGAACTGGTCAGAAACTTGAAAACATCGACTTCATTTCACTCTCCACAGATGTTGCTGACCAGCTGAATATCCCTTGCATTTTCTATTTAAAAATTAGATTAAGGATCTGCGGTATAAAATAAAATAAACCGTGTCACCAAATCTAGAAACAGGGAACCGCAGATGCAGGTTTACCAAGGAAAGCCAAAATGCTGGAGTAACTGCAGGCTAGGCAAGCATAGAGAAACATAGAAAATAGGTTCAGGAAGAGGCCATTCGGACCTTCAAGCCTGCCACGCCATTCATTGAGATCATGGCTGATCGTCCCCAATCAATAATCCGTGCCTGCCTTCTCCCCATATCCCTTGATTCCACTAGCCGCTAGAGCTCTATCTAACTTTCTCTTAAATCCATCCAGTGATTTGGCCTCCACTGCCCTCTCTGGCAGAGAAATTCCACAAATTCACAACTCTCTGGGTGAATTATACTTCTGTATAATAAGCATGCGTGAAATGACTGCCCACACCATAGCCAAGGGGTAACTGTGATGGACTGTTAGCAAATAAATCAAAAGAATTATTGCCAGCTTGCATTCGTACACGAAAAGCTATTTTCCCTTGGAGTGAAGCAAGCGAGTGGAATTGAAGAATCAATTACATGATATGCAGGTCAAGCAAGACTTGCCATTTGTCTGCACCTGCATGCACCTCTACTCCATGAATCGTCAAAGGCTGGAAGACATTTCAGAGGTTTGATTTGATCTCCAGTCAAATACCTATATTTTAACAATAATCTATTTGGAACCTATTTCTATCAGTTTGGTTTGCGGTAAACATGCTTGTTACAGCCATAAGCTTCTGAGTGACCCAGCAAATTTAGCAAGTGAGCAGCTGAAGGTCCTATGGATTGTTGTAAAATGCCACAACCCCATATTAGAAAGGGGCTTGTTATGGTGACTGATATCTGCTGACCTCCACTGAAAAGTGCATGAACATGAGTATTGGTAAAGGTAGGGCGAGGCTCAAACTATCATGGGTGAATTACAAACGGAGGCATTAAACAATTAAGTATTTTAAAGGATGTAACTAATTGGTAGATAAAGCCGTTAGATGTACAATTATCTGGATTTTTCGACAGGCATTTGGTAGGGTACCATGAATAAACTCCGCATAAAATAATGGTGATTTATCAAATATATTCGAGACCAAGATGGAAAGATCTTGAACTTTAAGAGGATCAAGCAACATTGGCATTGTGTGTGTTGGGGGGGGGGGGGTATGGGAGAAATGAAGGTGAATTTGATCTGAAGGGTCAATCATAATCTTAATGAATGATAAATTTAGATTGGACAAGCTATATGGTCTCCCACCCCGCTTTCCAGACAAACACAATCTTGTTCAATGCCTTCATTTTTGTTGAATCCACTACTGAGTCCCACATTTTTCTTTTGTCCTGTCATAGTTTATTTAGTTTATTTTATTTGTGTTGTGTGGGGGGTGGGACCAAACTTGTTTTTAGTCTCTTCCTTCAGGGGGATGTGGCCTTTTCTTCTGTCATCCCTCCGTCTCTCCGTGTCCGTCTGCGCTGAGGCCCTAATCGCGGAGTTGGCGGCCTCCAACTGGACCATTGCCTCGAGGCTCCGGAGGCAGAGCCAGGACTTACCAACGAGGGGCTGGCCGACTTCGCGGCTGTGGTGGCGTTGCGGCGGTGGCGACCGATTTCGGGAAGCCTCGGAGGTTCGGGCCGCGGCCCCATGGACTCGGTCGCGGGCCCAGTGGGACGACAACATCGGGAGCTCGCATCTCCCAGGTTGCTGACTGGTTCTCTCCGGAGCTCCCGCAACATCAGCTTTTGTCCACTGGACTGGAGGGTGGCAGCTTCGTCCGCCGTGCCGCGGAAGTTTGAAACCGGCCAGTTCGCAGAGCTTGGATTCAGCCGCGGGATTTACTTAACCGTCACCCCGGTGGGGGTCACAACATCGAAAGCCTGGATCGCCTCAACGCAGAGGGAGAACAAGGAGAGAAGAGACAAGGACTTTCATACTTTTGCCTTTCATCACAGTGAGGAGGTGCCTGGTGGACTCACTGAGGCGGATGTTAAACTGAGTTAAGTGTGTGTTCTGTTATTTTTATTCTACGTCATGACTGCAAGGTATGTAATTTACTTCAGACTGAAATGGGTGAATGACAATAAAGGATATTTTATACCTTAAGTTGCTTTTTAGTGCATCTTTAGTTGACAATTTCTTTTACCAATTATGGGAAGTTTGCAGAGGCCCAAATAAGAGCAGGCTTACACTTTGGTGAAATGGTCATCCAGCCGACTGATAATTGTAGTCAAGGCTCAAAATGAGAAGCACTGCCATCCAATTATTCTGTACATACAGTATTCATGTCATCAAACAAAGAAAATCCAGACACAAGATGTGTAAAAATGAACATGTTACTGGAATAGAATTTAAATCATGCAGATATTTACATTTACCTTCACTCCAAAGCAGACTTTGTGAAGGCAAATGTTTGAAGGTGATTGTTTGAACTCTGAATAATGGGAGCGATGGAGTTTACCAACCAGCTTCTCCAGGTATTGGCCAACAAATGTCCAAGCTTGCTGCACAACCTACCAAAGAAAATATGTCTTTGATAGATTTGTTTTACATTTTGGAATTGGATCTTACATCTGACACATGCAGAAACCCAGACAACAATATTTCTTCATCTCATTGAGGATTCCAGGCTGCTTCAGTAACCATTCACCAGGCAACATGGGGAGCAATCCATGGAAACTCACGGAGGTTTACTTCACTTCCCTTTGTGCTTGGTGTATGGTCCATCTACAGACTTTAAACAATGATCAACTTAAATCGTAAAAAAACATTTTTAATTTAATTAGGGTTAACCAAAGATATTTCATTTGATAGGGTTAATTCATTAAAAATAAAGCCACATTTACACCTAACCACTTGCGGGGTTAAAAGCAGGTTTAACTAGAATGAAATGTTACACACCAACCTATTTTATGCATTAATAGCATTAAAACAGGGGTTTTAAAACTCAGACATCACTTGACAATTATAATTGTGTCAGAAAGAGTAGTTTTGATTCCAACAATGTAGTTGTGAGGAATAATACAATTTAATCTCCCCACTTTCACTGAATCCGACAGGATTTATCCACAAATAACACCCACTGACTGGATGTGATAGTAGAATAGAAAAGGGTAAAAGCATTATTGAAATCCAAGCAGTGTATGTAAACAAAATATTTAAATTTGAATCCAATTAAATTAAATTTGCTGACATTTGCTAATCCAGTCTCATTTTCCCACATGCTGGAGATACGACTTGGGTCAGTGACCTCAGTGTCTGGTTGAGCAACCTTCTATTGCACAGGTTAGAAAAGCCCCTTGTAGACCAAGTAAAGTTCCTGCCTTGTTTTAACCAGTCTGCACGTTCGAGATCTTGGACGTTGATCTGTGAAAAGTAAACATTGCCAATTTTTAATAAACTAATCAATAAATCAATCCAGGGTGTACGCAGCATTTACAATGCTGCTTTCTCCAGCGTAATTCTCTCTTGGAATTACTCTTTGGAATTAAGATTACACAAACATCCCAGGCTTGGAAATTACCCTTGTATGTTGTCATGTTTGATCCTTTCAATATTTTCTCAACACAAACATACGCTTTAGTTAAGGTGAACATCTTCACAATACCTCTCATGACATTAATAATCACAAGTGGCCTGGGGAAAACTCACCCTAGCATCAGATAAAACAGCAAATAGTCGAAGCAAATTGTTTATTTAATATTATTTAACCAACATGGTCGAAGTTGAGGAAATCCTCATTTGGCACAGTGTCCATGCCAGCCAAAAATTGACTTAAATTTAAATCGCATCTCCTTTGACTTGTGGTTTATGGCTCTTCAAGTGCTCATCCAGATACTTAAATGTGGAGAGGGATTCTGCATCCACTTGCCGATCAGTCGGTGAATTAGAAACACCCATGTAAGTGAAAGAAAAGAAGCTCTCCACAGTCCGCTCTAAATTTCTAACTATTGAACTTAAAGCTATGTCCTTTAGTTATAGATCTCTCAGGCAACATTTTTATCTCATTCACATGAGATCTTCTCATACCTTTGGTACTTTTATAGCATTTTTTGGAGACACATTTCTGTGGACAGCCTTATGAGGACTGTGCTGCAATCTCTCTGTTTAATGGAATCAAAAGTTTCAGGTGATGTGTATAAGAACCTAGTAGTACAAATGATGCTACTCCCAGTATTCTCTTGGAGTTACCACACAATGAAGTTCTTGTCCACTGTGCCATGGGATGGATATACTGCAATTTGGGAGCAGTTGTTTGGCCACTAGGAAGCGATTGAAGACTATGGTGAATGCTTTACTGTTGGAGACTCCTCTGGTGTTACCATCCTTAGTCCATGCCTCCTTTCTTGTAGATGTCACAGCCGTGAGGTCCCCTGGTATATCATTCTCTTCCCAGATGTGGATAATGAGATTATGGTTTAATGACTGAAGATCTTCAGAACCAAGCTTTAGGATTGGGCCTTTGTTATTTTCATTTGATATTGCCTTTGACGTTTGTCAGGAGTGATGGCAAGGCTGGACTAAAATGTGCTGCTGGTGGAATGTCATTTACATCATGGAGAGTCATAGTTAATGAACTGATCAAGACATTCCTTTTAGCAAGCACATAATGCCTCTGACCCTGATTAGGTCACCTCAGTTCCTAGGTCTCAGTGGGGCAAGTTCTTGGATTGTCCTTTATGTTGCACTTCATAGTTCCTATCTGCTGTGGATATTCTGCGACTCTTGGATGCAGAGATTTGCCAGGTTATAGAAAACATAGAAACATAGAAATTAGGTGCAGGAGCTGGCCATTCGGCCCTTTTAGCCTGCGCCGCCATTCAATATGATCATGGCTGATCATCCAACTCAATATCCTGTACCTGCCTTCTCTCCATACCCTCTGATCCCTTCAGCCACAAGGGTCACATCCAACTCCCTCTTAAATATGGCCAACGAACTGGCCTCAACTACCTTCTGTGGCAGAGAATTCCACAGACTCACCACTCTGTGTGAAAAACGATTTTCTCATCTCGGTCCTAAAAGACTTCCCCCTTATCCTTAAACTTATCTGTGAGGCACTGTCTGAGGCAAGCTCATTTTATGGTTAAGAGCTCTGATATTGATCTTCCTGTGGCAACATTTCTGTTGATAATAATGGTTTGGAGCAAAGATCTTAGAGTGGATCTTTGGTTTGGAGCCAGGCTGCTGCAGATAGAGAATGGATTAGGTGTGGCGGTCAATCCAATTGTTGTCAACGGCACTGAGATTAAAGATCAGCCATGAAGTTATTGAAGGGCAATATAGAGGGACCAAATGAGCCACTCCAGCTTCTATTTTGTGTTCTTGTATAGCAGATGCAAAACTCTTTGTAAACAATTACTATTAGAGACTAACCAGTTGCTTATAGCCATTATGAAGATTAAGACTTCCAACAGAATTCTGGGAACCGTTTTGATTCCCAGTAAAAAATAGTTTGAAAAATTCCAGATTTGCCACGGAACACACACATCCAATTATGGCAACCATCACATGGTGTACAAATGAAACACATTTCTTCTTTCATCCCCCCCTCCCCCAGTATCAAAAAAACAATATTTTAAAACTGGAATCCTCAACAGCACATTGCTTGTAACACTTGACATTATGGAAAATCTGTATATCTATTATTTTAAAATGCTGACTGTTCTTCCCCACCCTAGTCAAGGACTAGAATTGTTAAGGTTAATGAAAGCTGCTTGTCCGAATCAAAATTGATTATTGAGCGAGGCTACAGAATTAGGGGTACTTTCAGCTCAGCAGTAATTTTAAGCAACTGTAATGTCAGTGTTTAAGTAAACATAAACAACTACTGCCACCAATTATTTACAAACACTACTAATCACACACTACATGGGAAGCTTTGGAATGCTACCTAGCGTGTCATAGAGTGATAGTGTGGAAACAGGCCCTTCAGCCCAACTTGCCCACACCGACCAATATGTCCCGGCTACACTTGCCCCACCTGCCTGCGCTTGATCCACATCCCTCCAAACCTCTCCTATCCATGCACCTGTCTAACTGTTCCTTAAATGATTGGATAGTCCCAGCCTCAATTACCTGCTCCGGCAGCTTGTTCCATACACGCACCACCCTTTGTGTGAAAACGTTACCGCTCGGATTCCTACTAAATCTTTTCCCCTTCATCTTGAACCGATGTCCTCTGGTCCTCGATTCCCCTTTCTCTGGGCAAGAGACTTAGTGCATCTACCCGATCTATTCCTCTCATGATTTTGCACACCTCTATAAATCTCCCCTCATCCTCCTGGCGCTCCAAGGAACAGAGACCCAGCCTACTCAACCACTCCCTATAGCTTTCACCCTCTAGTCCTGGCAACATCGTAAATCTTTCAAGCTTGACAATAACTTTCCTATAACATGGTGCCCAGAACTGAACACAAATTTTCTAAATGCGGTCTCACCAACGTCTTATACAACTGCCACATGAACCTCGCGACTGGATATGTATACCTATTTGTATGCCCGTTGTGTGTAGGGTTTGCAACAATTTTATTTGAACTGAAAAGAAAACACTTAAAGCAACATTGTTTGCCAGAAGAGAAAAACAACTTTTTTTCTGCAGATCATTCTGTGTTACAGATTTTGGAGAAGTTACTTATTATTTCTAAACACATTCAGAATTCAAACCATTCTCGCATGGCGTGCCCATATTTCAGAATTCTGACACCAGGTAGCAGGATACATATTGAACCACATCTCTAACTGGTGTTCCAGTTTAATCCTATATCTGCTCCTATTCTTCCATTCATAAAGAGGCCTCCATTCTAGTATGCTCTTAATGGGATTTAAGACTTTTTAAAAATCAGGCTTTGGCCAATTCTGAAACTCACTTTCCTGAATGCTCGTGGAATTGGCGGTTCACTGAAATTTTCATAATGGAGATTGAAAGATTTGTAGCATATGGATCAAGACATGTTAATGAGTTTAAAGAAAATGATTTATGACCATTTCACGCTCGAGGAGCTGAAATGACAACTACATCCATCGAGATGCTTGTATCTGATTCAGAAAAATGTTGACTTAAGTCAGCACCAGCTGCCTTGCTTGATAACGGGCAGAAAAGGGACCACAAATTTTAAAAAAAAACTAGCACTGTGGCAGTCATATCCGATTCAGCAAACCACATTTCAATTGCTCAATGTTTTGATCTTAAATGGCAGTAAAGGCTTCGAAGGCTGTTTTGTAAGTAGTGCATTATCCACAAATCAATTATGGGCTGAGCTGGAACATTGATGTTTCCCCACTACTTTCATGTCTTTCACCAAGGGGTGGCTCCTGGGGAAATGGTCCACATCTTCCAGAGTGTTGTTTAGTTTAGAGATATAGTATGAAAACAGGCCCTTTGGCCCACCAAGTCCATGCCGACCACCTGTTCACACTAGTTCTATCATCCCATTTTTCATCAACTCCCTACACACACCAGTGGCAACTTACAGAGGCCAATTCATGTTCAAATTCCTGGATGTGCACATCTCTGAAGATCTTTCCTGGTCTGAGAACACAGATGCAATTTATTAAGAAAGCACATCAGCGCCTCTATTTCCTGAGAAGATTACGGAGAGTCGGTCTTTCAAGGAGGACTCTTTCTAACTTCTACAGGTGCACAGTAAAGAGCTTGTTGACCGTTTGCATCGTGGCTTGGTTCGGCAACTTGAGCGCCCTGGAGAGGAAAAGACTACACAAAGTAGTAAACACTGCCCAGTCCCATCATCGGCTCTGATCTTCCTTCCATCGAGGGGATCTACCACAGTCGCTGCCTCAAAAAGGCTGGCAGCATCATCAAGGACCCACACCACCCTGGCCACACACTCATCTCCCTGCTACCTTCAGGTAGAAGGTACAGGAGCCTGAGGACTGCAATGACCCGGTTCAGGAATGGGCTACTTCCCCACAGCCATCAGGCTATTAAACTTGGCTCGGACAAACTCTGAACATTAATACCCCTCCATCTGTTATTTGCACTTGATCAATTTATTCATTCGTGTGTGTATTTACACACACGAATGAATAAATTGATTAAAATGACCTGTCAGGGACACATGACAATACACTCTTTGGACTCTTTTGAGTTTGACTCTTTTGATGTTCAAACCAGCACATCTTTGGCCCTAGTTACACTTAGTTGCTCTAGTAGGTCACATAATTTGCAAACCCAACACCAGGCTCCTGAAACAGACCCTTTATTCCAGGTTCTGTCACAGGAGATTACCAGCTGGATAAAGATTCAAGAAATATCCTCAAAGCAGCCTAATGTGGGATCACTGGCAATGCCCACTCATAGAAAATGGAGGAGCATTTGGGTGGTCTAAAGAATGCAAGATCCATGCAATGGGACTACAAAGAGGCCTAATGTGAGCGGCTGAAGGCATGGGAATATCTCAATGTATCCACTACAGTCTGCCACCTCCTACTCCATCTGGAAAGAGTCTGCAATTTCCACATTGATCCGATCTGTCAACTCAAAACATGAACAGAAGTTATCTGTAGTCCACAGGGATTGCTCGAGAAGAAGGGATATGTAATCCAAAAATGGAACAGTCTCCAACTTCAAGCTGAAATTATGTACACCAGTGTTGAGTTTGCCAGATCCCTCTTTCTTCAGAAGTCGTTCCTGCTGATTCACTGCAAAAACTTACCAGGCTTAAATTACATTCTTCTGTGAACAGTAATTATTCAAAGATGTTCTGCTAATAGTGAGCGCAGAATGCACGGCTTCATTCAAATTATTCCAACTACCAGCTGCAGTGTTTCCATGAGATTGCATACTTCACAGTCAAGGTGGTTAAGAAAATGCTTATTTTTCCCAGTACTTTCAAATGGTGCATAGTTTGACTAAAATGTAATCCAATTAGGAAACTTGGTATGTTACATCATCTAGATTACTGGGGGTGTGGAGGCCATATCCTTATCAGAGGTGTTGAGGGCAGCTTTTCTTCCAAAAAATATTTACAACTCAGTTTAATGGTTATCATCAACAATGCCAAAATTTTCACATTTATGACTTTAAATTACATTTCCTAACTGCCATAACTGGATTTAATCTTATGTCTTCAGATGTTTTGCTGAGGCATCAGAATTTTCTGAAGTAAATTCATCATTATGCCTTCATATCTTGGTTGATGCATTAATTTAAATTAATTGATGGATGAATCAATACAAACAGAAGATCTCCATAATCAGATCTTAATTAAGTATCAGTTTTGCAACTATCTAGTGACATTTAGATATCACGATTTATCTGGGAAACTTGCTTATTTGTTATTGTATTGTGTTCAATGGCCTGTGCTGACACAATGTATTTTCAGACAACTGACCTATTCATCATAATGAATGGCCACAGGTAACAAGTTAGCCTCTAAGGAGGCATCTCCAGCAAACATCAACATTATACGCACAGAGAACATTGAGACTACAAGAGACAAGATACTGGTCCAACAGTAAATCTGTCTGCGTGTTAGAATGTACAGACATTTAAATGGACAAAGGAAAGGTCCCCAAGAATGCAGAATACTTAGTTTGATGTTAAAATGCATTTCTGTCAATTTTACAACATATCTTATTTACAGTGCATTCAGAAAGTATTCTGAACCCTTCACTTGTCCACATGGTTACGTTACAGCCATATTGTAAAATTGATTTAAATTAGTTTTTTTATCATCAATCTATATTGAAAATTACCCATAATAAAAAAGCGAAAAGAGGCATTTAGAAATTTTTGCCAAAGTAATTAAAAAGAAATGACTGAAATATCACATTTACGTAAGTATTCAGACCCTTTACTCAGCACTTTGTTGAGGCATCTTAGTCAGCGATTTACAGCCTCAAGTCATCTTGGGTATGACGCTACAAGCTTGGGTAATTTTTATCCCATTCTTCTCTGAAGATCCTCTCCAGCTCTGTAAGGTTGGATGAGGAGTGCCGATGCACAGATATTTTCAAGTCCCTCCAGAGATGTTAGATCGGGTTCAGTCCGGGCTCTGGCTGGCAACTCAAGCACATTCACAGACTTATCACGAAGCCACACCTGCAATATCTTGGCTGTGTGTTTAGGGTTGTTGTCGTGTTGGAAGGTGAATCTCCCGCCCCTATCTGAGGTTCTGAACGCACCGGAGCAAGTTTTCATCGAGGATATCTCCGTACTTTGCTCTGTTAATCTTTCCCTCGATCAAGACTAGTCTCCCTGTTCCTGCCGCTGAAAAACATCCCCACAGCATAAATGCTGAGCCACACCCACCATGCCTCACCGTAGATATGGAATTGGCCAGGAGATGAACAGTGCCTGTTTGCTCCAGGCGGTGATGCTTGTCATTCAGTCCAAGAGTTCAATCTTGGCTTCTTCAGACCAGAGCACCAGAGAAAACAACACTTTTTGGCAAAGTCAAAGCGGGCTCTCATGTGCCTTTTACTGAGGAGTGGCTTCCGTCCAGCCACTCTACCACAAAGGCCTGATTGGCGGAGTGCCGCAGATATAGTTGTCCTTCCAGAAGCTCCTCCCATCTCCACAGAGGAACTTTGTAGCTCTGTCAGAGTGACCATTGGGTTCTTGGTCACCTCCCTGACCAAGACCCTTCTTCCCCGATTGCTGAGTTTGGCCGGGCGGCCAGCTCTACGAAGAGGCCTGGTGGTTCCAAATGCCTTCCTTTTCAGAATGAAGGAGGCCACTGTGCTCTTCGGTACATGCAATGCTGCAGAAATTATTTCATGCCTTTCCCCAGACCGGATTCTTGGCACAAATGTGTCCTCGGAAGATCTACGGACAATTCCTTGGTCTTCATGGCTTGGTTTTTGCCCTGCTGCACTGTCAAATGCGGACCCTTATATATGACAATGTTGTGCCTTTCCGAATCATGTCCAATCAATTTAATTTACCACTGGTGGACACCAATCAAGCTGTAGAAACATCTCAAGATAATCAATGGAAACCGGATGAACCTAAGCCAATTTTGAGTGTCATAGCTAAGGAGGTCTGATACTTATGTAAAATTGCAGTTATTTATTTTTAATACTTTGCAAAGTTTCTAAACATCTGTTTTGTTTCTTCATTCTGTGCTATAGTGTGTAGATTGATGATAGAAAAAGAATTTAATCAATTTTAAAATAAGGCTGTAACGTAACAAAATGTGGAAAGGTGAAGCGTCTGACTACATTCTGAATGCACTGTATATAAAAGGATTGAAGTCAAAATAACTTCTAGGTTTTCTCCACTTTGGCTTCTTTAAATCAAATAATAGACTCTTGCAGAGCAGTGTTTCCAAAGCACTGCAGTTAGAAGGCAGTTTGGGTCTAATTGTAGGGCCATATTAGGCATTGGACTGAAACAGTAGCGAATCTTGAGGCTTGTCCTAAACAGGCTAACAGGTCATCTCAGCAGAATTCCACTGAGGCCAACAAGACATCTCGAGGAGTTAATTACCGACTTGGACCCATTATGATCGTCCAGGTAGGTTAGTAAGGAATTTATGTGATGACTGCTTCTTGGTTTCCAAGGTGACTTGCTTTCATTCTGCTGTTTTTATTCCTGTTTTTGGAATCGCAAAGCACATCCAAACACAAACTGGAAAGATTATGCAACATTCACTTGGACCTCTTTGTCACACTACTTTGTCGAATGTTAAGGACAGATACTCACCCCCACCTCTGCAATTTAGCTTGCTGGTCCACATTTGATGTCGGTCATAGAATTCAGCTTTGGCCCCAGTTACTGCAGGCAGTAAAGTTTTTTGATCTGATCACTTAGCCCTGACTTTAGCATGCCAGTAATCATGTGATATAGCTTTGCACATTATTTCTCATGCATAACAAGATGCTGTACCTAATTATACCCTTCCAATTGGCACTTCCCCAGAAACTGGAGCATCACAAGAGTAATATGCAAAGGCAAAAGGAAGGCATGAGATGATATGACGGTTTGCAAGTGTTAAAGGGAAACTATTGCACATGATGCTCTAGGTTGGCAGAACTATTGCTTCCATTTCCCTAGAAGTGCTGACACATTCATCTTTAATGATTCCACACTTCTCAAGATAGTGTTCAGTACAAAGGCTCTGCTAATTAATGAATGCATAGATCAGACTTGAATGTAGCTTTTTTTGCCAATTTTCCTGATACATCATAAATAGTTAGAACAGTTAAACAGATGTCATAATGCCCCACGAACAGCAAGAACAATTGGAATGACTTTTCTCACTCATTAGCGGGTTTATAAAAATGAAAGAAATTGCTCTCGATTGGGACCATGCAGCTTTGCGTTTTATCTCACACGCAATATCAAAAAATTGCTTGATCATTTTTGGAAGATACCACTTGCTTGAATAGCATTTGCAATATGTCCATTGGTGCAATAAGTGTGTAGATATGGCTTATCATTCCACAACGCAATATCAATCAGTTAACATGATCATTTGACGTAGAACAAAATGCTGGAGTAAATTCAGCAGGTCATGCAGCTTCTCTGGAGAATAATGATGGGAGTCATATTTCAGTCAGGGCCATTCAGACTGAATGGGGGGGGGGGGGGGGGTGGGATGACGATCTTGGAGGCAGGACAAGACCAGGACCACCACAAACGACCTCAGGCCCATTGATGATTTGGGAAGGTGAGATCATCAAGAAGGAAAGCTGTGGAACTGGAAAAAAATTAGAGTGAGAAGGGGATGGGCAGTGCAAGTAGAAATTCTTTAAAAATTGGAAGAATACCTGAGTTGGTATTCCGATAAATGCAAGGATTCCAGCGATCTGTAAAAGGTCATTCCTGGGGAAAAAAGCGAACGCAGCGCTAAGTAAACTGTGTAAAATTGTTAACTATTCTACCAATGAAATTAATTTAGAATTCTTATCAACTCAATAGCTTCCGTTCATTGTTCTGCTGTTCAACATACGACTCTGCAACAGTCCCAGTTCATCTCATTTGCAATTATGAACATTCATGTTTTATTTTCATTTAATCCTTAATGAGTTGGCTACTGGAATAAAATAATACTTGTGTTTTGTAGATCTTGTGTGGATACCATTTAATTGCTGGTATGTATCCATGCTAATCACTCACCCCCACAGTCAGTTATAATTGTAGCCTGCACGCCCTAGCTTTCTCTCTCTGGTCTTTGTGACAGACCACGTACAGCCCGGGCTATGTATGCTGTTGTTTAATAAACGTTCTGAAGACTTAAAGACCATTCAGGACGATCTTTCATGGTGTCAGATGTGTAGTTCCCTGCGTCTGTGTTGTTTTCGCGTTTTTAAATATTGTTATTCCATAACCCCCCCCCCTGGTTCTGCGATGGCTTCTGCTTGCCGTAAGCCTGCACGTCCTGGTCATTTGATCGGACAGTCATTTCTCATCGCTGAGTGTGTTCCGTCCGGACATTGAACATTACGTTGCTGTTTTGCCCACCCTGCGTGACCCCGCTGTCAAGCTTTCCCTGCTGCTCAACTTGGCTGGTCGGAGCGCTCCGAGCGTTCGGAATCGTTCGAACCTATGGACAGGGGTGAGAGTGCTACTGACGGCAACCCCCCGACTGCTTAAAGTGCTAAATTTACGGCGTTGTACCTCCCCACTAAGCACATTCTGGAGCGTTTTTAAGTTTTTGTTTCTCCGAACCCAGAACCCTCGGGGATCTATTGTCAATTTAATGGCCCGTTCGGCAGCTGGCTCGCCGATCTGTAACCTGCGTGACCTACCCCCGAGTGCTTTTGACCCGTGACATTTTGGTCTTTGGTTTGAGTGGACGAAAAACGGCGTTCCAGAACGTAGCGGAAGCCTGATCTGACACTCCAAAGGCACTGCATGCTTCTCGCCTGCCGAGGCCTGTCTCCTCCCTGTGCCTGAACCCTGTGGTTCACACGGCCAGCCTCGCTGGTCCCAGATACACTACCGTCGGCGACAGAGGGCAAGACCGCTGCTGGGCTCCAGACCGCCACAACGGTGTCCCAATGTAACTTTGTCTCCCACCGTTTTTAATGTGTGCCCTGCATTGGCGGGAAGACCTGTAACTTTTACGCAACAACTCGGGCACTTTTCGACGGTATGGCCGTACCCGTGGAACAATGTCCAGCCACAGCAGAAGCCGACTCGTTATCTGACTCGTGATGATTCAGTGTCTGGTGTCGCTATCTGCCGCACGATGATCTTCCCCCGTCTGACCCTGATCTCGCAGAGCGAGCTGGAGTGTTTTCCTTGCGAGGGTGCAGCTGGACTGATAACGACCCGACTGTCCGTCTCACGGTGAATGGCACGTCCTTCTCTGCAAGGTCGATACTGGGGCGGCTCCAACGTTATGTCAACACCCTGTTTTAACAAGAAAAAATGAATGACCTGTTTCCACAGACAGTGCTGTTCTGGCGTGCCTATGGGGCGGCGTGCTTGTTCCGTGGGGGAAGGTCACTCTCTACTTCACGGTGCGGTCGTCCAATCGGGCCCCTCTCCTATGCTTCCTACTGGACGTTCAATGTGTTTCCCCTGCACGTCGTGGAGGCCTGCCAAGACCTCGGGTTGGTGCGTTTCCACAGCGATGTCCACCTGGTTGAGGCGTCCCTGATCCGCTGGCCGAGTTCCCAGACCGTGTTTGACTCGAAGCTGGGGAAAGTTGCCTTGCTGCCTATAGGATGACATCGATCCTGACTTACGCCGGTTGTCCCCGTCCCCCGCACCGTTCGTTTGCCATGAGGCAAGGTCGAGTCTGCTCATCGCGAGATGGTGGGCCACGGGCATCCCTGGCGCCCGTCACAGCCTCTACCCAATGGTTCGACCTATGGTCCGTTGCTGCAAAGAAGGACAAGAGCGAAATACGGATCTGCATCAAACCCCAAAGACTTAACTTGGCCTATCAGGCTCCCGCACTATCCCATGCGGACGGTGGAATGAAGTTGCCTGCAACAATCGGCCCTGCAACCATGTTTCTCGGTTCTTGATGCCTAAGAGTTCGTCTGCAGATTCCTCTGGACGAGCGGTCCTCGCACCTGACGACCTTCAGCACACCTTTCGGCAGTATTCGCTTCCTCCGCATGCCGTTTTCGGAATCAACTCTCTGGCTAGCGAGTGTTCCAGAGACCATGGAACAGCTGTTTGCTGGACTTCCGTGTGCCATCATTGTCGACGACATCCTGTTTATGGGAAGGATGTCGCGGAGCCACGACCGCCACCTTCGTCGTGCTGCAGCGGGCCGGGAGATTAACCGAGAGCTTAACAGAAAAAATGCCGGTTCCGAGTCCCTGAGTCACCTACGTGGGCATTGTTTCTCACGGCATCGGGGCTGAGCCCGACCCGCAAAAGACGGCCGCCATTTCCGAGATGCCTGCGCCTGTTGACGTGCCATGGCCTGCAGCGCTTCCTGGGCCATGGTCAACTACCCTGGGAAAGTTTCATTTCCTGACCTAAGTGAACTGAGTGCCCCTCTGCGGATCTGGTGAAAAAGGACACTGCCTGGGTTTGGTTCCCAGGCAACACCTGCACGCGTTTTGACAGCCTCAAGTCCAAGCTGGTCAGCATCCGACAGCTGAAGTATCTTCGACCTCCAGCGCCCATTGTTCTCACGTGTGATGCCTCTAAGTTTGGCCTCGTGGCCGCCTGCCTGCAGATCCATGACGGGGTGCAACTGCCTGTGTCTTACGCGTCCCGCACGATGACGCCCGCTGAACAGAAAAACTATGCCCAGATTGAAAAGGAGCTGCTGGCGGTTGTCTTCGCCTGCTCCAAGTTCAAGGACTATATCCTGGGCAACTGTTTCACTGTCGAGACGGACCACCAGCCGCTGGTCATCATTCTCAACAAGCCAATACACATGGCCCTCCTCCCGGCTCCAGCGCATGATGCTCCAGCTGCAGCGTTTCACTTTCACGTGGTTACCGCAAGGGCAAGGACATGGTTCTTGCGGACACGCTGTCGCGAGCGCCTCTTTCATCCACGATTCGGCATCCATATGAGGCGTCCGATCTGATGGTCTGGGGCGTGAACTTCGTGCCCTCCAGTCAGTTTGAAGTCCCTGGCCGAGCATACAGCGGCAGACGCTTCGCTACAGCAGCTGGCCGAGGTCATCAAGCATGGTTGGCCCGACCGACGTTCTTCTCTGCCAGACGCGGTGGGCACCTTACTTCTTGGTCCGTGACGAGTTGGTGCAGCTGTGGTGGTGTGATTGTGAAGGGCACAAGGTGGTGGTGCCCGAAGCACTACGTGAACAGTATTTTGAGACCGCTCGATCGTGGACATCCCGGGGCCGAGGCGACCCTTGCAGTCGCTCAGAGCCAGTTCTTCTGGCCTGACATGCCTCACTACTTCCGGGATAGGGTCTCCGCTTGCCCTACCTGCAACAGCCGCTCCACAGCAAACAGCGGCAGCCGCTCCTGCAGCAGCCAGCTGCTGACCTGCCATGGTCTGCGCTAGCGACCGATATCTTCGAGTGGCACGGAAAGCACTTCCTGGTACTTGTCGACTCGTACTCCGGCTGGTTTGAGGTTGACCAGCTTCACTCCCTCTCTTCCGCCGCGGTCATCGACAAGCTGCGCCGCCACTTTGCCACATTCGGTGGTACCCCGTCAGCCTGCAGTCGGACAACGGCAGCCAGTTCACCAGTGCCGAGTTCCGGGAGTTTGCTGACCGTTGGAACTAACTTCGACATTACACCAGCAGCCCGGAATACCCACAGAGCAATGGACTGGCCGAGCGCGCGGTCCGCAGTTGCTAAAGACTTGTTGGAACGTTGCCGTCTTGTCCCGCTCCGAACATCTACCTGGCCCTGCTGAACCTCCGCAACACTCCCGCGACCGTGCCCTGGGCTCCCGGTTTTTTTTTTGGTTTTTTGTGTTTGTTTGTTTTATTTTTATCTTTTTTGTTTTGTTTTTTCTCAGCGCCTGATGTCCCGAGTGACGAGGCCCACGGTCCCGATGTCTCAGCAGTCCCTGTCCCCGTCCGTCCCTTAAACCTGCCTTAGTCCGGGAACGCATTGCTGTCAAACACCGTATCCATAAGCGTTCCCACGATAGTCTTGCCGTGTCCTCTGTCCTCTTCTCCCCCGTCAGGTGGTCCGTATGTGGTCCTCTTCTGGCCACTCAGCTGGCTGTGGTCGTCCCCCCCGGCTCTGCCCGGTTCCCCTCGCTCCTACCTTGTCAACCGCGACGGCAAGGTGTACCGCCGGTCCCGCCAGCATCTCCGGCTCGTGAACGAGCCTCTCCCTCCCCCGCGCGGCTCCGTTTTGCCCCTCCGCTGCCTCTGTCGCAGCCCTGTGCTCTGCCTGCTCCCCTGGGGCCGCCTCCCCTCGTCCTCACTCCGGAACGTCTTTCTCCGGGTTCCCCGCCTTTCTCTTCGCCTCCCTCCCCGCTGTCTTCGTCCGCCTGGGGGATCTCCTCCTCCGTAGCCCTCCTGTCCCTAGCCCCCACCTTGATCCGGCGTTTCCCGCTTGTTGCTGTCGGGTAGGAGGTGATTGGCGAGGTGCGGACCCGGTCTGGTCGCCTGGTCAGGCCGCCGGTCCAGTGGGGCTCGGCGATTACGTGTGATTATGTATCCCTGTACTTTACTGTTTGTACTTACCTGGCGCATGAGACGTGGTCACCCTGTCACTCACTGCTTGCTTAGTTTTGGTAGAGGAAGGGATTAGATGCTTGTGTGTATACCTTTAATTGCTGGTTATGTTATCCATGCTAGACCACTCCCCCAGCAGTCAGTATAATTGTAGTCCTGCACGCCTCTAGCTCTCTCATCTGGTGCTTGTGACAGACCACGTACGAGCCAGGGCTATGTATGCTGTGTGTTTAATAAACGTTCTGAAGACTTAAAGACATTCTGGTACGATCTTTTATCTTTATTCCAATGTGTTAAAATAATTTTAATCTGAGGCAGACAGTGACCTGTATCAGTGTGATGTGGGCTGATGTGAATGTACCATTAAGGCAAAGATTCATCTCCGAGGAAAACTGAGTACAGGGTTGGCCCTGTGATGGAGCCCGCCAATCCGATATAAGACATTTAACTGCAAAATGCCTGCCCTTTACTATTGGGATAGATTGAGTGGAGGGTCTGTGCTGGTCCAAGTTGTGGCAGTTTGCGGTGTGTTTCCCCCAGCCAATCTCGCCCAAGTGCACGTTGACCAACACAGTTCGCCAGGCCATGTTAGCAGAAGCTCTTTGTGCAGCTGTTACCTGAAGCCCAAAGGTTTTTGTTGAGTGAGTCTGCGTTAGGATCGGCAGGCAGCGAGCTAGCGAGAGGCCGTCAGATCAGATCAGGTCAGGTTGCCGAGTGGCCGAAGGCGGATTTTAATGGGTTCCATTTTGTGCGTCATCGCCAGCCCTCTCTCTCCCAGATCCCCCAGAATATATTAGCAAGTCTTCAGCCTGGGCCTGCATAGTATTCCTTCACAATTTGGAGTGTGAGGGATAAAAGTGATTAAACCTATTAAAGAAAGGAGTTTTAAAGAGAATTCAAACAGAGAGGGGCTGAGAGGAGATTCTGACAGCAGTGTCTGAAATTGCCAGACCCATCCTTGAGCCTTGAGTAAGAAGAGATAGCTTTGTCTCGCTAGAGAAGGGGTGATGTAGAGAAATCCCTATCAGTGAAAGAAAGAGTGATAGATGGGACCCCTGTCACTATAGCTTAGCTTTAGTACTGATATAGGAAAACTGAAAGGGTTCACTAGGAGGTTAGTGAAACTAGGGTAGGTCATAGCAACTGAGCATGCTTAATAGAATAAATGAATATTACAACACACCCCTGGTCAAGAAATTGCTCATTACCATGAACATGTTTTTGAGAAACATGCAATGTATGATGTGGGAGGTGCGAGGGGATGTCGGTGGGTTTACTTACAGATTGTGCGACCTCCGACCCTGATTGAGAGAGAGTCCGGAGGAGAAATTGAATGTAAGATTTTGTGTATAAAGGGGGATGATCTCCCTGCTTCAGTGTGTCCTCGAGTTGGAGAGAGGCACCCGGTCTGCAGACTCGTAAAAATAAAGGAATCTCTTGCTTCCAGGATTTAGTCTTTGAGTATTATTGTGAAGCATAAAGGTTATCTCACAAATTGGGGCTCATCCGCGATCGCCACTCCGGCTGCTTGGTGAGGCAAGGAAGGAGGGGAAGGTGCACCCTGCTGATTTCAGCAGTCTCTGATCTCCTTGCTTGCCATCAGAAGTTTGAGCGAGTGATATCAGGTGAAAAGACTCCGGAAGCAAGAGGGGGTGTAAGGTAATTACTACGGGACGGTCGAAGTGATTCTTGTGCACAGGACCCATTAAGAAAAACGACTATTAAGTATTGCCTGGGCGACCCGGGTTTTGTCGGACGGAATAGTCCGACAAGGTAATGGGAAACCAGAACCGGGAGATGTAAGGGTCCGGGGAACCGGGATGAGGCTCATACTGATATGGAGCCTAACATTCCGCCCGATAGTACGTTGGGGCGAATGTTGGATGGGGTGAAGGGAACACCCGGGGTAAAGAGTAAGGAAACTATGTGCCTCTCACCAGTATGGGGGTGAGGAACTTTTAAAAAGGAGATGAAAATTTATTGGAAGACCCCTTGGGACTGGCTGAACAATAGATCAGTTCCTAGGGCCAAAAATATGTTTTTATGAAAAAATATTAAGTTGTTTCAAACAATCTCATTGAAGTAAGAATGGAACTAATGTAAAAACCGGTTTTGTATGAATGAGGAAGTTTGTATATGTGATAGGTTTGTTTGCTGTGGGCCATGTTGTAAGGGTTGTCTGTGTGTGTTCCTTTAAGGAATGTGTAAGCAATGGGGGAGGTTATTGTAAAGTAACGGACAATTGCTTTGAATCATCGCAACTTAAAAAGGGGAAGTTGGAAAATGTAGGTTGCTTGGCTTCTATAATTTCTTTTCAGTAAAGTTAATTGGCAAATTGTTAGTCGTATGTATTTTTGTAGGGAATGGTTTGAAAAAATTAGAAATACGTTAATTGCTGAACAACAAGCAGCTTTTATGGTTTGTTTAGATAAACATTCTGGTTGGAGAAGGGTAATAAATTAATGGGGGCCCAGAGAGAAAAAAAAAAGGAGTTGGCAGACAATGATGTCGATACTGGTAAGTTTGTTTACTTCAGAAGAAAGACAGATGGTCAGACAGGCAGGAGAAGGGGTTGCAGGCTGATAGCGCCGACTTGAAGTAACCAAACAGAAGAAGTGTGAGATAAAGATCTCAGGGAGATAAAAATCAAGGGAATTAGAGAAGCCGTTCCCAGGGACAGAAATTTCGAACGGGCTTTTGAAAATCAGCAGAACAAGGACGAACTTCCGACAGTGTTTTTACAAGAGATTAAGGAAGAATGTCCCAGCAGTATTCGGGGATAGACCCTGATACGACTGCAGGTCAGCAGTTTTTTGAAGGTTAATTTTGTAACAAAATCATGGCCAGATATTAGAAAGAAATTGGAAAAATTGGAAGATTGAATGAAAAACCATTTGAGCATCAGTTGTTAACAGAGGCTCAAAAGGTATATGTAAGACGGGATGAGGAAGAAACAGAAGGGAAAGGCAAAATGATATTGCAAGCAGTACAGCAAGTAGTATTGGAGGACGAGGAAGAGGTGAATGGAGGGACCGAAGTTGGGGTCCCCGGGAAAACAAGGAACAAGGATCAGGAGGGTGGTACACGGGCCACCCTGGTGTTATTATTGTAAAGAGGAGGGTCATTTCAAGAGGAATGTCCTAAGCGACGACGGGAAGGGCAGTCGTACGCACTCTGGAGGAAGAATAGGGGAGTCAGGGGTTCCGCTCCCTGGGTGTATGGGATACACACGGGAACCTCTGGAAAATTTGAAATTAGACCCCAGGTGAGAGGATAAGATGATATTTATTGGTAGGTTCGGGAGCATAGAGATCATGTTGTATACAAAGGTACCAAAGGAATGAGATTGGGTTAAAAAAACAAAGTTAGAATTCAGGGTGTAGAAGGGAAAGTGATGACATTTACCCAGTAGAAGTGGTGGGGTGGTCAAATATGAGGATCGCGAAGTCGTGGAGATTTTAAAAGGAAGGTGAAATAAATTTGCAAAGGAGGATAAATATCGGAGAAGTAAAACATTGAGTTTAGAATGAGACGAAGGCAGACCAGAAAGGTTTAAATTGGGATGCAGAGGGATGATGAATTGAGACTGCTTTGAAAGAAGAGCGTGAAAAAGGAAATACAATGTTGTCAGTAACAACAGACTGGTTGAAGTCTGGAATAAGTGATGCAGCCGACACACAGTGAGTCTATGACAGAGCCAAACAGGGGCCAGAGTTTCCATGCAAATAATAAATGTATTTGGGAGGTGTTTTCTCAAATGCCCTATCGGGAGTGAAATAAATCTGGATCTAAGCCAGACAAGGCTGAGTAAGGAGGATAGGTAATGGTTAAGGGTGTTGTTTGTATGGGATGTGACCAGGTACGTTATCAGGAAATAATTAATAATAATAATAATAATGATCTTAATAATTATATTAAGATAATGGGGAACAGGCTATGATAAGGAACATTAAGAAGAGGTATTAATACACCCTAGGCTAGATGCGGCTGCAGTTTTTTAAATACTAGCGGGTGTTTTTAATCGATGTTGTAGGAGATTTGGACGGTGTTTGATATGTATGTGGATTGATTTGTTGGTTTGTTCACAAGTTGAGGAAGCCACGTGAGAAGAGACATTGTAATATCTTGGAAAAGATGGCACAGGAGGTCATGTGTCTGTATCAAGAAGAAGTTTTTGTTTTGTCAGCAAGCAGGTAGAATATTTTGGACGCGTAAATATTAAGAAGTAAAAGCTATAGCGCAGGATCAAATTGGAAGCTTGCCTACATATCTTGCTTAGCTCAATTGGCAGAAATAGAAATTATGGGTTTTAAGACCGCATATGTACTGGAGTCTGGCATATGTTTGGAGCAGTAGAAAAGAAAGGCTTTGAGAAAAGCATCGGAGACCCCATGCAAAGTTAGTTAGCGGTGGCCCCTATGAAATGTTGTTTGGGTTACCTTATCTGGGCAAAGATAGATGGAATACCCACCATAGTGGGCAGTTGATGTATTCTCAAGAACTTTTTACTGGCTTATCTCGTTCCTTATCAGAATTAAAAGCGAAAGGATTTATTGGCTCAAAGCCCGTTCACTTGACTTTCCAATACATGTGTTAAGGCCGGCGACTGGGTACTGGTCAAAAATTGGAAAGGAGGAGAAAACTCAGCCAGGTGGACCGGCCCATAACCTAGTATTACTGGACCAACGAGACAGCAATACGAATAAAAGAAAAAAGGGTGGACACACGCGATCTGGGTTAAAGGACCGTCGATCGCACCGGTTCCTGAGGAGGAGGAACAAGTGGCGTTGAAGCGGGGGGAAGTAAACCCCTAACAGTTAATTGTAAAAAAGAAGCATTGAATGTTAAGGACCAGTATGTAAGGAGCAGTCGTGGGGATTGTTTGCTTTGTATGTAATTGTTGTGTAAAAGGTCTTAATAATTTTGATAAAGGTTATATCCTATTCAATACAGAGGGTAATAACCAGATCATTTACTATCATTCCCATGTGAATTAAAGCTTGCCATGACCGAAAGATAGAATCATTTGGTAAAGAGGGGGGAAATGGGAGTATATGATGACAGGCAATAGGGGTTATAGGGAAGTTTGGGGCCGTTACCTGCCCAAGGGGAGGAGGAGATTGGGTTTGTTGTGTGACATTAGTTTTCCCTTTATCTCGCTATCATAAAAGGGGGCACACGCCACTCGCCTCCTGCTTCCCTACTAAGTCCCTGCGCAACCACCGTTTATCTAAACGACCCGATCCTTGCTCCACACCCCCGTCTATATGCTCTGCCATCGGCGCATTTGTTCCGCCCCCACATACCCTGTCCGACGCCTATCTCCCTGCCCCCCCGCCATACCGCCTCCCACCCTCTCTCCTCACTGTCCCATTAGGGCCCATCCGTTCTGTGCCCCACCGCATAAATGATTTCCATAAAAGTTGTCCCCCCTTCACCTCATGTGTCCAGCATCCATAGCCCACCCTAAGGTGACATATCAGTGCTTCTTTTCCCTACATGCAGCCTATACCGACTAATTCCGAGTGCTGCTTCACCCAATAAATCCCACATTTGACCCGATTGTGTATCATTTTATTCGCCCAGCCCCAAGTCCCACTCGCTCCCGTCTCGACCCCATACGTGTCATGTTACCTATGGTCCCCATGCAGGGGCACCCGGTCGGGCCCATGTGCTTAGAAACTACACGTCCCAGTTTGCCCCTGCAATTCCTACCATCTACTGTGCCGCAGCCGCCTGTCCCGTGCTTGTTCGCCATTGGACGTCCCCCAGGATTCCTCAAAACAACCATACCCGGTCGTAGAGTGTTGATGACCCGACGGACCACCCATGGTCACCCGCAAAGCCCCATACTGGAAAAAAGCCGAGCGTTGCGCTAGGGAGGGGACGGTCGGTCATTTGCTCATCATTACTATTCCAACCTCCTCGTTGTCCACAGGCCCAGATCACCGGGAATGGCACCCAAATCCTGGGAATCCCCAGTAGTGCGAACTATATATGGACACCAGGATTGCCCTCTATGGACCCTGCCCCTGAAGGCGAATGTGGAAAATGAACTCCGCTCGGATACAGGCTGCATACTCGGTGTAAACCGGTTGAAGCCATATGGTACGAGGGACATGTTAAATAAATTGTCCAGTAAACAGTCACCTTGGAATCATACCCCAGTTCGAACGGGAAGCCCCCCCAAAGTGAATGCCAGGTCGTATAATTGAACGACGCATTAAGATGTAAGCGCCAATTCTACGTTGGCCCCCTCGTTCCCCAATCCGAATTGTTCCATTTCCTCCAGCAATCGTTATTCCCTCCTCACTCCCATGCAACCACACCCACCACGGCCGTCCCGCCGCCACAATTTCCCACCTCCATCGACCAGTTATCAGTCCAGTGTCCCACCGCGAAACACAGAACGGCCCCCCCCTCGTTGAACATCAGGCACCCGGCCTTACCTTGGAGTTAAGAAATACCGAACCGCGAGACGTGCGGTGAAGCTGGAGATGATGCTGTGCAAACAGCAGACGCAGAAGGCCAACACTAGCGCAAAACCCAACAGTTTACCCAGGATTACCCCTGGCAGAAGAAGGAGGGTATGCGGGAAAATTCAACCTCTCTAGATTGCTGTTTTGACATCTGATGATAATGGATCAGGCAGATGAGTGGACATATCAGACGGGATCCGAAGTTGGCGGCAAGTTCCAATACAAAGAAAGGAATTCGATTATGGGGAACCCAAAGTGGGGACTTCAAACCTCGGGAGGAACATGGGAGGATGAGTAACGAGAGGGACTTGTGTTTTCCTATGTCATGTTGCATGACAGATACTTCAACCCCTGTTGTATTCCCTTGTTTTAGGTAACTTATTAACCAGAATTGATAAGTCAGAGTGCGAGGCTGTAGGTCAAGCCTATGGTGAGAGAAAGGGGAAATACAGGAGAATCCATTCGACCATCGTACGGCCCTTGTCCGAAACATCAAATCGCATGGCTTGAGACGTAACGTCGCTGGATAAACGTACGCGGGGACGCCAAGTGTGCCGGTCAACTATAAAAATCGGGGTAAAAATCAGATGTGAAGCCTTAGGGCCTCCCTCCGCCATGGCTGAGAATATCTTAACACTAGCAACCCCCCCTCTAACCCTCCCTTCGAAAACCCGCTACAAGCACCACCCTCGCTGGGCAGGAGCGGAGCTATTCATCCCGTGCCTGAGACAGAAAAAAGCCCTAGACCCGAAGCCTAGAATCCATGCGTCCTCCGCAAGCATCTAATGACTCGCTAGTCGCCGGTTTGAGGCAGGAAGAGAGATCCCAATCAGAGGAAAGAGTAGAAGAGTGGGACCGCTATATCACTATAGCTAAGCATTTAGTGCAGATATGAGGAAAACAGAGAGTGTTTCACACGTATGTTATCAAAAGTGGGGCCCCGGGTCATGAGCCAATTGCGTCAGCTTAATAGAAAAAATGAATAAACAGAACACACCCCTGGGTCAAGAAATTGCTCAAGGTAACCAATGAACATGCAATGTATTTCCTTAGTACTTAACGATGTTCATGTGACCCGTTTGGAAGAGTCCTACCCGCAATATGACCCTTGACCGGCCTCAGCAATTCTCTCTGTAACCTGCTTCTCCCGAATCCATACGGACTCAAAATATACACCCGGTTCATCACTCCCTATTCAACCGATATTCACCCTTCTAAGTCTCGTCCCCCGAGGCGACATCATGCCCAGACTACCGCCACCCTCCAACACGAAAGTCAAACCGACCCGTCAAACTACAAAATCATACCAACCAATATTATCCACCCTTTAACGACACCCATCTGATAGTAGGCCTAACCATGTTAGCCCATCCCTCAATGCCTCCCTCCCCCCACCATACCCCATCAAGGTATAAAACCGCGACCCATCCCAAATCCCTATGCCAAAATGAACCACTAGCAAAAGAACATATGCAAAACTCCAGCACACACTGAAAGTACGCGCCCCTCACCCGCGCCCTTCCTCACTTCTCCAGTGTCTTCACATCCAGATATACCACCAGTCTCAGGGTGTCCCCCAAAAGCCACCCCCTCCACACTGCAGCAACACACCTCGCTATCAAATCTACACAAGAAACAGAAATCAAAACCTGAAAAGCCTCACGCAGAACACGCAGAAATCTCTAGTTCATCAGTTGCTGCTCCATTTGCAGGATCTCTGATTTTTTTTGTGTGAGACATTCCGAAGGAAGAATTCACCTGAACTCGCAATTGTGATTGGAAAATCCTAGAATTAAAACTGTTGAACAATAAAGAAGGAATTAAAATAATGTGATTTGCAAGAATCATATACATATACCATTGTATATTTATGAACAGCATCTTTAACCGGCAAGAAAGCTGTGATCACTGTGTTCCCCGCGCATGCTCGAACAAATCACACAGACGAGCTACTATCCGTATATTCACAAAACAGCTTCAGTTATGGTCCTTAGGGTGTCCTGCGCACTGAAGTTTACTTTCCATCACTCTGGTCCGAAACAAGGCACCAGAGTTGAGCTTTCTCAGACAGTCTCGCCAAGGCACCGATACACGCCTGAGGGTAGCTTGTCAGTAAAAAACTCCTGCTCTGTAACAGTTCCGGGCAGGGCAGTTTCTCGCCTCCCAGTCCCAACTCTGTGTGACACAGGGAGGCGGCAGAAGTTGTGCCCGCACTCGCAAGATAAACCGGAATCGGTGAAAAGAATCCATGCAGTAATGGGACAAAACTGCCTCCGTCGGGTTAAACCTGTCGAAACAGTCTTTCGGCAGGGGCCCTTTAAACCTTGCACTTTACCTTGGTTCCAAGTGTTATTTCTCCCGCCACTGCTACACTGTGTGGCTGCCGCTCGTGGGGGAATTAATGTTATTTGGCTGGCAAGAGTTCAGTGTTCAGTGTCCTGGCCGTCTCCCAAATCTAATTCACAGCGGTATGGAGGGGTCAGATACGCGGACAATACCCCCGGGCCCTTACAGACAAGCCGAAAGCCGCAGGAATTAGGGGATGGGTGCAGCCCACTTGCCGCAGAGTTGGAGGGGAACAGGCCCCGACAAGTTTTGACAGAGAAGGAAAATTGGTTATGCTGGGACATCCCGAGGGAAAACTAATATGTTACCACGGCGAAGATGGGCGGGTGGCTTGTTATATCATGTACCACTTCAGGTGCCCACTGGCCGAGTAGGAGATACAGCCCCCTTGCCCGAACGTCCCTTCATGCATGTAAACCCACCTCCAGTCCCTTCCCGCTCCTACTTCAGTGCTACCCTCCTCGTAGTACAGACCAGCACTCTGGAGAGGAAGGAAAGGTTGACATACGGGGTCGAGACCCAATTCTGTTCAGATATGACGGGGCCCAGATCTGGTAGTTAGAGGCTGAGACTATCCCTGCGTCCGTATTAAAAAAACAGTTAAATTGATAGGGAGAGGTTTGGTGGGATATTGGACCAAAGCGCAGTCCAGGTGGCAATGGTGCAGCGGGGACATGTTGGCCGGTGTGGTGCAAGTTGGGCCGACGGGCCCGTTTTCCACACTGAATCCACTCTATGGTACTCTAGAACTGACACAATGAGTTCGAGTAACTCAGTGGGGTCATTAGAAACAATAGAAACTACGTGCAGGGAAGTATGCCATGTCGGCCCCGTCGAGACAGCATCGCCAATTCAAAGTATGTTTAATGGATGATCATTGTGCTAAAATCATACACCGTTCCATGCTTTTTGTCCCATATCCCCTGATTCCGTGAGCCCTAAGAGGAGTGGACATACCAACTCACTTTGGAAAAACATCCAGTGAATTGGACTCCACTGTCCCACTATGGCAGAGAATTCCACAGATTCACAACAGACTGTGGATGTGACGGACATAAAAATCCCCACGATCACCTTTCTAAATGGCCTAGGCCCCATAATACGATTAACAACCTGTGACTCCCCAGGTATACAGGTCTCTTTGGCCCCACCCCGAGGAGCCCGAGAGATTCGGAGCGCTCTAGCCTGACCAATCCCATAATAGAAGAAAGAAAATGATTACTATAGATATCAGCACCCTCACCTCCATAACACAAATTCGGCATTGACACCCAGCCCAGACGATCCAGCGACGTTTCATCACACAGTAAGTCAGTGCTGCCTGCCTTGCAGCTGAGGTGAAGCATCTAAGCACTCTGGTACTGATGGTAACGAGATGCTGTGGTTATTTAACTTCAAGATCGTACACGAAAAGTAGTTGGAGTAACCTCATCGGGACCAGAGCATGTGCGCCTCTGTGGAAAGAAGGAATGGGTAGACGGTGACCAAGGTCTGAGATCTTTCTACAGACTTTATCATTCTGCCCCGCCCCCACACCCGCCCCCCCGGGCCGCGCCGCGCCTTCGTACACGGTGAACCGTCCACCAGCACCGCCCGCCCCGATCATAATAAACCCGTAGTATACCTTCCTACCCTTATACACCGCCTTATCAAAATAGAATTTCAATGTAAAAACAAACGCTGGTTGTTGGTGACCACCCATGATGCGTTTAGCTCTACCCATTGCGCCCCCGTCGGTCGGTGGGCCCCAGCTCCTTACCCATAATCCTCATTCCCATACATCAAGCACCCTGCTGGAATAGCGGGTGACCCCCACTCCTACCATGCTTTTGATAGTCTCACTAGTACCCACCGACATATGGTCCTCTAAAGACTCAGTAAAGATAGGGGATAATATCATAATATAGTATATGAAGGAACATGGCAAGATGCGGGACTAAATCCAAAGATTGACACTAAATGCTTGGAGTGACTCAGAGCGGGACAGGGCAGGCATCTCTGAAAGAAAACAATGAATGACGATTTCCCCGGCTAAATTTCATAAAAAATATAAGTTTCAGTATGTGCAGGTCCACTTAAATGTTTCACGATACCAATGAAACCGATTTAAAAAATATATGTTTAGTAAACGATGTGACCCGATGTCGCCATACCGACGCCTATATGCGCGATCTATGAGAGGATAAGGTAAGTGTCGATCGGGCGCTAGACCCGGGTGAGCCACAGGGCTGGTCGCGGGGCAGCGATGCTCGGCATGGTCGGCTCCCATTTGAAGCGGACGTGTGGTGCGCTGGCAACGAGGGATGCGCAGCGCCGTGGAACTTGGATGGGGGGGTCGGTCGGGTGGGCGGGCCGCGGGGTCCGCTCGCGGGTTCGGGCTCGCGTCGGCCGGAGACCAAAGAGCCGAGGCGGAGGCCGTCGGTGCCACGGCAACACATCCCAAGCAACAGAGCATTATGTCCCAGTCGCCAAGCGGTCCTGGCGCCTGGATCTTACAGATCCTGGACTGTGCTGTCTCGCCTCCAGGGGGAGTGAGGGGGGGGAGACTGGGGAGGCGGAGGATCTGGGCTGTGAAACTTGCCATGCCGCCGAAGGGCCCGTGAGCGAGTGCAAGTGGAAGAAGGTCTGGCAGACTAGCCAAGGTGACCTGCAGAGAGGCGACCTGCACTACACATGCCGGCGATAGTTTACCAAAGGGAACACGATGAAACCGCGGCAGCAGGCGGCACCATACTACTGAATGGGAGAGTAGAGTTTGCGAGGGGAAGAGAGCGGAGAGGGAGAGAGGGCTGGGGAGGGAGAGAGAGCGGGAAGAGGAGAGAGAGAGAGTAGAGGAGACGGAGCTTGCTGCCACCGCTTCCCGCCTGCGCTCCCCAGACTCGAACCGGTTCTCGTCTCTCTCTTTTCCTTGCTCTCTCTCCTGTAATTTGCTGCTTTCTTGTTTTATTTCTGGTTCTGTCTCTCGTTTACTCCCGTACTTTCCTCTTCTCTTGTCTGCTGCTCTATATATTCATTGGTATCGATCATGTGAAACCAGCCACCGTGCCCGCAACACACCCCCAGAGCCCGAAGTCCCCCCCTTTGCAAGTGAAATTCCCACTAGGTAGTGGGGATGTACCATATCCCTGAAGACCTCAATCACCTTGACCGACAACGTCCCTATGGTAGTATAAGGGCGGCGGCAGATACAGTGCGCACCCTACAAAGGCACAGCGATGAGGCAATCCCTCAACCATTGAGGAATTACACTTTAAAAGGCGCCATAGGCGTGTTAACTCTCAGTAATTTGAAATGGAGAAATGCCCTTATTTTACAGGGGCGCATTAAGCTAGGGTTACATACTAGGCTAGAAGACTTTTTGTGGGTGTAATCTAACCTTCCGCAGCAAAGTGTGTTTGATTGCAAGGAGAGGGGATTGATATGAAGGTAACCAATATACACTCCATAATAAGTATCATACTAACTCCGTGGTTCAATTAGCGAGGGATTTTGGTGATGCCCCCGTTGGACAACTACCTGCCAGCCCCACAGTAACCCAGAGCCAAAAATGTTACAACCAGAACTATTAATTGTGAGCTTATCTTTAGTATCATCAGTCCCCCAACAGCTCGCGGAGTCCACCAAGAAAAGAAAGGAATCTCTTAATACAATCATGAGAGCACATTATGATTGTTTATTACATATGGATCTAAAGAAGCCAGTTAGAGGGAGAGCTGGGTATTGCTGTTGTACATTGGAGCAGCTATGTGTATGAAGAAAGGCGCGACGGGCATTTCAGGAATGAAGCATCTGATTTCTCGACGGACTGGAATTAATGGCAATTCAATGTGGTCGCTAATGGTGTGAGGATGTGAGGAAGCCATTTTAGGAGAAGATCATTATTTGTTCTGAATCGCCGCTGCACTGTGGAAGACTTTAAGAGTGAGGGAAACAAACGCTCGTGCCCTGGACATTCTAAATGAAATCTTGATATGTTTTTTCCTAGAAATGGGTATTGTTGTGTAACATTCACGTTATTTTTGCCTGGGGTTCCCGTGCATGCTGGGGTGAGTGGGGAATGAGCGAGGTTGACCTCATAGCAAGAGGAGAGTTATAAAGAAGAGAAATAGATATCCATGTGATCATTGGGGAGTAAGGATGGAACTGAGAGAAATATATTAAAGAGAGCTTAACAAAAAAGGCAGTAGAGATGGTGAAAATAGGCAGACATAGTGGTGGGTAGGACACTGACTATTACTGTTAACAGGCACTAAGTATGCTCCCCCACATAGAAACAGATCCCACTCAGACCCCTACGGGGACGACAGAAAGCCTTGTTTAGATAGAGGAAGGGGACACGTATGATTGAAACCATATACTGAAAAATGATGCATTGAAGGGAAACATGTTTCAGGCTAGATTATAAAGTATGGTGAGAAAGGTAGAGCAGTTAAGTCATTATATCGCTAGAATGTAAAAAGTATAGTGGAAGGCAAGAAACGGCATTCTGGTTTGCAAGACTACTAGGACTTTGGATTGATGCTTTATCTGTTTTCGAATCTTATTGTATGGCAAAGTGAGAGCATCAGCAGATATCCCAGGGCAGTTCTTCAATTCCCTGGCATGTTACATGACTGTATGTAAGAATTTAAGTTCAAATTTTGAACCTGAAGGGATGGTCAGAATTAATAAGGACGCATAGCAGGCGTACAACAACCTGCCGGAATCCTATAAGAATAAGAAGATTCGTCATAATTGCAATCGAGATGTGACTGGGGGATCTCAGTTATTTTCGTGCCGGCCTTTACTGTGGTGAGAGTTAACCCTGATCTCGCCCCTCCCTCTCCTATCCACTGCGTGGACTGGACCCCCCGTCCACTGATGGTCCTCCAGGTGCCGCGGCGGTGAAGAGGACATCGACACTCTGGAAGCTGAGGTAAGGAGAGCCCCGAGGTGCAGCTTAAGGAGACGAGACCACTTCCTTTCGACTGTCAGGGGGCCCCAAACATTTAGACGGCGGCCAGTTTGATGTGGTACGGTGATCGCGGTCGGGCACTGCCATTGTTGGGCGCCGAAGGGCCTGTTTCCACGCGCTGTGAAATCGTCTGAAGTTGAACTGAAGTTGCTGTGGAGAAGGGATGTTGTCAGCAGGTTTTGTGCCGGGAGTCTAAATGCATCACAAAATTGTCTGATAAAACCCCAGCTAAAGGGACCGGCCGTTACAGAAGCGTGGGAGATGGCATTTCATGTTCCGGGCTCCGTTCTCTCTGCTTTCCTTGTTACTCCGGTTCACTACCGGGATTCGTCCCCACTGCGGTTCCGCGATAGGCACATGAACGCCTGGCCCTCGGTCGTCCCGGTTCTGATCGGCCGACTCCAGCCCAGCCCAGCGTGCCGGCTTGACTCGGGGTGATTCCCAGCACAGGGGGTGCGGGGAAAAGGGTGCCCGGAGTTTCGTTCGGCCAGAACGTGGACCGGGGACCGGGACAGGCCTTCGAGTGATGTGGCGATCTAGTCTGAGGAGGGCCTTGGGACAGCTGGAGGCTTGCAGCTGGCTGTCTGGGCAGGTACAATGATCTCTCTCTCGGTCCCCACTACGGCCCCGCGCGTATGCATCAGTGGACGCTCGGTGACGGGTAGAGGGCCAATAAATCAGTAAACCCCTAAAGGTTGCTGGAGAAACTCAGCGTGGTCGGGGCAGCATCGGTGGATGGAATAGACAGGGACGACCCTGCAACTTGACCTGGGAGGGAAGGGGGGGGGGGTGTTAGAGAAAAGGTGGAAAGGGAGTTGGTGAGGGGATCTAAAGAAGGTTATCCACCATACGAAACGCGTCATCCCAGG
>CM069160.1:2316112-2582837 GCA_035221665.1 Okamejei kenojei | reverse complement strand
TCAAACATAGAGATCCCAGTGGGTGAAGCAAGTCATCCAAAGCGAAGGGAGACAGGCAAGACTAGGTCGGTCCCCGTTTTGACTTCAATAAAGTGCTGCCACTATGATCATCACTAGCAGCTTCAAAATCACACAAATATTTATGAAACCATAAAGGACCCGTAATTAGGCCACCAAAATGGCCTCTGGCATGTCCCGCTACATTTTCATCAGGACCACTGCCTATTAAACAAAAATGAGGAACACAAAGAAATTCTTTCCCTCGTGTAATTGGGAGAAAAGCATCCTCCTTCACTGTTCGTGGTTTACCCACAGAAATATTCGAAAAAGATCGGTGATTTAATCTGTTTGCAATACGATTAATCGTAAGTAATCTATATTAATGACAATGTTTTTTGTTTTTTTTTCCTCCCAAATTTTTATTTCCGATACAATTGTCTCTTCCTTAGAGATAAACAGGTGGATTTCTAAACTTTAAAATATGCCACATTGTTTACTTAGATAATACCATGATTGCTATTTGACTTATCGCTTGTGACCCACAAGAAACATTTGAAAGATCGTGATTTAATCTGTATACAACCAGATTAATCGTTAAGTAATGCAAAATAATGACAAATATGTTTTTCCCCCCAAATTTGATCATTGTTAACATATGCCACAGCCGTGGTATTGTTCATCTTCATACGACATGGACAGTTCCATAATAAAACAATCGATCTTTTAATCTTAACTAACTCTTTATACTTCAACAATTAATACGAATGTTTGGAAAATTTCTTAGGACAAACCATTTATGTTCGCCTGGTATTATTGTCTGCAGTCCGAACAAGAGACATCAATTATTGTTATAAGAATAGATAATATTCTTATCTTTTACCCAAACATTCACAGAAGCTGTACATCATCTGTTAACACTTGCTTCAGTTTGCAACAGCTGTTAATCTTATAGTTGAAGCAGCTTATGAACCTTTTTTACATTACTTTAATAATGATAAACGTATCATTTGATTTTTTGATAAGCCTCTTCACAAGGCATACATATTCTTATAAGCTTCTGTATTCCTTCTTTTGGAACTTTATTTATTTTTTACCTAACCTAATGGAGGGGACAAAGTATGTCAACAACCAATTAGACATATTTGTATCATGGAACAATTTTCCCCCTCTCTTATGGTGCTTGAATTACTTCTAAATTCAGAATAATAATTTATAAATATTTTATTTTGCCTAAGCATATGCTTTATGTAATGGGTCAGGTCCTTACCTCCCACCAGGTTTGTAATGGCAGGCACTAATTTGCAGCTGCTCTTATCTCTTCCAAATTTAAATGTAATCAAGATAACCCATGACCATGACTCATTAGTGCAAGTGCTGATCTTTTATCAGTATAATTGTTCCTTCAGTGTTCGGTTTTTAACAGCCTTGAACTGATTGATTGATTGTTTGGACAATGTTTTAACTTGCACAGCTTGACCCACTTTAATTAATTTCAAGACACCTGTAATATTGATTAACACTTGTTAATCAACAACAGTTTTTTTCCATGTTCTAGATGTTTCCATTTTCTTACACTGTGAAAGTGTAAATATTAATGATGTTTTGTATGGTTTATACCATGAAATCTTTACACTGAGGTAATTTTATAACATACATGTACGTACCCCTTCTTATTAAAAATTACTTTTGAGTGCAAACCTGAAATCAATTTTTTAAAGTTTTCTTCTACAGGTGAACCAATCCTTCCTTAGTTATATTGGTTAACAAATCAGGAATACACCTGTAATCCCATAATTGGAGATTTCATGAACTTATTTGTAACCAGATGTTTTTGCACCTTTTCAACGTACTTCAAGCCTTCTTTTCCCCAATTATATAGGTTTAGATAAGGCTATGTTTGGTTGTTATACCACTTCTGCCTTTGTTTTGATCCATTATCAAAATTTTCCATTGGATTCATAGTTTTTCTCCCCAAAGTTTAAAGATCAGTAGTCTGTTCTTTTGTAATTAATATCTTTGATTTTATATAAGGCAGGTTTATTCTATAATAATCAGGACTTTATATAATCCTGATTTGTATTGATCTGCAAACCTATAGTGCAGATTCGGTAAATTATATATATTTCTTCCTATTGAGCTCCACAACTGATGGCCAATTTATTTTATTTTGAAAGTATTACTTATTTGCACCATTTTTGAAATACTTTGAAATTGTATTTCTTATATCTCATATTATTTGAGACATGGATATTATAAACGGATTTACGTTGATATTTTAATAAAACATAAAAGTTTTATCGTATTCTTGAAGTTGGTGAGATTACCATATAATTAATGTTGGCAGCTAGGTTTTCTTCCATAGCCTCACCACTTCCTTTTTAGATATAGCAAAATTCTTTTTGCTATCTCAGGCACACATCTGGCCTCACTTTTTTATTTGTGGTGTGCATTCATAATTCACATCACCCCCCACTTGCAGGGTCTGTCTTTTGCAGCCCAGATCCACTTGGAATTATATCCAAAGAGACTTCCTCCACCCTAATCCAGGGTTCAATCTCAATTTGGCACATAGCCATATTTTTGTATATTCAAGCCCCTCAGGGTCTTTTTTGGGCTGTTTGGGTACTGTGACCCTAGTCTCTTTTTTATATTTTGTACTTTCTCCATATCGCAAATTTTATTAACTTTTTAAATTACAGCCTTTCTGACTTTTAAAATTCCCTGCCAAACATTGTGGAGCATTTTAACCTCTCTACCGTATTTTTAACAGTACCAGTATCGGAACCGGCCCCGTAATTAATCTCTCGTCCCGATCGCTGGGTATTCCCCTGGGACGTTCTTTTCAAAACTCCGTTGTTTTAACAGAGTATTTCTGTTCAATTTAAACTTTTAGTTTGTTTTTAAAATCCTTTAAAATCCTGGTTTCCACCAGGCACGGAGATTTCCAGTCCTAAAAAAATTTTTCAACTGCACTTACCTGCCGGTTCTGAACCTACCGCTGTCGAGGAGCTGTCTGTGCAGCTCCTGCTTCTGCCGTCAGCGTCGACGTAATGCCGTTCCAGCGCCAGGCGGGCCTTCTTCACGTGGTCACTCACGTGACTCCGAAGTAAAATAGTGTTGTTGACATGAAGTGAAACTTCAGGGTTGAGTTGCTTGTTAGTGAACGCAACCATGGAGTTTATGTTGTGGCTGCTATCTTCATGCTCAGGGAGTAGAGCTGGAGGTGGCACTACTAGCTCTTGGTACTTGCTATCAGCAGCTTCATGTTTTAACCAGTGTACAGACTACATTGGGAGTGATCCGATTCCACGAGTACTGCAACATTTTGAGAAATTATTTATTCTTTTGCAAAAATGGCATATTTTTTCCAAGAGCAAAGCAAAGTTTGCGATCTGGAGGGTGGGAGCCGCCACAGTTTAGAACACTTTCCAATAATCTTTGAGGATTGTCGAGATGATGTGTGGGGTTGTGAGAGTGGTTACGGTAGGAAGTGTCGGTAGCATCGACATGGTATGAGGAATGCGGTCCGGGTCCCGATGACCTGATGTGAGAGGGTCGTGATCTCATTAATACGACAAGCATGTTTCAACTCGGGCAAGTGTCAGTTCAGTATCACGGAGTAATTCATCGCATACTTTAACACTGAGAATGCCACCCATTGGCTGTGGGCCGAGCATCAAAAATGTGTCTGGAAATGCATTCTCGTGATCCACGTCATGGAACAACATGAGCTTTTCCACAGATTTAGATGAAATATAATTGAGAAGGATGTCATAACTCGTCACTGCCAAAAGTTGCACATTAATTAATTAAACTAATTAGAAAATAAGATCGGGAAAGTATGTGCCGTCTAGTAGACAATGCCCATATTACACCATGGGCAGCCTATTTCCGTGTTGCAGTCCATTTAAACTATACATTTTATATATATATATGACGTAAATATGACTGTAATCATGTATAATTATATTATATAAAATTAATATGATGAATATAATTGTGAGTGTTTTTTTTAATGACACTGTCGCAGAGGTCCTGCTCCTGAACCAGCCTAATTAATGGGTGAGGGCAGTTCTTGTGGGTTCCCCTGTTTACTGAACCCCACTGACTGCCATAGTGGGGAGAGTGGGGGTAACGGCCATAGTGGTACTGGGGCAGTTCCAGGCTGGGGGACAGTTCTGCAAGGAATCTTCCAGTCGGTTTAATAGGAAATTAAATGAGACTGCTGCAAAGGTCCCAGGTTTTAAGGGCTCATGAACCTGCCTAATTAAAGGGTCAGGGCAGTTCTTCTGGGTTCCCCCGTTTACTGAACCCCACTGACTGCCATAGTGGGGAGAGTGGGGGTAACGGCCATAGTGGGACTGGGGCAGTTCCAAGGTACACAAAAATGCTGGAGAAATGTCATAGAGTTGGAGGGAAGGGGGAATCACAGAGGGGGAGCTGTTAGAGAGGAGGTTGTGAAACTGTCTCCGGTGGGAGGAGGAGACTTCTTCAAAGTATTCAAGTCCACAGGTGCTTATCTAATGCAGTAATCCTTTATGGGGCACTTCACAGACCAAATTATGGATGACAACATTTGCTACATTCTTTGGCTTCCTTGTTATCTAACATGCTAGTCACTTTGTCAAAGAAGTCATCAATTGGTTGAACACATAAAATTTTACTCACTCAGCTGTATGTATTCTGATACCATTTCTTTCATTTTCGTAACAAACTGTCCTGAAGCTAATTACAAATCAATAACATTAGCCAATTCCGAAACATGAAGCGCAGAGCATTGGGATCCAAACATCACGGACAACTGGCCTCAGTTCCCCGCTCACATCAGGCAGGGTTCTCCATCTGAACCAGGGGCCGCGGAGCGTTTTTGGAAGTGGGGAGGCTGAGCGATCACTGATCACTGGCCTTGGGGGTACCCGGTGAGGGAGTGGAGCAACCGAGTGGGGAGAGGGTGTGGAAGAAGGGTGTCCCCCCTCCCAGGGTAGGAACGTTTTGAAATTTGATGTATTAAAATCATGTTTTAGTGCATTGTAGAAATATGATTTCAATGTGTTTTGTATGAAGTATTTTTAAGAGGTAACCTTTTAAGGGGTAACTTTATCCACATAAAGGGTGGTGGGTGTATGGGACAAGCTGCAAGAGGAGGTAGTTGACGCAGAGACTATCACAATATTTAAGAAACAGTTAGACTGATACATGGATAGGACAGGTTTGGAGGTATGGACCAAAAGCAGGTAGCGTAGCTGGGACATGTAGGCGGGTGTGGGCAAGTTGGGCCGAAGGGCCTGTTTTCACACTGTATCACTCTATGACCACATTATACCTCCACCATGCATGAATGCTTCAAAATCAAGTGATCGAGTTTTATTGCCATATACTCAAGCATAGAAACGTAGAAAATAGGTGCAGGGATAGGCCATTCGGCCCTTCGAGCCAGCACAATACGATCATGGCTATTCATCTAGAATCAGTACCTCTTTCCTGTTTTTGCCCCATATCCCTCGATTTTGTGAGCTAAATGTAACTCTCTCTTGAAAGCATCAGTGAATTGGCCTGCACTGCCTTCTGTGGCAGAGAATTCCACAGATTCGCAACTCTCTGCGTGAAGAAAGTTTGTCCTCATCTCAGTCATAACTTGCCCCCCCTTTATTCTTAAACAGTGACCCATGGTGCTGAACTCCCCCAACATACATCGGGAACATTTTTCCTGCAGTTACAGTAAGTGAAAATCTAGCAGGCAGGCAGGATGCTTTCTCCAACCGCCCCCATTTGAAGTCCACTGTCTTCCACCGTTTTTCCCCGGGGCTTGGTACGTACTTCCAGCAGCCACTGGTTGTCCTTCAGGATGCACCGAGCTGCAGCCTGGTCCATGCCGGTCACCTGGGCGAATTTGGCGCAGAGACTCTCACGGCAGCGGCCGGCAACGCCTCCGACGCCTGCAATGAGGCTGCTCATGGGCCGGAGCTGCAGTGAGCGACTCGCCAGCCCCGGCAAAACCTCGCCAGCCCCGCTCCCCTGCATCTGTCCCCGTCGCTGCCTCCTGCTTCCAACTCCCATGGCCCATGCAGTTGATATCAGTTTTGAAATGGTTCATTGATCACTGTGGGGTGATTTCTCACGACAGGTGGTGAGGGGCGTAAATTTGTGATCAGCGTGAGAATTGGGGTGGCTCCCGAAATTGTGATGGGGTTGGGGGATGGCAGGAAGGGATTGAAACACGTCGAGAGAGAGCAGAAAGAGCAGGGAGTTGGCAGAAAATAAGCCTGGAGAGAAAAGAGGGAGCGCGAAAGAATAAGAGCAGCCGCAGCGCGATAGGCAGACGAGAAACGAGAGAGCGAAAGCAAAAGGAGGGAGGAGGAGAGAGGTCCAAAGAAGAGAGAGAGAAAAAGAGTGAGAGATAAAAGAAAAGAGAAGAAGAGAGGAGAAGAAAGAAGAGAGAGAAAAGAGGGAAGAAAAAGGAGGGGAGAGAGAAGAGATACAAAGAGAGAGAGAGAAAAAGGAGTGAGGAAAAGAAAAGAAGAGAAGAGAGAGAGAGAGAAACAGGAGAAAGAGAGTAGGAAGATAGAGAGAACTCAAGGAACGCTAGAGAGCAGGAGAGCGGAGGAGAAAACGAGGAGATAGAGAGCTATCACTCTCCCCCTCCCTCTCTCTCTCTCGCTCTCTCCCCCTCTCTCCCCTCCCTCGCACTCCTCTCTCTCAAAAAAAGAAGTTCTCTCTCCCTCTCTCCCTTCTTCCTTCTCTTCCCCTCTTTCCCCTACTCTCTCTCCCCTCTCTTTCCCCTACTCTCTTCTCCCCCTCACTCCCTCCCTCTCTCCCTCTCTTTCTTCTCCCCCTCTCCCTCCCTCTCTCCTCTCCTTTCTACCTCTTTACTCCCCTCACTTCCCCTCTCCCTCTCTCATCCCCTCTCTCTTTCTCCCTCCCTCTCTATCCCCCCCTCTCTCTCTATCTCTCTCCCTCTCCACACACTCTCTCCCCTATCTCTCTCCCTTCCCCCTCCCTCTTCATATCCTCTCGCCCTCTCTCTCCCCATTTTCTCCCTCCCACTTCACTCTCTCCCCCTCTCCCCATCTTTCTCTCTATCTCCTATTTCTCTTTGCCCCCATCTCCTCTCTTTCCCCGTTTTTCTCTTTCCCTCTTCCCCCTCTCTCTCTCTTTTCCCCCTCTCTCCCTTTCTCTCTTCTCTCTCTCTTTCCCCTCTCTCCCTTTCTATATCCTCTCCACCCTCTCTCTCTCTGTCTTCCCTCTTTCTTCCCTCACTCTCCCCCCCTCTCCCACTCCCTCTCCCCTCTCCCCCTCTCTGTCTCTCCCCTCTCTCCCCTCTCTCCCCCTCTCTCTCTCCCCTCTCTCCTTCCCTTCTCTCTCCCCCTCCCTGTGAGAGTCTCTGTCCCTTCGAGAGACTCTCGCGGCAGCGGCGCAGCGTTCCGACGCCTCTGATCGGCCGGGGAATCTTGCACTGAGGCTGCTCCATGGCCGGAGCAGCAGCGAGCGACTCGCCAGCCCGGCAAACACTCGCCAGCCCGGCAAACACTCGCCAGCCCGGCAAACACTCGCCAGCCCGGCAAACACTCGCCAGCCCGGCAAACACACTCCGTCCGCATCTGCTCCGGCAAACACTCGCCAGCCCGGCAAAACACTCGCCAGCCCAGCAAACACTCGCAAAACAATCGCCAGCCGCAAACCCTCGCCAGCCGGCAAACACTCGCCAGCCCGCAGCCCCGCAAACACCCCGGCAAACACTCGCCAGCCCGCAAACACTCGCAAACACTCGCCAGCCCGGCAAACACTCGCCAGCCCGGCAAACACTCGCCAAACACTCGCCAGCCCGGCAAACACTCGCCAGCCCGGCAAACACTCGCCGCATCGGTTCCCGCCGCCGCTACATCTGCTTCCACCCCTCCCTCAGCCCCGGCTCTCCCACACCCGCGGACCATGCACTTTATCTGAGTTTTGACATGTTGGTTGATCACAGAATTTGTCACCACTGAGCGTGAGAAATTTGTGATCAGCGTGAGGGCGTGAGAAATAGCTCCAAGGCGCGATTCTCACGCCGCAAGCGTGCGAGCTGGCAGCCCTGCCTCCCCTCACTTCCCCCCCACGATGGCGATCCCGCGACGTCACCAACTGCCGGCGGCCATCTTGGTGAGGTCGGCGGGGCGGGGAGGTGGAGCGGGAACAAGATGAAGACGAGGGCACACAAAAGGCTGGAGAAACTCAGCAGGTGCAGCAGCATCTAAGGAGCGAAGGAGACCCTTCTTCTGAAGAAGGGTCTCGACCCGAAACGTCGCCCATCTCCTTCGCTCCTTGGATGCTGCTGCACCCGCTGAGTTTCTCCAGCCCTTTGTGTGCCCTCGATGCTCCAGCATCTGCAGCTCATTCATTAACAAGATGAAGCCGCCCACCCGCCCTGCGCCGTGACGTCACCGCCTGCCCGCCCTGCGTCGTGACGTCACGCTCCCCGCCCGCCCTGCTCCGTGACGTCACGCCCTCCGCCCGCCCTGCGCCGTGATGTCACGCTCCCCGCCCACCCTACGCCGTGACGTCACGCTCCCCGCCCACCTGCGCCGTGACGTCATGCTCCCCGCCCACCCTGCGCCGTGACGTCACGCTCCCCGCCCACCATACGCTGTGACGTCACGCTCCCCGCCCACCCTGCGCCGTGATGTCACCGCCCGCGCGCTGTGACGTCACACTCCCCGCCACCCTGCGCCGTGACATCACCGCCCGCCCACCCTGCGCCGTGATGTCACGCTCCCCGCCCGCCCTGCGCCGTGACATCACCGCCCGCCCACCCTGCGCCGTGATGTCTGCTCCCCGCCCGCCCTGCGCCGTGACGTCACACTCCCCGCCCACCCTGCGCCGTGACGTCACCGCCTGCCCACACCCTGCGCCGTGGACGTCACCGCCCGCCCGCCCTGCGCCGTTGACGTCACGCCCACCCGCCCTGCGCCGTGACGTCATCTCCCGCCCACCCTGCGCCCGTGACGTCACCGCCGGCCCGCCTGCGCCGTGACATCACCACCCGCCCACTCTGCGCCGTGACGTCACCGCCCGCCCACCCTGCGCCGTGACGTCACGCTCCCCGCCCCACCCTGCGCCGTGACGTCACGCTCCCGCCCAACCTGCGCCGTGACCCGTCATGCTTCCCCGCCCAACCTGCGCCCGTTGGACGTCACGCTCCCCGCCCACCCTGCGCCGTGACGTCACGCTCCCCGCCCGCCCTGCGCCGTGACGTCACGCTCCCGCCCACCCTGCGCCGTGACGTCACGCTCCCCGCCCACCCTGCGCCGTGACGTCACGCTCCCCGCCCACCCTGCGCCGTGACGTCACCGCCCGCCCGCCCGCCCTGCACCGTGACGTCACGCTCCCCGTCCGCCCTGCGCCGTGACGTCACGCTCCCCACCCTGCGCCGTGACGTCACCGCCCGCCCACCCTGCGCCGTGACATCACCGCCCGCCCACCCTGCGCCGTGACGTCACGCTCCACGCCCACCCTGCGCCGTGACGTCACGCTCCCCGCCCACCCTGCGCCGTGACGTCACGCTCCCCGCCCACCCTGCGCCGTGACGTCACGCTCCCCGCCCACCCTGCGCCGTGACGTCACCGCCCACCCGCCCTGCGCCGTGACATCACCGCCCGCCCACCCTGCGCCGTGACGTCACGCTCCCCGCCCACCCTACGCCGTGACGTCACGCTCCCCGCCCGCCCTGCGCCGTGACGTCACCGCCCGCCCACCCTGCGCCGTGACGTCACGCTCCCCGCCCACCGTGCGCCGTGACGTCACCGCCTGCCCGCCCACCCTGCGCCGTGATTTCACCGCCTGCCCGCCCTGCGCCGTGACGTCACACTCCCCGCCCACCCTGCGCCGTGACATCATACTCCCCGCCCGCCCTGCGCCGTGACGTCACCGCCGATCCGAGGGCGGGGCTCCAGCTGGCAGTTGCCCGATGGCGGTTGGTTTGACACAGGGAACAAGATGAAGGTCGCGGCGGATAACGGCCGGTTACAGAGACACGGACAACACGGGCAACACGGGCAGGAGGAGGCCGCGGCCGCTCACCAACTCAGTGTCCCGTACCCGCCCGTGAGATGGACGTCATGGTGGATAACGGCCGGTTACAGAGACACGGGCAACAGGGACACAGGGGCAGGAGGAGGCCACTCACCAACTCAGTGTCCTGTACCTGCCTTCTCTCCATACCCCCTGATCCCTTCAGCCACAAGGGCCACATCCAACTCCCTCTTAAATATGGCCAACGAACTGGCCTCAACTACCTTCTGTGGCAGAGAATTCCACAGACTCACCACTCTCTGTGTGAAAAACGATTTTCTCATCTCGGTCCTAAAAGACTTCCCCCTTATCCTTAAACTGTGCCCCCTTGTCCTGGACTTCCCCAACATCGGGAACAATCTTCCTGCATCTAGCCTGTCCAACCCCTTAAGAATTTTGTAAGTTTCTATAAGATCCCCCCTCAATCTCCTAAATTCCAGCGAGTACAAGCCCAGTTACGGTCCCGGCCCGGTTACGGTCTAGGGGGGGAGAGGAGGTGAGGGGGGGGGGGGGGGTTGAGGGGGGGGGGGGTGAGGGGGGGGGGGGGGTGTTGAGGGGGGGGGGGGGTCCAAGTCCAATGCTCCCTCCAACTGTGAGCGGTCTCTAATTGGTTGCCATGTGAGTAGCTGCGACCCGGCAACAGCGTTTGATTGGCTCCCGCCGTGAAATGGGGAGGATTTAAGGTTGTCATTGGTTGCCATGTGGGTAAATGCTGAGCAGCAACAGCCTGTAATTGGTTGGCATGTGAGTAAATGCAATCCGGTAACAGCCTCTAATTGGTTGCCATGTGAGTAAATACAACCCGGCAACAGCCTGTGATTGATTGCCATGTGAGTAGCTGCGACCCGGCAACGGCTCTAATTGGTTGCCATGTGAGTAAATGCTGAGTATCAACAGCCTCTAATTGGTTACCATGCGAGTAAATGCTGAGTGGCAACAGCCTCTAATTGGTTGCCATGTGAGCAGCTGCGACCCGGCACCAGCCTGGGATTGGTTGCCGTGTGAGTAGCTGCGACCCAGCAACAGCCGCTGATTGGCTCCCACCGTAAAATGGGGCCGATTTGCGATTGTGATTGTTTGCCGGGTGAGTGAGTGAGTGGGCGGGCAGCAACAGCCTGTGATTGGTTGCCGGGTGAGTGATAGTGATGAGTGGGTGAGTGGCGGGCAGCAACAGCCTGTGATTGGTTGCCGGGTGAGTGAGTGAGTGGCGGGCAGCAACAGCCTGTGATTGGTTGCCGGGTGAGTGAGTGAGTGAGTGGGCGGGCAGCAACAGCCTGTGATTGGTTGCCGGGGGGGGGGCGGGCGCTGGCGGTTGGGAGTTGGCGGTTGGAGCCGCGCGGGAACCGGCGCCGGCAGCGCGGACCCTGGAGAGAGAACGTCACCCGCACACATGTAGATGTGGAGAGAGGGACCCGGACACGGACACGGACCACACGGACACGGGCACGGGCACGGGCACGGACACGGGCACGGGCACGGGCACGGACACCGGACACGGGCAGGGCACGGGACACGGACACGGGCACGGGCACGGACACGGACACGGACACGGACACGGACACGGGCACGGACACGGGCACGGACCACACTGACCCGCCCCGGTCACTCGCCGCGACCCGGTGGACCCGTGACCCGGTGACCCGTGACCCGGCCTCTGTGGCAGCGGCTCCCACTCACTACTCTCTGGCTGCAAACGGGACGCGCACACACAGTGGTACATGTGTGTATAGAGAGGGAGAGAGGTGAGGGTGATATATATATATATAGAGAGAGAGAGTAGTGATATATATATATAGAGAGAGAGAGTGATATATATATATATATATTATAGAGAGAGTGTTGACCACAAATTGGACGGGCCTGCAGTGCAGCGGATCACCACACGGTGGGAGTGTTGACCACACATTGGAGCGACCTGTTATGTGAATTTCCTGCACATTGGGAGCGCTGTCTCCAAATTAGATATTGTGCTCTTTACTGCAAAATGGTTCTTTATTGCTCATTGACCCTTTACCTTTTCCCATTAATGCACCCATTGCCCAGATTCGCCAAATTTAGTAAAGCCATGAAACCAGGGGAATTTGGGATGAAAATCAAGGAACTGCAGGTGCTGGTTTTCAAAAAAAAGGCACAAAGTGCTGGAGTAAACTCAGCGGGTCAGGCAGCATCTGTGGGTCAGGCAGCATCTGTGGAGAACATGGAACAGAGTGCTAGGTAACTAGATGACATAGAAACACTAGGGAAAATAGAAGAAGATCCCAGGGTCACCTGAAACATCTGACCTCATTCCCTTTGCAGGCAGGCAGATGGTGCCTGACCCACTGAGTAGCTCCAGCACTTTGTTTAGACCAGGTTACATCCCCTGGTTAAAGTAATCCTAGTTGCCCCTCCTGTTGCAGGGAAAGTAGTTTAATGTTCATGGACACTTGTTTTTAACTCATTACAAATATAAGTAATCTTGCCCCTTCCATTCACCCAACTGATAGCTTTGTTTGGAATTGGTCTAAATCTATATTTGGTTTAGTGTGTTTGTGTCTGTTGCCAGAATCCATTTCTCCTCTCTGTCTCCTTTCTAAAGGGGTGACCAATTAGTGTTAGTTTCCACCCAGGATCTCCAAAGACTGGGTCCTCTGAGCTGGAAGAGTTTGCCAGGGTGGTTAGACTGTCTTCCCCATTCTGCCAAATGTTGCATAAACTGGCCAAACTTCACTACTGTTTCCTTTACTTGTACATCTCATCTAATTCAAAGTATTTCTTTGTCGGGGGGGTTAAAGTAGTATCTGGTTTGTCATGTTGTGTTTTCCATGTGTCAAAAGGTGTAGAATAGGTCTTTATTCTTTGGAGCGCAGAAGGTTACGGGGGGACGATTGAGATCTTTAAAACGATGAAGGGATAGACAGAGTTGACGTGGATAAGCTTTTTCCCATTGAGGGTAGGGAAGATTCTCGCTGGAACAAAGGGCATGACATGAGATTTTAAGGGACAGAAGTTTAGGGGTAACATGAGGGGGAATTTACTCAGAGAGTGGTGGCTCGGCAATTCTGTGTGGGAATGAGCTTCCAGCAGAAGTGGTGGAGGCATGATCGATTTTAAACATTTAAATGTAAATGTGGATAGGTATATGGACGGGGAAGGGAATGGAAATGGGGGTATGGGTCTGAGTGCAGGTAGATGGGACTAGGGGAAAATAAATGTTCGGCACGGACTGGATGGGCCGAGAGGGCCTGTTTCCGTGCTGTAATTGTTATATGGTTATATGGTTTCTCCAGATATTTGAACTGCCTGTATGCTCCTATTTGTTTCGGTTTGTGCGCAGGGTTTCAATGTCATGGTAAAGGGCACGGTATCAGGGGCAGTGTCGGGGAGAAACACTTCATGTGACATGGTAAAGTTTCACATTTAGAGACACAGCACGGAAACAGGCCCTTTGGCCCACAGAGTCCGCACTATCGACCAGCGATCCCACACATTAACACTATCCTACACACACTAGGGACAATGTTACATTGATACTAAGTCAATTAACCTACAAACCTGCACATCTTTGGATAGTGGGAGGAAAGTGAAGATCTGTGGAGAACCCACTGGGTCACTGGGAGAATGTGCAAACTCCGTACAGAACCCGTGTCTCTGGCGCTGTGAAGGCAACACCTCTACCACGTGCCACTGTGCTGCCCTTACAACAAAGCTGGCATGTTGCTGTGCCAGTGAATTACAGTAGTCAATGTATTCTGCTACCCTGTAGGGTTCACTGCAATCCTTTCAATGGCTGATCCTGTTTTCTCATCACAATTTAATTTCACATTGGAATCTCTTCCTCTCTCAGTGTCCAGTGTGAAGGAGGATGTCGATCAGACTTAAATCATCACTTACGTGGCACTACATGGTTTGTTTTAGTATATAAACTTGTGTCTATGTGAATATGGTTATGGAGTTGGTACAAAGGTATAGAAACATACACAATAGGTGCAGGAGTAGGCCATTCAGCCCTTAGAGCCTGCACCGCCATCCATTCAATTGATCATGGCTGATCATCCAACTCAGTATCCCGTACCTGCCTTCTCTCCATACCCCCCGATCCCTTTAGCCACAAGGGCCACATCTTACTCCCTCTTAAATATAGCCAATGAACTGGCCTCAACTACCTTCTGTGCAGAGAATCCACAGATTCACCACTCTGTGTGAAAAATGTTTTTCTCATCTCGGTCCTAAAAGACTTCCCCCTTATCCTTAAACTGTGACCCCTTGTTCTGGAGTTCCGCAACATCGGAACAATCATCCTGCATCTAGCCTTCCAACCCCCTTGTGGCTAATTAAGCTTTTGTAGGCTCGAAGGGCCTTCTCTATAAGATGTTTCTAAACCCCCTCTTCTTAAGAATTTTGAATTATCAAGAGACTTTGTAAGCCTCAATCTTCTAAATTCCAGTCGAGTACAAGCCGAGTCTATCCAGTCTTTCTCATATGGAAGTCCTGCCATCCCAGGAATCAGTCTGGTGAAACCTTCTCTGTACTCCCTCTAATGGCAAGAATGTCTTTCCTCAGATTAGAGACCAAACTGTATGCAATACTCCTGGTGTGGCCTCACCAAGACCCTGTACAACTGCAGTTGAACCTTCCCTGCTCTTGTAATCTCAAATCCTTTTGCTATGAATGAAAACATACCATTCGCTTTCTTCTCTGCCTGCTGCACCTGCATGCCTACTTTCAATGACTGGTGTACCATGACACCCAGGTCTCGTTGCATCTCCTCCATTTTCCTAATCGGCCACCATTCAGATAATTTTTAGTCCACCCTCCTGTTTTTGAGGGCCACCAAAGTGGATAACCATCACATTTATCCACATTATACTGCATCTGCCATGCATTTGCCCACTCACCCAACCTATCCAAGTCACCTTGCAGCCTCCTAGCATCTCCTCACAGCTAACACTTGCCCCCCAGCTTAGTTCCATCTGCAAACTTGAGATGTTGCATTCAATTCCCTCATCCAGATCATTAATATATATTGTAAATAGCTGGGTCCAGCACTGAGCCTTGCGGTACCCCACTAGTGACTGCCTGCCATTCTGAAAAGGGACCCGTTTACTCCTATTCTTGGCCCCTGTTTAGAACCTTCTCTTGGCTTCAGTGTGGATGAATGTTTGGGAAAGATTAACAACTGTTTTCTCTAATTGGGCTCCAGCCTGGCTTCTTCATCTTCTATAGGATTCCGCAGTGTAGACGCTGCCAAGCGTATTACTGCCCTCCACAGGTCAAGTTTCAACTAAATTCTTACATACAGTCCTGTAACATGCAGGAATTGAAGAACAGCCCTGGATATCAGCTGATGTTTCTCACTGTTTCCAAACAAAGATAAAACAGAAAAAGCCTCAACTCAAGTCCTGTCAGTCTAAGCAAACAATGCCTTTCTTTCTACCCTATACTTTTTACATTCTAGGAAAACATGCTTAACTGTCTCCTTACTCCACATTCACACAAACCAGAAACATGTTTCCCTACAATGCACAAACAGTAAATTTAACCCACAATGTCCCAATCCTCAATCTAACACAGTCTAACTGAGTCCCTACGGGACAGAGATGTAACAGAAACATATTTTTCTAACTTCAGCTTGTACAGAAAAGTAGTGTCTACCCCTGACTTCCTTTTCCCATCCTCTCTGCCATTCTTTTGTTAAGCCCTCTCTTTAATTATTTCTCTCAGTTCCACTCTCCCCAATGATACATGGATATCTATTTCTCTTCTTAAACTCTCCTTTGCTATGAGGTCCACCTGCTCATTCCCCCCTCACCCCAGCATGCCCGGGAACCCAGCAAAACGTGATGTTACACGGCACAAACCCAATTCTAGAAAACACACTCAAAGATTTCATTTAGAATGTTCAGGACGAGCGTTAGATTTCCCTACTCTTAAAGTTTCAAGAGCAGCTGCAGAATCAGAACAGATAATGAACTTCTCTAAAACTGGCTTCCTCAATCCGCATAGAGCCCATTGAATTGCCATTAATTCAGTCGTGAGAACAGGCTCCATCAGAAATGCGTCGGCCAATCTTCAACCCAAGCTGCTCCCATTACACGCCAAACCCAGCTCTCCCACTAACTGGATCTTTAGATCCATCTGTAAAAACAATCAAAGTGCTCTCACTGATTGAATAAAGATATTCCACTATTCTTGGAGTCACCTCGCGCTCATCTTTTTCCTCCTGAAGAAAAGCAAGCTCAATAAACAGTTCAGGAAGAACCCAATAGGGCACAGGTAGGTAGCCCTATTAGTTCTATAATACCCCTGTAGCCAAACCCAGCTTCTAGCCCACCTATTTATAATGACAAAAAATGTGTTATATTTGTTACCATCATCAACCTCTTGCAACAAACACCTTGCTGGAAGGTATCATTACACCCACAAAGTTTAGCCCAGTAATGTAACCCTAGCTTAATGCGCCTTTAAAACCATATGGGCATTTCTCCATTTCAACAATCAGGGCAGGGACTGGGGAAGTTCTGAAGGCCTCCACAGCAAGCCTCAAGCCTTTGCCTGCAACACATCTAGCCTAGCCAGAACAGTTTTAGACGCAGACCCAACACAAAACACCCGTAGTCAAGAAAGATCTGATCATGGCCTGATAAATTAGCAGCATTGTCTCCCTGTTAGCCCCCCACTCACACCCAACCAGACTTCTCATAACATTCAGAACTTTTTCACATTTCAACACAATTTTACCTACATGCACAGCCCAAGTCATACGCTCTTCAAACCAAACACCCAAAAACTTAAAAAACCTTTACCTTCTCCAATAGAGAACCCATACATATAACAGCCCTATCTTAGGTAACTTTCTTTTAAAACCAAATACCATATATTTAGTCTTAGAGGCAGAGATTTTAAACCCCATGTGTTCCCCCATTCCTCTACAGACACTAACTCTTTGAATCTGTTTTAAAACAAACTCTACATTACGACCTTTTCCAGATGGCCCCGTCATCTGCAAACAAAGACAGACCAAATCCTCTCTCTAATTTACAAAATATGTTGTTTATCATGATATTAAATAAAACTGGACTGATAACACTTCCCTGTGGGGTTCCATTTCTCTATCTCTACAGTCTCTGATCTGACACTACCAACCATTACTTGTATTGTTTCTATTCAATAAAAAATCCTTAATCCAGTTGAACATTCGTCCCCTGACTCCCAAGTCAAAAATTTTAATCATTAATCCCTCCTTCCACAAAGAATCATATGCCTTCTCAATATCAAGGAATACACTACTATTTCCTTGCTTCTAAATGCCCTTTTAATATCCTGATCCAAAACTGATACAGACTCCATTGTAGACCTTCCATTCCTAAAACCATTCTGTACATCAACAAATAGTCCTCTGGTTTCTAAAAAATAAACTAGTCTGTTGGTTACCATCCTCTCCATAATTTTACAGAGCACTGCTGTGAGCGCTATGGTCGATATGAACTAGGGTCAGATGCCTCTTTGCCCGTTTTAAAATAGGACCACGACTGCATGTTTCCATTCCTTTGGTAAATAACCCTCTGCCCACACAGTATTAAACAAAGCTAAGATTTCATCAAGTACAATACCATCCAGATGTTTAAATAACTCATACGACAACCTATCTCTCCCCGGGAGGTATTTGCCCTGGACATAATTGCATCCTTCAACTCTTTTATGGTAAAAAACAGATTAAAGGTATTATCATTTTACTAAACTCCTCTCCAGCTTCCACTGATTAACTGCCATCAGCTCGATTCTCTTCTACACCTCTCCACTCCCATGCTCTCTGATCTATGCACTGCTTGAAAAACTGTCAACACACATGTCTGCTTTTTCCTTATTGAAACTGCTACACCTCACCCTTCTGCAACTAAACAAACTCTTTTATATGCTCCTGACATTCTACGCACAGCTGACCACCAAAATGCCTTACTGGAGTTTCAGGGCCTAACGTACCAAAAACTCCAACTATTCCTCTTTGCATCCTTTACAACTCGTCTTGCTACTGCCCTTAGCCGCTTGAACTCCATTGCATTGACCAAAATTGGATACTTTCTTAATTTTCGATAGGCTATATTCCTATTCCTTACAGCTTCATCACATTCTTTATTCCACCAAGGAACAGACATACGGGACCTAGGTTCCTGCTTCACAGGAATAGTACAACAAGCTGCCTCATGAATCATGAGACTAATGGAAGTATTCCAACTATCTACAGAACCCTCACTATTAACCTCTCCAACTAAACTTTGAGCCTTCTCTTGGAATTTATCCCATTTGGCCTGAGAAAAGTTATATCAGGAACTTTCTTTTCCACTTCTCTCCTCAAATCCCTACCAAACCTACATAAAATTGGATAATGATCACTACCCATGTGTATATCTATCCATTACATCCCATTCACCAATTCTTGCTAAGTTAGATGAAGCAATTGATAAATCTATGTGGCTGCAGGTGTTTCTCACAATATTATACGTAGACGGCCTTCCATCATTTAACAATACCAACTCATACTTATCTAGAAATTCTTCAACAATAACACCCATTTTTTATCCCTATGATCACTACCCCATAAAGGATTATGCGCATTAAAATCTCCAATCCATATAACGGGACACCTTACCTTCTCCATTATCTCATCAAAATCTGACAATATCAAGGGTTGACAGGGGTTATAATAATTTATCACAGTAATTGAATTCTGACTGCTCCAAACCTCCACAGCCAAAACCTCAAGATTAGAATTAATGTCAACTTTCCTATACTGCAACCCAGTCATAACAAAAGTTGCACAACCCCCACCTGATCTATCAGACCTATCTAATCGCACACAATCATAACCTGGGATTACAAAATCTAGACAGGGCTTTAACCATGTCTCGTGGATACATATTAATTCTGGTGCTTCTTTAAATTCATCAAACAAATCTCTTTAATTCTTGACCATTTTCCAATCAGACTCCGGGCGTTCCATTGAAGTATATAAAACATTATGATGTTAATGAGGATCATCATCATCCACATTACTGACATACTCCATACTACTAGCTCTCGACAACTGTGACCTCTCCATACACTGACTCTCCGTCATGTATTGATGCAACTTTTCTGGCAACTGCTTTACACTAAGGAACCTTTCAGCTGCCCCCACCACTAACCTGAGGATATCTGACCGGTTAGCTGCTTTCTTAGCTCCTACCAGCACATCAGAAACAAAAGACAGAAATGACTCCTTATTAAAAATCAACATGTCAGATGGAAAAGCCGATGGCAAGTTTGGCACAGTGATCTGGCTTCCAGCACCACTCTAGTCCCAGCGCTCACATCTCCACGTTCTCTAGCCACTCTTTGAACTGCCTCTGCATATGACACGTTGTTCTGATCCTTCACTTCCTGCACTCGCTTCGCCTGAACAACGCGCTCACAACCATGAAACCATGCTACATGATCCCCATCACAGTTAGGGCACTTAGGATCCTCTGCCTTGCAATTTTGTATTGCATGATCTCCACCGCACTTTGCGCACTTTCATTTTACCCCGACAAGACCCAGCAACATGTCCAAACCGCTGACAGTTATAGCAGCGCAACGGTGGTTTAATGTACTCCCTCACTTGATACGCCATACTCCCAAGAAACACTCTCTGAGGCAGTACTCCATCTTTGAACGTAAGCAGGACCGGCGGGTCCCCGACTCCATTCCTACTCTTAAATCTCACAACATCAGTTACCTGGGCCCCCTTAACGTTTTCTAAATTCTCCTTCTCAGACAAGCCAGCATACATCCCATACACCACTCCCTTTATTCCCTGCTGTCTTCCTCTAGGGACCAAACTCTCCACCTTGACCACCAATTTTCCCCACACCCCTAGCATCATTAAACTGTTTTTCTGTCTTTGCAACAAACTCTTAACATCCCATTATACAGAATCTTGGCCTGAAAATCCTTGCCTATCTGACTCTCCAAAGCGGTGGTAATTTTTAATGGATTCACTACTCTAAATCCTGCATCTCCTTGATTTGTTCCTTTAACTTTAAACAGCATGACGAATTCTTCAATAATTCTAATTCTCCTAACTTTATTTCCGTCGCTTCTGACATTTCGGGTCTTTCGCTCGATGTCTCTCTCTTAGATCCCCCTTTTCCTTCCCTACAGTCTGCCACCCACCACCTTTAGCCCCACCATTCCCTGAAGCCATGGGTCTCTAGAACCCCTCCTTACTTAACACTAATCTAATTCTACTAATACTAATCCTACTACTAATGAAAGAAATGGGAAAAAAAAAAAACATCCACCCTCCAACTCAGCTCTTGCTGTCTCTCTCCCTCCAGCGTCCGTTTTTTCTGCTGAGTTACTCGAGCACTTTGTGCCCTTTTATTTTGTAAACCAGCATCTCAGCAAAGTGTGTCAACCATGACCTACATGGTACTCGGCTCAGCCTGTCTCAGCTTGGGGCCCATTTTAGTGTAAAGACTACATTGCCCCTCCCCCTCGTTAGGGTTTATTCACTAAAGTTGTGGTCTGGGCCTACTTGGAGGAGTTTTAACAGGGACCACTGGTATGTAACTTGTGTCTCTATTTAGTAGTGAGTTTCTGCCTGTACCTGGGGCTGTTGGTCCAGGGTGGGGACAGTGCAATTGGACAGGGGGTGAAATGGACTGGTATAACGGGTGCAATGGGAAGGTATGGCAGGTAATGTGCAATGGGACAGGTATACAGGTGTAATGGGACAGGTATACAGGTGCAATGGGACAAGTATACATCTAAATCCTCTTGGGGCTGCACGGGGAGAATCCACGACGCTTGAGAAATTTGTCAAACTTCGTCGGGCTCTGAGTCATCATGTGCCCCAGTGGCATTTTTTTGCAAGCCTTCGGTGGGAAAGTTCCTCGCAAACAGCTGGCGACCACATCAGTCGGCAGATGTTTCAAACCTTCCCCTTCACACCATCTGGAAGAGATCCGGGGCCAGAAGAAATCCCATCAAGTTGTTCCTAAACAGCTTCTCCAGTGCCAGGTGTGGAAGGTCACAAAGAACTTGGACAAGATTGGGCTTAGAGATCTTCAATGATTCCCACAAAATCCCCCTCGTGACCCTCAAGTATCTCTCATTTCCTCAAATAGGCTGTGATCCAAGGTGCTTTTTGTTTAAGTTTGTGACCCAAATCACGGAAATACCTGAATTTTTAACATTGATTAAAAATATTACATAAATCATACCTGAAACTCGTCTAGAACCTGTACATATTTTTCAAATATGAGAAAAACCTCAAATTTTCTGTATAGTCCAATTAAAACAAAAGAAAATCGTCAATGAGAAAAACTGTAGTAATTGTCCAATCAAAGCACGTTTGACATTGGTCAATTGGTGTCCAACCTCTTCTTCTTCTGTCGTATGTCTTTTAGACCTGCAGCTCCGTTGAGACAAGCCAGGCCAACGTGTCATCGTCCAGGTCAATCGTCCAACCTCAATCACGCGCTTTGTTTCCTGGTCACTAGGCAGCGAGTACTCTGGGATCATGGCTGCCTCCTCATTACATCAAAACAATAGCAAGGTTTCCAGGGAATAAAGGTAATGCTAACCTTGCTGATCATTTTGTTTTACAATTGATTTATCTTTATAAAGTTATGATGTGAACTGTTAAATAAAACTGATAAATAACAAATGTAGTGCTAAGGTTAGTAGTGATGGGTCTTCCCCTACCTCCTCTTTTAATCAGGTTATCCCGACCACACACACGCCAGTTAAAATTCCCCGCTTTATTATGGATCACAATTTCTACGAATTACGAAATATAAAACTATGTCAGCTCACACAAAATGTGAATGCTAGTCTTCACAAAATATATGCAAACATTTTCTGTGATTTCAGGAAATTCCCTGGCCCCCTTTTGGACTCCGGGTACGATGTACCCCCCTGCACCACTCTCTCATAGCCCCTGTGAACATGTACGCGCATAAGTGAACAAAACACTGTGTGTGGTATGTACCTTTGTTAGGTTCCTAAAAATGGCCTCAACAAATTGGTCCCAGCAGCCCCAGATTTGGTGCCCATTGTTGACAGTTTAACAAAGATCATCCTCTGGAGTGTTAAAACGACCTCTGAAAGCTGCCTGCATGTCTTCCAAGAGAATGGATTGTGCTGCAGAAAGTAAACAAACATGCACTTAATAACCATTGAAGACTGTGTTAATTGTCAGCCTGCGAGGATGAGAAAGGAAGAAGCACAGAAGGTAAAGTAGGAGCTTTAAAACAAATACAACACGTGCTCATTGCCTGCCTTCCCGCATATTTAATGTGGCAGCTTTTGGAGACAAGATTCGAACTTCAAACACATAACCTGTGAAAGGTGTCTGCAAGAGAATGGAAGAGGGGCTGCAGAATATCATTAACAACTTGATTGCCTGCAACCCTGCAAGAAAATTACTTAGATCTAAAGGGTTATTGAAGGGAAAAAAATGAACTTTTACATCTAAATGAACCTGTCCAAATTGCAATCATGGCTAAAAGAAAATTGTTGAGCTAATAACAGTAGAATAACTGTAGAGGGAGAAACAGCAGCAGGCGAGAAGATTCTATATTCACCTCAAAATATCAAACACTGTGTGGACAGGGCCTGGAAAAATAACTCTAGGCCCAATGTTTCAAGGTCAATTTATCATCATATGTACAAATTTAAGGTACAGTGAAATTCAAATGTGTCTGCAGTAGTGAATCCTACAGGGTAGAAGATTAATTGACTATTTTCATAATCAAACTGGCACAGCAACATGCCAGCTATATCAAAGACAACACTTCACACAAACAGTGAATTCCCTGACTGAGTTGCCCAATGGTGTAACTCTTGCCATGGGCATCAAACCCTGCACACAAACAGTGCTTTGAGAGGCTGGTCAAGACACACATCTGCGCCTTCCTCCCTCGCAACATGGACCCGCTACAATTCGCATACCGTCCGAACAGACCCACGGACGATGCAGTCTCCCAGGTTCTGCACACCGCTCTCTCTCATCTTGACAGCCAGAAGGGGGGCTATGTGAGGATGCTGTTCATAGACTACAGTTCAGCCTTCAACACGATAGTCCCCGAGACTTGCCGAGAAGCTGCTGGAATTGGGGCTCAGCACCCGCCTGTGTGGCTGGGCCCTGGACTTTCTCACCTCAGGCCCCAGGTATTCAAGATGGGGAGAAATACATTGAAGCCCCTCACCCTGAGCACAGGATCCCCCAGGGTTGCGTCCTCAGCCCCCTACTGTGCTCCCTGTACGCACATGACTGTGTAGCTAGGTTCAGCTCTAACTTGATAATCAAGTTTGCTGATCGCACTGTGGTGGTGGGCCTGATCTCCGATAACGATGAGAAGTCCTACTGGGAGGAGGTGGCTGATCTGGCACTCTGGTGTCAGGACAACAGCCTCCTCTTGAATGTCAAAAAAACTAAGGAGCTGATCGTGGACTTTAAGAGGGCACGTCATCCGAGGACATACACACCATTGAAGATAAATGGGGATACTATGGATAGGGTGAGCTGTTTTAAATACCTGAGAGTCCACATCTCTGAGAATATGACATGGACAGTACATGCTGCAGCACTGGTGAGTAAGGCAAGGCAGCGCCTTTACCACCTCAGGCAACTGAGGAAATTCAGAGTCTCTCTGAGGATCCTCCAGTGCTTCTACTCAGCGGCTGCATCTTGGCTGGAAACATCACGATTTGGTTTGGGAACTGCTCTGCCCAGGACAAGAAGGCTCTGCAGAGAGTAGTGCATTCGGCCGAACACACTATGGGAACCACACTCGCCCCCCCCCCCTGCAGGAACTATACATGAGAAGATGCAACTCCAGCTGGGATAGTGTCAGTTGCCATGCTGTGATAACGGGAGGATCTTAGCACTAAGCTGTTTTTTTCTTTTTTCCCCCCACAAATATGTAATATGTGATTAAAAACTGACGGCAAAAGCTTTTATAGATATGTGAAGAGAAAAAGATTAGTTAAAACAAATGTAGGTCCCTTGCAGTCAAAAACAGGTGAATTGATCATGGGGTACAAGGACATGGAAGACCAATTGAATAACTACTTTGGTTCTGTCTTCACTAAGGAACACATAAATAATCTGCCGGAAATAGCAGGGGACCGGGGATCAAATGAGATGGAGGAACTGAGTGAAATCCAGGTTAGCCGGGAAGTGGTGTTGGGTAAATTGAATGGATTAAAGGCGGATAAATCCCCAGGGCCAGATGGGTTGCATCCCAGAGTGCTTAAGGAAGTAGCCCCAGAAATAGTGGATGCATTAGTGATAATTTTTCAAAACTCTTTAGATTCTGGAGTAGTTCCTGAGAATTGGAGGGTAGCTAATGTAACCCCAATTTTTAAAAAGGGAGGGGGAGAGAAAACGGGGAATTACAGACCGTTAGTCTAATATCGGTAGTGGGGAAATTGCTAGAATCATTAAAGATGGGATAGCAGCACATTTGGAAAGCAGTGAAATCATTGGACAAAGTCAGCATGGATTTACGAAAGGTAAATCATGTCTGACGAATCATAGAATTTTTTGAGGATGTAACTAGTAGAGTGGATAAGGGAGAACCAGTGGATGTGTTATATCTGGACTTCCAGAAGGCTTTCGACAAGGTCCCACATAAGAGATTAGTATACAAACTTAAAGCACACGGTATTGGCGGTTCAGTATTGACGTGGATAGAGAACTGGCTGGCAGACAGGAAGCAAAAGGGAGTGAACGGGACCTTTTCAGAATGGCAGGCAGTGACTAGTGGGGTACCGCAAGGCTCAGTGCTGGGACCTCAGCTATTTACAATATATATTAATGATTGGGACGATGGGAATTGAATGCAACATCTCCAAGTTTGTGGATGACACGAAGCTGGGCGGCAGTGTTAGCTGTGAGGAGGATGCTAGAAGGCTGCAAGGTGACTTGGATAGGTTAGGTGAGTGGGCAAATGCATGACAGATGCAGTAAAATGTGGATAAATGTGAGGTTATCCACTTTGGTGGCAAGAACAGGAAAGTAGACTATTGTCTGAATGGCGGCCGATTAGGAAAAGGGGAGATGCAACGAGACCTGGGTGTCATGGTACACCAGTCATTGAATGTAGGCATGCAGGCAGTGAAAAAAGCAAATGGTATGTTAGCATTCATAGCAAAATAATTTGAGTATTGGAGCAGGGAGGATCTACTGCAGTTGTACAGGGTCTTGGTGAGACCACACCTGGAGTATTGCGAACAGTTTTGGTCTCCTAATCTGAGGAAAGACATTCTTGCCATAGAGGGAGTACAGAGAAGGTTCATCAGACTGATTCCTGGATGGCAGGACTTTCATATGAAGAAAGACTGGATAGACTCGGCTTGTACTCGCTGAAATTTAGAAGATTGACGGGGGGAAACTTACAAAATTCTTAAGGGGTTGGACAGGCTAGATGCAGGAAGATTGTTCCCAATGTTGGGGAAGTCCAGAACAAGGGGTCACAGTTTAAGGATAAGGGGGTCATTTAGGACCGAGATGAGAACATTTTATTTTCACACAGAGAGTGGTGAATCTGTGGAATTCTCTGCCACAGAAAGTAGTTCGAGGCCAGTTCATTGGCTATATTCAAGAGGGAGTTAGATGTGCCCCTGTGGCTAAAGGGATCAGGGGGTATGGAGAGAAGGCAGGTACAGGATACTGAGTTGGATGATCAGCCGTGATCATATTGAATGGCGGTGCAGACTCGAAGGGCCGAATGACCTACTCCTGCATCTATTTTCTATGTTTCTAGGATTCTGTTCCATTCTGTTTTGTAGTTAGTTTGTTTTTTTCCACAATCCGCAAGCATTTCACTGCATCTCGTATGTGTATGTGACAAATAAACTTGACTTCAACTCCCTCACAGAGTTGCCCACCAAACCTGCACTCTTTACTATGGGCATCCTGCCTGACCCGCTGAGTTACTCCAGCACTCTGAAACGTCACCTATCCATGTTCTCCACAGATGCTGCCTGACCCGCTGAGTTACTCCAGCACTTTATGACTTTTTTTTGTAAACTAGCATCTGCAGTTCTTTGATTTTCATCCCAAATCTTCGCTGGTTTCAGGGCTTTCACAAACTTTGGCATCAAAAGGTGCATTACAGGGAAAGGAAACAGGTCACAGACCAATAAAGAACCATTTTGCAGTAAAGAGCGCAATTATATCTAATTTGTAGACAGCGCTCCCAATGTGCAGCGAATTCACATAACAGGTCGCTCCAGTTTGTGGTCAACACTCCCACCGTGTGGTGATCCGCTGCACTGCAGGCCCGTCCAGTTTGTGGTCAACACTCCCACCGTGTGGTGATCCGCTGCACTGCAGGCCCGTCCAGTTTGTGGTCAACACTCCCACCATGTGGTGATCCGCTGCACTACTGGTTTGACTTGGCAGTAACAACAATTCTTGGCAATATCCTCAGAAATCTCGTCTTCACACTTTCAAAGGGTCTCCAAGCATTGGAGACAGATTGGATCAGCTCTTTGGGGAATTTTACACATCTTTCAATCCACAGCAGACTTATTTTTCCAAGTCACTGGGTTCACAGTAAGAATGCCCCTCGGGTCCCTTCAGCCCAATATTCTACATTATCCCTGCATCTGTTCCAGCTCCTTGTTCCACATTGTGCTTCAATCATTAACAATTATCACTGGTCAACATTTTATTGCAGAGAGACAAAGTGCTTGAGTAACACAGCGGGTCAGGCACCATCGCTGGAGGAAAAGGATGTGATATTTTGGGTAAGACCCCTTTTGTTCCATCCCAAAGTCTCTTGTTTGTCCAGAGATGCTGTCTGGCCCACTGAGTTACTCCAGCAATGTGTCTATGTTTGGTATAAACCAGCATCTGCAGTTCCTCGTTTCAACATCACCCAGATTTAATTTCAGTTGTGATAAGGTTAGGGCATCATCACTTTAGTAAAGATACATCCTTTTATTCTGGCACTGTGCCCTCTGGTCCAAGACTCTCCCACTAGTGGAAACATCCATTTAGTTCTGAGATACAGCACAATTCCAATTTCACCAGAAAAAAAAAATTAAAAACCCTGGACACAAAGACAGACTCCCTGTCTCTACGCTGAGCACTGCTCCCGACAACAGCCCAGGCCCACCACTCCCATCCCCAGCCCAGGCCCACCGCTCCCATCCACAGCCCAGGCCCACTGCTCCCATCCACAGATCAGGACCACCAATCCCATCCACAGCCCGGGACCACCGCTCCCATCCACAGATCAGGACCACCACTCCCATCCACAGCCCGGGACCACCGCTCCCATCCACAGCCCAGGCCCACCGCTCCCATCCACAGATCAGGACCACCACTCCCACCCACAGCCCGGGACCACCGCTCCCATCCCCAGACCAGAACCACCACTCCCACCCACAGCCCGGGACCACCGCTCCCATCCACAGCCCGGGACCACCGCTCCCATCCACAGCCCGGGACCACCGCTCCCATCCACAGCCCGGGACCACCGCTCCCATCTCCAGCCCAGGACCAGTGCTCTCAGACACTCCCACAACTCCGCCTTTTATACGCAACAGCTGACAATTTTCTAATCAGCTTCAATCAAGCCAATGACCACATTAACGCTTCACCCACCAGTGGCCAATCAATGTTTGTTGCACACAAGATGATATCCACCTGGGGTAGTAGTTGGCTCCAACTTGCCCTCCGACTTGTTGCTTTTTACACAAAGTGGCTTCTTGTATTTCCTTTAAGTCAGACTATAACACACAGAGTCAGAATTAGGCCATTTGGCCCATCGAGTCTACTCCACCATTCAATCATGGCTGATCTATCTCTCCCTCCTAACCCCATTCTCCTGCCTTCTCCCCATAACCCCTGACACACACAATCTCTCTATCTCTGCCTTAAATATATCCACTGACTTGTGGCCTCCACCGCCGTCTGTGGCAACGAATCCCACAGTTTCACCCCCTCTGGCGAAAGAAATTCCTCCTCATCTCCTTCCTAAAGGAATGTCCTTTAATTCTGAGGCTGTGCCCTCTGGTCCTAGACTCTCCCACTAGTGGAAACATCCTCTCCACATCCACTCTATCCGGGCCTTTCACCGTTCGGTGACGTTTCAATGCCCCCCCCTCCCCCCCAATCATCTAAACTCCAGCGAGTACAGGCCCAGCGCCAACAAACGCTCATCGTACGTTAACCCACTCGTTCCTGGGATCGTTCTTGTAAACGCTAACTCTTTTGTCTTGCTGATGTTGAGGGATGGATTGTTATCCTGACAATAGGTGCAGGAGTAGGCCGTTCGGCCCTTCAGGACAGCAGGTTCTCAATGTCTTTCCCATATTCTATCTGATCTTTGCTGCTCATGTGGCTGAAATAGCGTTCTGACCAGTGGACGGATGTTGTGGGTGGCAAGGTCATGACCCCAAGGGACATTGGTGTCAAGGGTCACGGTGGGGGGAATGTTCTGACCAATTCTAACGTCTGAGAAGTGAATAGTGATGATTTGTTAATTCATCATGGCTGAAGCAGGTGGGCTCACTTCTGACTATACTTTACTGTGGACATTTAAACAGGGAAAGTAAACTTTCTTTATTAACAATGAATGACCCAGAGAAAGGAGAATGTTACTCTTGGAAGTTCATAGAGTCCCAGCATGGAAACAGCCCAGCATCGAAACAGGCCCTTCCTTCGGCCCAACTTGCCCACCGCGACCAACATGCCCCATCTACACTAGTCCCACCTGACCAACATGCCCCATCTACACTAGTGCCACCCTGACCAACAAGCCCCATCTACACTAGTCCCACCCGACCCATATGCCCCATCTACACTAGTCCCACCCCGACCAACATGCCCCATCTACACTAGTCCCACCCCGACCAACATGCCCCATCTACACTAGTCCCACCCCGACCAACATGCCCCAACTACACTAGTCCCACCCCGACCAACATGCCACATCTACACGTCCCACCTGCCCACGTTTGGCCCATATCCCTCCAAACCTGTCCTATCCAAGTGTCTCTTAAATGTTGTGATAGTCCGTGCCTCAACTACCTCCTCCGGCAGCTCATTCCATACACCCACCACCCTCTGTGTGGAAAAGTTGCCCCTCAGATTGACATTATTAATGTGAACCATTTGTGCACAACTCTGCTGGTGTGAGTAATAAATGAAATGATAGATAGCAAAAACACAGTGGTGTGGTAGAGTTGCTGCCTCACAGCGCCAGAGACCCGGGTTCCATTCTGAATACGGATGCTGTCTGTACGGAGTTTGCACGTTCTCCCCGTGACCTGCGTGGGTTTTCTCCGGGTGCTCCGATTTCCTTCCGCATTCCAAAGACCTGCTGGTTTGTAGGTTAATTGGCTTCTGTAAAAATTCCCTAATGTGTGTAGGATGGAGCTAGTGTACGGGCTGATCACTGGTCGGCGATGACTCGGTGGGCCGAAGGGCCTGTTTCCGCGCAGTATCGCTGAAATCTAAACAGTACCTGGTAACTTGGCCTCCACCGCCCTCTGTGGCAATGAATTCCACAGATTCACCAGCCCCGGCTAAAGAAATTCCTCCTCATCTCCTTTCTAAGGGCATGGGTGGGAAAGGCAGAGAGGCTGAGGGGCATGTGGGACGAGCTTCAATAGGCATGGCTGTGTGTTTCTGTGCTGTGGGACTGACGGGGCTCAACAGGATAGTAGTTTGATGCTTCAGCCTGCAGCAACCCAGGAGAACTGTGTTCCAGTTGCTTCATTAGTTTGTTGTTCTGCACATCGATCGGGAGGCGATGAATTCGCCCGTTCACACGCAGCCGCCAGAGCAAACAGTGTACATACAGTGATGACAAACGCAATAAATGCAATATCCAGTGCAGAACAGTGCAAGATTGTGTTGCAGAAAGCCTGGGGTAGCACCAACGAGAGGGGCCGAAGGGCCTGTCTCGGGGCAAGGCGACCACCGACGCTGTCCGTGTGGAGTTTGCTCACTTCCCCCTCCGTGGAGGACCGGATGCGGGACGTGGCAGGGGAGGCGAGCTCAGCCTTCCAAGCCTCAATCCAAGCTCAGCCTTCCTCCCGCGCATCCTAGCCCTGACGGGCCGAGTGCCGCCGCCTTCCTCCCCAGGACAACAACCGAGGGGAAAAACACAGAAGAAACCTCTTCCAATCCCCCGAATCCTTCAGGGAATGCCCCCGTCCTGTCTTTGAAAATCAAGCCGTCACAATTGTGCACGATCTGTCAGCATTATCCTTTTTTTAATATATAGACGAAAGCTTATCAAGTTCAAGTTGGAATTTATTGTCACATGCACCAGTTAAGGTACAGTGATATTTGAGTTACCATACCGCCATACTGAGTAAAAAGCAACAAGACACAGCCACATAAAATAAAATCTAACATAAACATCTACCACAGTGGAATCCACATTCCTCACTGTGATGGAAGGTAATACAGTTCAATCATCTTCCCCTTTTGTTCACCCGTGGTCGGGGCTGGTGAACCCTCCACAGTCGCCGCTCGCTGCCTGCCGACACACTACATAAAAGTCCCTTTAAACTTCCATGATCCAAAGACCTCATGAAGAAGGCCTCTCTCAGCTATTCAGCCAGAAGATGCGAAAGCATTGCAGGAGTTTGTGATATTTCTTAGAAGTATGAAAGAAATGACTACCCTCTTAGACCACATGCAAGAAATGAATGTTGTTAGCAATATGTGATCACTCTAAAACTGATAGACCTAGAGGAAAATGAGAATCAAGAGGCCATGCTTCTGGGGACTTCATAGAAAAGGAAGTACGGTTCATGTCAAATTTACGCTATGGGAGTATTCAAGATCCTAAACCAATCGCAACTGTCAAAGGTTCCACCTTTACTAAAACAAAAGGAAGATCAGGACCTAAGGGAAGTCGTTTTGATTCCGCTGTAAATACCTGCAGAAACGAAAGGCCAAAAGGAAGAAGATACATCTACTGTTAAGCTAAGATGGTTCTGCTTGTCATCCAGCGAGAAGTAGACAGAGAAATGACAAAGAGATGGCCCACGGTGGGGGGGGGGGGGGGGGGGGGGGGGGGAGGGGGGTGGCTTTCGATGACTTGTCAGCTCGGACCTTGTATACCATCCCAAGAACGGACACCGCATTCTCGACAGGGCCAAGAAGAGCTTGTAATAGGAATACTTCTCCATCCGTTTCTCACCACGGATAGCTGACCTGCTGAGTTCTACCGGCACTTTGGTGGGGAATGGACAGGTGACGTGTCGGGTCTGGACCCTTCTTTGGACTGATGGAGTCGGGGGAGAAAGCTGGAAAAAAGAGATGTGGTTGGGACAGACTCCAGGACTTGATTAGGAGGGGGAAATTTCCTTAATTTGGAGAATTAGGAATTCCTCCAGTTTGCGTGTCACCTCACTCTGGCAATGGAGGAGGCCCAGGACAGAAACATCAGTGTGGGAGTAGGAAGGGGAGTTAAAATTGTTGGCAACCAGGAGATCCAGCTGGCCTGGGAGGACCGAGCGCAAGTGTAGGGTGAAATGCGCGCCTAGTCCTGATACAATAGACATTAGACAAGAGACAATAGGTGTAGGAATAGGCCATTCGGCCCTTGAACCAGCACCACCATTTAATGTGATCATGGCTGATCATCCACATTCAGTACCCCATTCCTGCCTTCTCTCCATATCCCCTGACTCCGCTATCATTAAGACCCGGTCTCCACCGCCCTCTGTGGCAGGGTATTCCACAGACTCACAACTCTCTGTGTGATAAAGTGTTTCCTCGACTCCGTTCTAAATGGCCGACCCCTTGTTCTTAAACTGTGTGTGACCCCTGGTTCTGGACTCCCCTAACATCGGGAACATGTTTCCTGCCTCGAGCATGTCCAAACCCTTAATAATCCTGTATGTTTCAATAAGATTCCCTTTCATCCTCCTGATTAGACAAAGTCAGCATGGATTTACGAAAGGTAAATCATGTCTGACGAATCTTATAGAATTTTTCGAGGAAGTAACTAGTAGAGTGGATAAGGGAGAACCAGTGGATGTGTTATATCTAGACTTTCAGAAGGCTTTCGACAAGGTCCCACATAAGAGATTAGTATACAAACTTAAAGCACACAGTATTGGGGGTTCAGTATTGATGTGAATAGAGAACTGGTTGGCAGACAGGAAGCAAAGGGTAGGCGTAAACGGGTCATTTTCAGATTGGCAGGCAGTGACTAGTGGGGTACCACAAGGCTCAGTGCTGGGACCCCAGCTATTTACAATATATATTAATGATTTGGACGAGGGAATTGAATGCAACATCTCCAAGTTTGCGGATGACACTAAGCTGGGGGGTAATGTTAGGTGTGAGGAAGATGCTAGGAGGTGATTTGGATAGGCTGGGTGACTTGGATAGGCTGGGTGAGTGGGCAAATGCATGGCGGATGCAGTATAATGTGGATAAATGTGAGGTTATCCACTTTGGTGGCAAAAACAGGGGGGTAGACTATTATCTGAATGGTGGCAAATTAGAAAAAGGGGAGATGCAACGAGATCTGTGGGTCATGGTACACCAATCATTGAAAGTAGGCATGCAGGTGCAGCAAGCAGTGAAGAAAGCGAATGGTATGTTGGCATTGATAGCGAAAGGATTTGAGTCTAGGAGCAGAGAGGTTCTACTGCAGTTGTACAGGGTTTTGGTGAGACCACACCTGGAGTATTCCGTACAGTTTTGGTCTCCAAATCGGAGAAAAGACATTCTTGCCAGAGAGGGGGTACAGAGAAGGTTCACCAGACTGATTCCTGGGATTTCAGGACTTCCATATGAAGAAAGACTGGATAGACTCAGCTTGTACTCGCTGGAATTTAGAAGATTGAGGGGGGATCTTATAGAAACTTACACAATTCTTAAGGGGTTGGATAGGCTAGATGCAGGAAGATTGTTCCCGATGTTGGGGGGGTCCAGAACAAGGGGTCACAGTCTAAGGATAAGGGGGAATTCCTTTAGGACCGAGATGAGGAAATCATTTTTCACACAGAGAGTGGTGAGTCTCTGGAATTCTCTGCCACAGAAGGTATTTGAGGCCAGTTCATTGGCTATATTTAAGAGGGAGTTAGATGTGGCTCTTGTGGCTAAAGGGATCAGGGGGTATGGAGAGAAGGCAGGTACAGGATACTGAGTTGGATGATCAGCCATGATCATATTGAATGGCGGTGCAGGCTTGAAGGGCCGAATGGCCTGCTCCTGCACCTATTTTCTATGTTTCTATGTCCCTATGTTTCTAAACTCCAGAGTGTACAAGCCCAGCCGCTCCATTCTCTCAGCATATGACTTCCGCCATTCCGGGAATTAAACTTGTGAACCTACGCTGCACTCCCTCAATTGCAAGAATGTCCTTCCTCAAATTTGGAGACCAAAACTGTACACAATACTCCAGGTGTGGTCTCACTAGGGCCCGATACAACTGCAGAAGGACCTCTTTGCTCCAATACTCGACTCATTGTTATGAAGACAACATGCGATTTCGCTTTCTTCACTGCCTGCTGTACCTGCACACTTACTTTCAGTCACTGATGCTTTTGTACTTCCCGTTTTCCCAATTTGACACCATTTAGATAATAATCTGCCTTCCTGTTTCTGCTACCAAAGTGGATCTCACATTTATCCAGATTAAACTGCATCTCCCATGCATCTGCCCATGCACCCAATCTGCCCAAGTCACCCTGCATTCTCATAGCATCCTCATCGCAGTTCACACTGCCACCCAGCTTTGTGTCACCTGCAAATTTGCTAATGTTACTATTAAATCTATTAATTGATGTATATGCTAAATAGCTGCGGCCCCAGCACTGAGCCTTGTGGCACCCCACTAGTCACTGCCTGCCATTCTGAAAGGGACCCGTTAATCCTCTTTGTTTCCTGTCTGCCAACCAATTTTCTATTCATGTCAGCACTCGACTCCCAATACCATATGCACTAAATTTGCCCACTAATCTCCCATGTGGAACCTTATCAAATGCTTTCTGATAGTCCTGGTACACTACATCCACTGGCTCTCACTTCTCCATTTTCCTAGTAACATCCTCAAAAAATTCCAGAAGATTAGTTAAGCATGATTGCCCCTTCGTAAATCCATGCTCTCAAACCGATCCTGTTACTGCTATCCAAATATACGGCTATTTCATCTTTTATAATTGACTCCAGCATCTTCCCCACCACCGATGTCACGCTAACTGGTCTATAATTCCCTGTTTTCTCTCTCCCGTCTTTCTGAAAAAGTGCGATAACATTAGCTACCCTCCAATCCATAGCAACTGATCCTGAATCTATGGAACATTGGAAAATATCACCAATGCATCCACAATTTCTAGAGCCACTTCCTTAAGTACCCTGGGATGCAGACCATCAGGCCCTGGGGTTTTATCAGCCTTCAGTCCCATCAGTCTACCCAACACCATTTCCTGCCTAATGTGGATTCCCTTCAGTTCCTCCGTCACCCCAGATCCTCTGGCCACTAGTACATCAGGAAGATTGGTTGTGCGTTCCTTAGTGAAGACGGATCCGTGGTACCTGTTCAACTCATCTGCCATTTCCTTGTTCCCCATAATAAATTCACCTTTTTCAGTCTTCAAGAGTCCCACGTTGGTCTTAACTAATGTTTTCCTCTTCACAAACGTAAAGAAGGAACAGCAGATGCTAGTTCCTGGAGTAACTTGCACGTCTGGAGAGCATGGACAGGCAACATTCTAGGTCAGGACCCTTCTTTAGACTGCTTGGTGTGGGGGGTGGAGAAAGTTGGAAAGGAGAGGTGGGAGTGGTCGCCTTAGATTCCCTTCCCTCTACAGATGCAGCCTGACCCACTGAGTTCCTCCGCTGCTTTAGAGGGAATGGACAGATGATGTTTTGAGTCAGGACCCTTCTTCGGACTGAATGGAGGTAGGAAGCTGGAAAAGAGAGATTGTGGCTGGACAAAGCCTGGCAAGTGACAGGTGGACACAAAATGCTGGAGTAACTCAGCGAGACAGGCAGCATCTCTGGAGAGAAGGAATGGGTGACGTTTCAGGTTGAGACCCTTCTTCAGAAGTGATAGATGGATATAGGTGAGGGCGACACAAGAAACTGCAGATGCTGGAATCTTGCATAGAACACAATTTAGTTAGATGCACAGAATCTCTTGCCCAGAGTGGGGGAATCGAGGACCAGAGGACATGGGTTCATGGTGAAGGGGAAAAGATTTAAAAGGAAACTGAAGGGTAACGTTTTGACACAGAGGGTGGTGGGAGTATGGAACAAACTGTCAGAGGAGGTAGTTGAGGCTGTGACTATCCCAAGAAACAGGTAGACAGTTACATGGACAGGACAAGTTTGGAGGGATATAGACCAAACACAGGCAGGTGGGACATGTTAGTCGGTGTGCGCAAGTTGGGCCGAAGGGCCTGTTTCCACACAGTATCACTCTATAACTAACAGAGTGCTGGAGTAACTCAGTGGGACAGGCAGCATCTGTGGAGAACATGGATAGGTGACATTCACAGAGTGCTGGAGTAACTCAGCGGGACAGGCAGCATCTGTGGAGAACATGGATAGGTGACATTCACAGAGTGCTGGAGTAACTCAGCGGGACAGGCAGCATCTCTGGAGACATGGAATGGGTGACGTTTCGGGTCGACACTGAAGATGGGTCTCGACCCTGAAACGTTACCCATTCCTGCCAGCATTTTGTGTCTACCTAAACAGCGCCCATCTATCCACGTGGTGGTGTGCCAGCAGGCTGGAGGAGCAGGCAAAGGCATTGCTGCAGAGCGGGCAGGTGAAGGGGCGCTGGCCGGTGTGAACTGGTCGGTGCTCCAGCAGGTGGTCAAGGTAGGTGAAACCCTTGCCACACTCAGCGCACACAAAAGTTCTCTCTCCGGTGTGTATCCGCTGATGCTCCCGCAGCCCCCATGCTCTCTTGTCACAGTGGAAGCAGCTGCTCACTGGCGTGGGTCCGCCGGTGCTGCTGCAACCCCTGCAAGCTGTCAAACCCCTCACCGCTGTATGGGCAGTCCACTGGTGTGCACGCGCTGGTGAGACAGGGTGAGGCGCTGGGGAAGTGGCGGTTGCCAGCGTGCACCCGCTGGTGGGACAGCAGCCTGGAGGGGCAGGTGAAGCCCTTGCCGCACTGGGCGCAGGTTTAGGGGCGCTCGCCAGAGTGGGTGCGCTTGTGGGACAGCAGGTTGATGGAATTGGTAAAGCGCTTGCCACATTGGGCGCAGGTGTAGGGGCGCTCGCCGGTGTGGGTGCGCTGGTGGGACTGCAGGGTGCTGGAGTGAGTGAAGCCCTTGCCGCACTTGGCGCAGGTGTAGGGGCGCTCGCCGGTGTGCGTGCGCTGGTGGGAGAGCAGGTTGCTGGAGCAGATGAAGCCCTTGCTGCACTGGGCGCAGATGTAGGGACGTTCCCCGGTGTGGATGCGCTGGTGCTTCACCAGGTGGCTGGAGCAGATGAAGCCCTTGCCGCAGTAGCTGCAGGTGCAGGGACGCTTGCCGGTGTGGGTGCGCTAGTGCATCAGCCGGGTGGCAGAGAGGGTGAAGCTCTTGCTGCACTGTGTGCAGGTGAAGGGCCGCTCACCAGTGTGGATGCGCTGGTGCTTCACCAGGTGAGTGAACTGGGTGAAGCCCTTGCCGCACTGGGTGCAGGTGTAGGGGGGCTCGCCGGTGTGGGGGCGCTGGTGCTTCAGCAGGGTGCTGGAGAGGGTGAAACCCTTGCCGCACTGGGCGCAAGTGTAGGGACGCTCGCTGGTATGGGTGCGCTGGTGGGACAGCAGCGTGCCAGAGCGGGTGAAACCCTTGGCACACTGGGCGCAGGTGTAGGGGCGCTCCCTGGTGTGCACATGCCTGTGCACCTTCAGGTCTTGTGATGACTTGAAGCCTTTGCCGCAGTCGGAGCAGGTGAAGGGCCGCTCACTGCTGTGCACCTGCCAGTGCTCCTGCAGCCCCGACAACCAGGCAAAGCTCTTGCTGCAGGTGGAGCAGCAATGGGGCTTCAGGTGATTCGCCGTCTTGAAGCTCTTGCCGCAGTCGGAGTAGGTGAAGGGCCTCTCGCCAGAGTGCACGCGGTTGTGCTGCAGCAGGTGGTCATCGCGGTTGAAGCTCTTGCCGCATTCCGAGCAGTCGAAGGGGCGTTCTCCCGTGTGCACCCGCCGGTGGGTCTCCAACTCGCTCGGGGTCTGACAGGCCTTGCCACACACGTCGCACTCATAACGCTTCTCCTTGTTGTGCCCCGTCATGTGGTTCGAAGCTCAGCCCCTCGAAGCTCAGCCCGCGCACCGAGCAGATGGGGGGGGGCTCACCGGCACCCAGGCTGCCCTCAATGGCTGCTCAGGTGCCCGTCTCTCTGTTCACAGCAACGGCTCCTAGACCCTGCAGGAGTGGAACACAGAGGGTCAACAAGCTGGCAAACAGGACATTACTAGCACATATTGGGTGCGTTTATGGCGGAGGAAACCGTTATATAATTCTGTGCGGCACAGTGGCTGCCTCACCGCCAGAGACCCAGGCTCGATCCTGACTACAGTTTGTAGGTTCTCCCCTTGACCTGCGTGGGTTTTCATTCTGGGTGCTCTGGTTTCCTCCAACATTTCAAAGACGTTCAGCGTCGTAGATTAATCGGCCTCCACAAAATTGATAAATTGCCCCTAATGTGGTAGGATAGTACAGGGTGATCGCTGGTCAGCGCGGACTCCGCGGGCCGAAAGACCTGTTTCCACACTGCATCTCTAAATTAAACTAAACCAAAGAAGGGTCCTGAGCCAAAATATCACTCATTCATTCTCTCCACAGATGCAGCCTGACCCGCTGAGATACTCCAGCACTTTGTGTCTATCTTTTCCACAGATGCTGCCTGACCCGTTGAATTACTCCAGCACTTTGTGTCTATCTTTTCCACAGATGCTGCCTGACCTGCTGAGTTACTCCAGCACTTTGTCATAGATCACAGAATGATACAGCGTTGGAAAGAGGCCCTTTGGCCCAACTCGTACTTGCACTCCTAGATCCATCGGCTCCACACATTCCCCCTGTGCCCCGCCATTCACAGTGAAGACCCTACCCTGGTTTGACTTCCTAAACTGCAACACCCTTCCCATCCCCAAACAATGTGACCTCCTCCCTGTGGCTCCCTGCCCCTTACCCCTGCCGCCTCCTGCTCCTTATCCACCTTTGCTCCCTCCCCCCTCCTCCCCACCCCCAAACAATGAGAACCCACCCCCTCCTGGCTCCCTACCCCCTTCCTTGCTTCACTTGACCCCTCTCTTCCCCCCCAGTTCCCTGCCCCCCCATTCATCCCCCTCGGCACCAAACCTACTCCTCCTTGAATCCTCCCCCCTTCCCTTTGCTCCCTGTTCCCCCCTGCTACTCACTTCACCCGCTTTCCACCTCTAGCCTCTGCACCCCTCTCCTTCCTCCCTCCCTCCACACTCTCTCTCTCTCTCTGTCTCTGTGTCTCTCTCTGACAGAAGCAATTCTGTTCCTCAGACGCTATTAATACATTTTAGGTATGTACTTTTGTAGCAAACCTAACGACCTAGACATTTACTTTTAATTTGCACATGAGATTTTTTTTTTCATAATTTAACCATTTAACTCATACCTGTGGCCTTCGTTTAATAAATTTTGGAGTAATGCTTTTATAATTTTTACTTAATTCAATGGAATTATAAATTTGTCATGGCCCTTTCTGTCATTTTGTTTTCTTTTAGAGTAATTATGGTTTTTATTTCAAGAATAAACACTTTTAAAAAGCCACAATTGCACAGCTATGACCGTTAGACTCAAACCTTTGTGGACATGGGCTCAAAAGGCAGCCTGATGATTCATGTGGTTCTTAGGAAATGCCAACTTGTGTAATGTCATCACAGCAGATTTAGAATTATTTTACCGAGGGGTCGGATGTTTTGGTAACGACTCCACAGCCCAGTTTATTCCTCTCTCCCATGTGTTTGTAGCACTATTTATCCCAGTTTTACCCCAGACCGGGTTTATTCCGCTGTCCTGTGTGTTAATAACATTATTTACCCCAGACCGGGTTTATTTTGATCCCCTGTGTGTTTATAATATTATTTAATCCAGTTTTACCCCAGACCAGGTTTATTTTGCTCCCCTGTGGGTTTATAACATTATTTACCCCAATTTTACCCCAGACCGGGTTTATTCCGCTCCCCTGTGTGTTTATAACATTATTTACCCCAGTTTTACCCAAGATTTACTGGGTTTATTCCCCGAAACGTGTAGTTTATTTGGTGATTTATTGATTATTTACAGGGAGGAGGGGAGCCAGAGAGAGGGAGATGTTTATAACTCAGTTGTTTTATCTCAGGACGCTGCTCCAGACAGTGAGTTTATATGTGGAGATTGACCTCAGCTCTGTCTCCCCCACATTTACCGGGTTTATTTATGTATTTATTTATAACGTTATTAAGGTGAGTGAATAAGGGGAGTGTGGTTTATAACTGGGGAGTGAGTTTCCACACACACGCACACACACACACACACGTGTACTTGATGTGGACACTCACCTCACTTCTCTCTCTCACACACACACACACGTGTACTTGATGTGGACACTCACCTCACTTCCCCCCACACACACACGTGTACTTGACACGGACACTCACCTCACTTCCCCCCCCCACACACACACACACACGTGTACTTGACACGGACACTCACCTCACTTCACACACACACGTGCACTTGACGCGGACACTCACCTCACTTTCCCCCCACACACACACACGTGTACTTGACTCGGACACTCACCTCACTTCCCCCCCACACACACACGTGTACTTGACACGGACACTCACCTCACTTCCCCCCCACACACACACACACACGTGTACTTGACACGGACACTCACCTCACTTCACACACACACGTGCACTTGACGCGGACACTCACCTCACTTTCCCCCCACACACACACAGGTGTACTTGACTCAGACACTCCCCTCACTTCTCCCACACACACACGTGTACTTGACTCGGACACTCACCTCACTCCCCCCCCCCCCCCTCACACACACACACGAGTACTTGACGCAGACACTCCCCTCACTTCTCCCACACGCATACGTGTACTTGACTCGGACACTCACCTCACTTCCCCCCCAATCACACACGCGCACACGTGTACTTGACTCGGACACTCACCTCACTTCCCCCCCACACACAAACACACACGTGTACTTGATGTGGACACTCGCCTCACTTCTCACACACACATGTACTTGACTCGGACACTCACCTCACTTCTCCCCCCCACACACACACACACACACACGTGTACTTGACTCGGACACTCACCTCACTTCTCCCCCCCACACACACACACGTGTACTTGACTCGGACACTCCCCTCACTTCCCCACCCCCACACACACACACGTGTACTTGACTCTGACACTCCCCTCACTTCTCACACACATGTGTACTTGACTCGGACACTCACCTCACTTCCCCCCACACACACACACATGTGTACTTGACTCGGACACTCCCCTCACTTCTCACACACACGTGTACTTGACTCGGACACTCCCCTCACTTCTCACACATACGTGTACTTGACGCGGACACTCCCCTCACTTCTCCCCCATACACACACATGTACTTGGCTCGGACACTCCCCTCACTTCTCCCCCATACACACACGTGTACTTGACTCGGACACTCCCCTCACTTCTCCCCCCCCACACACACACACATACACACACACACACACACACACACACACACACACACACACACACACACACGTGTACTTGACTCGGACACTCCCCTCACTTCTCCCATAAACACACACACACACGTGTACTTGATGTGGACACTTCCCTCACTTCTCCCCACATACACACACACACGTGTACTTGACTCGGTCGCTTCTCCCCCACACACACACACGTGTACTTGACTCGGACACTCCCCTGACCTCTCCCCCACACACACGTGTACTTGACTCAGACACCCCTCACTTCTCCCCCACGTTGATGATCCTGCGCCACTGTTCATTTATTCACCTCAGTGATGACACCAACTGCCGCTTCCCCGCTCGCCCGCCGCCATTTTCATGTGGTCGATGGGGTGGGACTGACGGCGGCGACCATCTTGGTGAGGGCAGGTGACGTGGAGCGGGAACAAGATGAAGATGAACCGGCGCTGAATGGGGGGGCGGGGAACTGGGGGGGGGGGAGGAGAGACAGAGAGAGGGACAGGCAGAGAGAAAGTTCTGGAGTAACTCAGCAGGTCAGGCAGCATCTTTGCAGAAGATAAACACAATGTCTAAATATGGGGTTGGCGGCGGCCATCTTGGTGAGGGCGGGGCTCCAGCTGGCAGTTGCTCAATGGCGGTTTGTTTGACACAGGGAACAAGATGAAGGTCGCGGTGGGTAACGGCCGGTTACAGAGACACGGACAACAGGGGCAGGAGGAGGCCACGGCTGGTCATCCACTCAGTATCCTGTACCCGCCCGTGAGATGGACGTTGTGGTGGATAACGGCCGGTTACAGATGTGAGATACGCTTTGTGCTCACAATCACCGCTCAAAGACTAAATCTTGGAAGCAAGAGTTCTTTATTCCTCACGGCTCTGCAGACCCGGGTGCCTCTCCAAGTCGAGACACACCGAAGCCAAAGAAGTCATCCCCCTTTATACACAGAATTTTACATTCACCCTCCCCTCCGGACCCTTCTCCAATCAGGGTCTGAGGTGCACAATCTGTAGGTACATCCCACCGTACATCCCCTCGCACCTCCCATATCATACATCGCATGTTCAAACATGTTCATGGTAATGAGCAGTTTCTTCACCAGGGGTGTGTTAACCATATAACCATATAACAATTACAGCACGGAAACAGGCCCTCTGGGCCCTTCCAGTCCGTGCCGACCATTTGTTTTCCCCTAGTCCCATCTACCTGCACTCAGACCATACCCCTCCATTCCCTTCCCGTCCATATACCTATCCACTTTACTTTTAAATGTTAAAATCGATCCTGCCTCCACCACTTCTGCTGGAAGCTCATTCCACACAGCCACCACCCTCTGAGTAAAGAAGTTCCCCCTCACGTTACCCCGAAACTTCTGTCCCTTAATTCTCATATCATGCCCTCGTGTTTGAATCCTCCCTACCCTCAATGGGAAAAACGTATCCATGTTAACTCTGTCTATCCCTTTCATCATTTTAAAGACCTCAATCAAGTACCCCCTTAACCTTCTGCGCTCCAAAGAATAAAGACCGAACTTGTTCAACCATTCTCTGTAACATAGTTGCTGGAACCCTGGCAACATTCTAGTAAATCTCCTCTGTACTCTCTCTATTTTGTTGACATCCTTCCTATAACTAGGCGACCAAAATTGTACACCATACTCCAGAATTGGTCTTACCAATGCCTTGTACAATTTTAACATTACTTCCCTACTCCTATATTCAATGCTCTGATTTATAAAGGCCAGCACACCAAAGGCTTTCTTCACCACCCTATCTACATGCGATTCCATCTTCAGGGAACTATGCACAGTTATTCCTAGATCCCTCTGTTCCACAGCATTCCTCAATTCCCTATCATTTACCATGTACGTCCTATTTTGATTTGTCCTGCCAAGATGTAGCACTTCACACTTAACAGCATTAAACTCCATCTGCCATCTTTCAGCCCACTTTTCCAAATGGCCCAAATCTCTCTGTAGACTTTGAAAATCTACTTCATTATCCACAATACCACCTATCTTAGTATCATCTGCATACTTACTTACCAATTTTCCACCCCATCATCCTGATCATTGATGTACATGACAAACAACAGTGGACCCATCACAGATCCCTGAGGCACCCTACTGGTCACCGGCTTCCAACCTGACAAACAGCCATCCACCATTACTCTCTGACATCTCCCATTCAGCCACTGTTGAATCCATCTTGCTACTCCGCCATTAACACCCAAAGATTGAACCTTCTTAACCAACCTTCCATGGGGAACCTTGTCAAAGGCTTTACTGAAATCCATATAGACAACATCCACTGCTTTACCCTCATCAATTTCCCTAGTTACCGCTTCAAAAAATTCAAGAAGGTTTGTCAAACATGACCTTCCAGGCACAAATCCATGTTGACTGTTCCTGATCAGACACTGTTTATCCAGATGCTTATATATATTATCTCTAAGTATCCTTTCCATTAATTTGCCCACCACTGACGTCAAAACTAATAGGTCTATAATTGCTAGGTTTATTCTTTGAACCCTTTTTAAACAATGGAACAACATGCGCAGTACGCCAATCCTCCGGCACTATTCCCGTTTCTAATGACATTTGAAATATTTCTGTCATAGCTCCTGCTATTTCTACACTAACTTCCCTCAATGTCCTAGGGAATATCCTGTCAGGACCTGGAGACTTATCCACTTTTATATTTTTCAAAAGTGTCAGTACTTCCTCCTCTTTGAATCTCATAGTTTCCATAGCTACTCTACTTTTTCCCCTTAACTCACAGAGTTCAATATCCCTCTCCTTGGTGAATACCGAAGAAAGGAAATTGTTCAATATCTCCCCCATCTCTTTTGGCTCTGCAGATAGCTGTCCATTCTGGTTCTCTAATGGTCCAATTTTATCCCTCGTTATCCTTTTGCTATTAATATAGCTGTAGAAACCCTTTGGGTTTACTTTCACCTTTCTTGCCAAAGTAACCTCATATCTTCTTTTAGCCTTCCTAATTTCTTTCTTAAGATTCTTTTTACATTCTTTATACTCCTCTAGCACCTCATTTACTCCATGCCTCCTATAATTATTGTAGATATCTCTTTTTTCGAAACAAGTGTCCAATTTCTCTTGAAAACCATGGCTCTTTCCAATTTTTACTATTTCTTTTCAACCTAACAGGGACATAAAGATTCTGTACTCTTACAATTTCCCCTTTAAATGTACTCCATTTCTCTTCTACATCCTTCCCATGAAACAAAGTGTCCCAATTCACTCCTTTAAATCCTTACACATTCCCTCAAAGTTAGCCTTTCTCCAATCAAAAATCTCCACCCTAGGTCCAGTTCTGACTCTCTCCATAATTATATTGAAACTAATGGTATTGTGATCACTGCTCCCGAAGTGCTCACCAACGCATACCTCCGTCACCTGACCTGCCTCATTTCCTAACAGGAGGTCCAGCACTGCCCCTTCTCTGGTCGATACCTCTATGTAGCGCTGCAAAAAACTATCCTGTACACATTTTACAAGCTCCAAACCATCCAGCCCCGTTACAGAATGTGTTTCCCAGTCTATATTTGGAAAATTGAAATCTCCCACAATCACTACCTTGTGCTTACTACTAATATCTGCTATCTCCTTACATATTTGCTCTTCCATTTCTCGCTCCCCATTTGGCGGTCTATAATACACCCCTAAAAGTGTTGCTACACCGTTCCCACTTCTCAGTTCCACCCAAATAGCCTCCCTAGACAAGCCCTCTAATCTATCCTGCCAAAGCACTGCTGTAATATCTTCTCTGACAAGCAATGCAACACCTCCCCCTCTGGTCCCTCCAATTCTATCACACCTGAAGCAACGAAATCCTGGAATATTTGGTTTCCAATCACAGCCCTCCTGCAACCATGTTTCACTGATTGCCACAACAGTTGTAATATTCATTTATTCTATTAAGCATGCTCAGTTGCTCATGACCTACCCTAGTTTTACTCACCTCCTAGTGAACCCTCTCAGTTCTCCTATATCAGTACTAAAGCTAAGCTATAGTGACAAGGGTCCCATCTATCACTCCATTCCACTGATAGGGATCTCTCTACATCACTCCCTTTTACTGCTATACAATGCTATTACTTTTTACTCATGGAGTCAAGGATGGCAACCTTCAGACACAGCTGTGTCAGAACCCTCTCTCCAGCCCCTCTCAGTTTGAATTCTCTTTAAAACTCCTTACTTTAATGGGGTTTAATCACTTTATCCCTCACACAGAGACACGGACAACAGGGGCAGGAGGAGGTCACGGCTGATCATCCAACTCAGTATCCTGTACCTGCCTTCTGTCCAAACCCTCTGATCCCTTTAGCCACAAGGGCCACATCTAACTCCCTCTTAAATATAGACAATGAACTGGCCTCAACTACCTTCTGTGGCAGAGAATTCCACAGACTCACCACTATCTGTGTGAAAAACGATTTTCTCATCTTGGTCCTAAAAGACTTCCCCCTTATCCTTAAACTGTGACCCCTTGTCCTGGACTTCCCCAACATCAGGAACAATCTTCCTGCATCTAGCCTGTCCAACCCCTTAAGAATTTTGTAAGTTTCTATAAGATCCCCTCTCAATCTCCTAAATTCCAGCGAGTACAAGCCAAGTCCCAGCCCGGTTACGGTCCCGGCCCGGTTACGGTCCCGGCCCGGTTACGGTCCCGGCCCGGTTACGGTCCCAGCCCGGTTACGGTCCCAGCCCGGTTACGGTCCCAGCCCGTGAGATGAATGTCATGGTGAATAACGCCCGGTTACGGTCCCAGCCCCGTCACAGTCCCAGCCCAGTTACAGTCCCAGCCCGGTTATGGTCCAGCCCGGTTACGGTCCCAGCCCGGTTACGGTCCCAGCCCGGTTACGGTCCCAGCCCGGTTACAGTCCCAGCCCGGTTACGGTCCCAGCCCGGTTACAGTCCCAGCCCGGTTACAGTCCCAGCCCAGTTACGGTCCCAGCCCGGTTACAGTCCCAGCCCGGTTACAGTCCCAGCCCGGTTACAGTCCCAGCCCGGTTACGGTCCCAGCCCGGTTACAGTCCCAGCCCGGTTACAGTCCCAGCCCGGTTACAGTCCCAGCCCAGTTACGGTCCCCAGCCCGGTTACAGTCCCAGCCCGGTTACAGTTCCAGCTCCGGACCCAGCCCGGTTACAGTCCTAGCCCAGTTACGGTCCCAGCCCGGTTACAGTCCCAGCCCGGTTACAGTCCCAGCCCGGTTACAGTCCCAGCCCGGTGGTCCTTACGGTCCCAGCCCGGTTACGGTCCCAGCCCGGTTACGGTCCCGGCCCGGTTACGGTCCCAGCCCGTGAGATGAACGTCATGGTGGATAACGCCCGGTTACAGTCCCAGCCCTGTTACGGTCCCAGCCCGGTTACAGTCCCAGCCCTGTTACAGTCCCGGCCCAGTTACAGTCTAGGGGGGGTGGGGGAGGGGGGTGAGTGGGGGAGGGGGGGGAAAGGAGTGAGTGGGGGAGGGGGGTGAGTGGGGTTATGGGTTGGGGTGCAGGGTTGGGGTGCAGGGTTGGGGTGCAAGGTTGGGGTGCAGGGTTGGGGTGCAGGGTTGGGGTGCAGGGGTGGGGTGCAGGGGTGGGGTGCAGGGTTGGGGTGCAGGGGTGGGGTGCAGGGGTGGGGTGCATGGGTGGGGTGCAGGGGTGGGGAGCAGGGGTGGGGTGCAGGGTTGGGGTGCAGGGTTGGGGTGCAGGGCTGGGCTGCAGGGCTGGGGTGCAGGGCTGGGGTGCATGGGTGGGGGTGCATGGGTGGGGAGCAGGGTGGGGTGCAGGGGTGGGGTGCAGGGGTGGGGTGCAGGGGGTGCAGGGGTGGGGTGCAGGGGTGGGGTGCAGGGGTGGGGTGCAGTGGTGGGGTGCAGGATTGGGGTGCAGGGTTGGGGTGCAGGGTTGGGGTTGAGGGTTGGGGTTGAGGGTTGGGGTTGTGGGTTGGGATTGAGGGTTGGGGTTGTGGGTTGGGGTTGAGGGTTGGGGTTGAGGGTTGGGGTGCAGGGTTGGGGGCAGGGTTGGGGTGCAGGGTTGGGGTGCAGGGTTGGGGTCGAGGGTTGGGGTCGAGGGTTGGGGTCGAGGGTTGGGTCGTGGGTTGGGGTTGTGGGTTGGGGTTGTGGGTTGGGGTTTAGGGTTAAGGGGTTAAGGGTTATGGGGTTAAGGGTTGCGGTTAAGGGTGGGGTTAAGGGTTGGGGTTAAGGGGCAGGGTTAAGGGTGGGGGTTAAGGGTTGGGGTTAAGGTTGTGATTTATCGGACAGTGGGACAACATGCCCTCTGGTGCTTGTTGATCTCCCCCTGGGGATTCCTTTTCACTATGTACTGTCACTTGGTATTTGGCCCACGGTTTCATCACTCTTGTCCAAATCTATTTGCCTTACACTTGCCCTTCCATCGATTTGTGGGAGTCAGTCTGGATCCACCCTAGGTTTGAGTTTATGCTAGATTTGGGCCATTGGGCTCTTTCGTCTGTAGAGCTTCTATCCATAGCCTCTCTGCTCTTTTCCGTCTCCCTGTTGTCCAATTTATGTTTGTTTCCAGGCCCATGATCTCTAGGGACTGGATCCCATGTTGCTGGAAGTGTCTGCTAATGGGTATGGATTGGTTCCCCCTTCTGATGTTGCTGAGGTCCTGTCAGTCTGACTCTGATGCTGTTACCTGTTTCGCCTATGTACAGTAGGTTACACTCTTAACATCTAATTGCATACACTACATTATTTTGCTCACAGGTTATCCTCTGTGCTATCTGGCCTCTCTTCCCTGTTACCCTGTTCTCTATTTTTTTGGCTATTACTAAGTGGGTGCAGGCTCCACACCGTCTCTGCCCACAGTCCTTCAGATCTGCCCTTCCTTCAGATTTTTAGCCCTCTTGAATGCTGACATTACCTTGTACCCCTTTAGTGTGGCAAATCCCCTTTGGAATTGTTCAAAACGGCCCTTGACTATTTTGTGGGCCTGGACAGCCATGTTGCCATATCTTGTTATTAGTGGTAAAATCAACGTGGTCCCTGGCCGAAGTCTGGGTGCTTGTATGCTTTTTAGAAAATCTGACTTGATGTGTCTTAATTTCCGTTTGCAGTAACCCCTCTGTCTGAGGGCGGTGAAGAGGGTGCTTGTGGCCTGGTTGAAGTCCTCCTCCGTAGTACATATACGGTGGAAGCGGGTCAGTTATGACTTAACGATTCCCCTGAAGGTGTGTTTTGGGTGGTGGCTTGTGGTGTGTAGGAGGGTGTGGGTGTCTGTGGGTTTGAAAAAGACTTTGGTAGCTAGTTTATGGTCCTGGTTATCCGATGGTAGTGGTCAATGTATTCTGCTACCCCATAGGATTCGCTACTACAGTCTGACACTATGGGCCTACCTGGCGGTATTTCTCCAGGCACTGTCCATGTGTCTGGGTTTTTGTGTATCTTTGGGAGCATGTAGAATTTCTTCGCCCTGCGTTGTGGTCCTGTTAGGTATTCTACTTGTTTCTCTAGGATGTATCCTGATGTCTTAAGTTCTTACAAAATATCCCCTATTTCCTTTTGTGTGTCTTTATATATGGGCTCATCTAACTTAGTGTAGTGTTCTATCTTGGTCAGTTGTCTATGTGCCTCAAAGAGGTACTGTCTGTCCATGATGACTATACTGCTCCCCTTGTCTGCTGGTTTGATCACTATCTCATTGTTCTCCCTCAGCTCTATCATGGCCTACCTCTCTTTTCTGGTGAGGTTAGACTTATCTTTCATTGTAGGCATGTCCCCAATGGCTGATGCTGTCTCTGTTATAAATTCTGTTATCTCTCTAGGAACATCCTCATCGTCTGGGGTCCATCCTGTGAGTGGCCTAAAGGGTATAATTTTGCCAGGCTCTGCGCCACTGAAGTGGTGTATTAACTTAATGGATCGATAAAATCTGTGTAGGTCACCCTGCACTTGTTCCTTGTGGGTTGGGGTTGGTGGTTAAGGGTTGGGGTTAAGGGTTGGGGTTAAGTGTTGGTTTTAAGGGTTGGCGTTAAGGGTTGGGGTTAAGGGTTGGGGTTAAGGGTTGGGGTTAAGGGTTGGGGTTAAGGGTTGGGGTTAAGCCGCAGTAGCAGAAATTCCTTGAATGTTTTGTTTAATTGAATTACACAACATGGTTCAACAACCCATTCGGCCCACCAAGTCCACCGCGACCATCGATCATTCATTCATAATAGTTCTATGTTGTCGCACATTCGCAGTCGCTCCACGCGCACTAGGGGAATTTATAGAATCCAATCAAACAACAAACCCTAATGTAGATTTAGCAGTCATTTCGCTAGATGCTGAGAAAGCATTCGATCTAGTTGAATGGCCCTATTTATTTTCGGTGATGGAAACATTTCAATTAGGTGAGAAGTTTTGTACTTGGGTTAAGCTTCTATATACCAACCCAACAGCCAGAATAATTACAAATCAAATGTTATCAAAAAAAATTGATTTATCTAAAGGTTGTAGAGAAGGATGCCCGCTATCCCCGTTACTATTCGCCCTTACTATTGAACCACTTTCAGAAAGAGTTCGAGCATATCCAGAAATATATGGGTATAATACTAAAAATACAGTTAATAAAATGTCTCTATATGCAGATGATGTATTACTATATATTACAAATCCAGAAATTAGCATCTCTAACCTGTTAAATCTTATAACTCAATTTGGTTTATTCTCAGGTTACAATTGGAATACGAGTGAGATTATGCCAATAATGGAACCTAATTTACATATATATTGCAACAATCACCTTTTAAAATAGTGAATGAAAATTTTAAATACTTAGGAATTTATGTGACCAAGAAATATACTTCTTTATTTAAATCAAATTTCGTACCTTTACTTAATGAATTGCATAAGAATATTCATTATTGGAAAACACTTCCCATTTCAATGCTCGGTAAAATTAATGCTATTAAAATGATTTTCCTCCCTCAACTTCTGTACCTCTTCCAATCAATTCCCATATATATCCCTAAAAATGTATTTTAAAAAGTCGACACTATTGTAACAAGTTTTATTTGGGATTATAAGAATCACAGAATAAGTAAAAAACACTTATGTAAATCCAAGACGAATGGAGAATTAGTCTTACCAAATTTCTTATTTTATTTCTGGGCAGTCAATGTCAAAAATTTTAATTTCTGGTTGGAAGATATGGATCAACAAACAGACTGGTTAAAGATCCAAAAGGAGGATTGTCTGCCATTTGAAATTGGCCCGATTTTGCTAACTCCTACAAAATTGAATTAAAAAATCTATAGTGAAAACCCAATAATACATAGTGGCATTCGAATTTGGAAAAAAATAAAAAAGACATTAAAATTGGATAATTTATCACTTTCGCTCCCTATTGCAAATAACCCTTCATTTAAGCCTACAGCATTGGATAAAGGTTTTGCACAATGGAAAAATTATGGAATTAAAAAGATGGGACATCTTTATAGAAAAGGTGTGTTCCTCTCGTTTCAGGAGGTACAACTGAATTATGGATACATTCAAATAATTGTTTTAGATATTTACAACTGAAAGATTATGTTAAATCACATACACAAGAATATAGAATTAGAGAGCCAGAGATTCTAGATGAATGTTTGAATAAACATCCAAACACAGTCAAATTAATATCTTACATTTATAATATTATTTTAGATAGTGAGAATCCGTCGACGGAATTACATAGACAAGCATGGGAAAATGAATGAGTTCAACCCATAACGAAAGATATTTGTGATGAAAGTCATCAGCATATACATCAATGTTCGTTGAACGCCAGACATTCTTTAATACAATTTAAAATATTACATAGATTGCATTATTCTAAAACTAAATTAAATAGAAGTTTTCCTAATATTCCTCTTATCTGCGATAAATGTCAATATTCCGAGGCTAACTTAACCCATACCTTTGTAAATTGCATAAAAAATAAAACATTTTGGGTGGATATTTTTAAAATTATTTCCGTAGTGGTTAATACTCAACTGGAGCCCGATCCTAAATTAATAATATTGGGCATATCTGAACAATACCTAAAACTTACAATAAACCAAAGAAATTTCCTTGATTATAGTATAATAACTGGGAAAAAATTGAATATTAAAATTTTGGAAAAACCCTGCATCCCCCACAATTAAAATGTGGATTATGGAGATGTCGGAGACCTTAAATCTGGGAAAAATTAGATTTGTCTTAATTGACAAACCAGAATTATTTATTAGAATATGGTCTCCCTTCATAAATCATTTGAAGGGATAGAATGGACCGGCGCTGATATCTGACGGAAGCTTGAACCCAGGACTATATGAATAGTTATGTTTTCTTACCTACAGACCTATCTCCTAACTTGTATTATGAGTAGTTTATTCTATTTTTCTAATTTTCTTTTCTTTTTCTTTATTTTTTCTATCTATTAAAAAAATAATAATAATTAGAGTCAATGTTAATATGTGACCGATAAATAAAGACCCCAGCTATAATGGTAGCGGAGTCCCTGGAATCCTGGATATTTAATATGTAACCGTTTAACAAAGTTCATAGTGGTTCGGACTAGGATATGTACATACCTCTAATAAAATTTAACTTTAAAAAAAAATCAATAACAAAAAAATTAAAAAAATATATAAACAACAAACCCGCACGTCTTTGGGAAGTGCGAGGTACCGAAGCTCCCGGAGGAATTCCACGCAGTCATAGGGACAAACCACACTGACAGCACCAGAGATCAGAATCGAATCCAGGTCTCTGATGCTGTGAGGCGTCAAGTCTACCAGCCACGTCGCAGTTTTATTTGTAAGAATTGACGTGTCCACAATCTAACGGAAATAAGATGGCAATGATGGTCCAGATATATCGTCATCATAGAGTCTGTCCTCACCTTTTCCATCATGGTCTGATTTGGCTCAGCCACCAAGCACGACACCCGGAGGCTGCAGCGCATCGTTGGATCAGCTAAGAAGGTTTATGGCTGCAACCTTCCCGCCATCAATGAACTGTACACTGCAAGGGGCAGGAAACAAGCGGGTAAGATCAAGTCTGACCCCTCTCACCCTGGCCACAAACTATTTGAAGCACTTCCCCCTGGAAGGCGACTCCGAACTGTCAAAGCCGCCACAGCCGGACGTAAAAGAAGCTTTATTTGCACGAGCATTCGCTCTACTCATCAACCAAAAGTCTGTAGCCTCCTTTTGCTCTGGTAATTTATTTTATTCATCACATGTTTAAATTATAATGTTTTATTTTAAATTGTCTACTGCATATCATGTTGTTATCCTTGAGAGCAAAGTACCGTGGCAAATTCCTTATTTTACTTCGGAGTCACGTGAGTGACTACGTGAAGAAGAGCCCGCCTCACGCTGGTAACGGCATGACGTCGACGCTGACGGCAGAAGGTGGAGCTGCAGTAAGGAGCAGCTCCTCGCAGCGGTCGGAACGGCCCGCAGGTAAGTGAAGTTACATCGGCGCGGGTTTTAGGTTACGCTGGATGTTCTAACAGCGAAACTAAAAAGTAAAATTTAGACGCTAACGTGCTGATGAGCACAAGATAAAATTTTAACAAAATGGAGAAATCGGAAGGAAGGCTTCGCGGGTGAAAAGAGCCTCCCGGGGTGAAAGTAAATATACGGGAAGCGAAGCTAGAGTGGACCCGGTTCCGATACCGTTGGCCACTGATTTACCCGATATAGAATTTCCAGATTCTCCGGAAATTATAACCACGGAGGAAAGTGTTTCCTAAGAAATGCAAAAAGAAAACTGTGAGGCCCGTGGATTCTGATGATTCTGATTTTGAAAGACCTCCAGTTAATAAAAACTATGTGGCTAAACATGGAGCATATGGAGAAAGTTCTCCAAACTATTATGAGACAAGGGTCACAGTACCCTCATGAATCCCAGAAAATCCCTGAGGGGTTTCAATATGATGAATATGGCTGTGGGCCAAGTTGGGAATATGATACTCCAGACCCACGATTTGGGCTGGAAGAAGTCTCATGGGATAATATCCCGATGGAATTAGGGCTGCAGAAGGCAGACCCTGCTGAATTTGAAATGATTTTTGAAAGCACGCCACAAAGTAAAAAGAAAAGGCTTGATCTGCCTGGGATAGCACAAAGTTTTGCTATACCTGAAGGAAGTGGTGAGGATATGGAAGAAAGCCTGGCTGCCAATATAAATTATATGGTATCTCACCAGCTTCATAGTACTGTGATGAATGAATTATCAGAATTTATAAAGCACCAGGCAATTGTGCCTCATTGGAAGTGCCTACGGTGAATCCGATGGTATGGGCATCTATGACTCCAAGTATGAGAGCCCAAGAAATGAAATTTCAAAAGGTGCTAAAATTATTTTCGGCTGCCATCACGGCATTTGGCAGGCAAATGGAGAAACTGGAAATGGACAAGATTCAAAGAGATACTTTGGGTTTAATGTGCAATTCGTTTTATGAGATCAATTGCATGAGGAAAATGGCGATTCGGCCCATATTTCACCCTAGATTTGCAAGCCTGTGTCAAGAAAGTGGAGTTCAAGCTCCTGGATATTTGTTTGGAGAAAATCTGCCGAAACAACTGAAGCAGTTGGATGAAGAAGCTAAATATTTTAGCACTATTAAGCCTTTTGTCTTTGGACAAAGGAAAGGGTTTTCGGCCCGAAGGAGTTTTGATTTTCGTTATAGAGGCAGAAATTTGTCACGAAGGTATTATCGTGCTACACAGGCCACTGCTTCCCTGCATTCGGGAAAGAGGAGACCATCACGCTCCTATGGAGAGGTATTAAAGACTTCTATCCTTAAAGAAACTGTGGATAAATCTCCAGTTGGAGGGAGATTGCAAAAATTTTATAATGCCTGGCTTAATATTACTTCTGATCGGTTTATATTACAAGCAGTTTCAGGAGCTATTATTATTTTTTAAAGAAGGGGTCAATCCTCCTGTACAGAATAAACCTGCTTATGCTTATGTGTTTTCTCCAGAAGAAAGAATGGAGATTGATGTGGAAATTGGCAAATTATCCGAAAAAGGGGGTAATTGAAAATACTTATGAACATAAGCATCAATTTGTCTCTAATATATTTCGCAGAGATAAGAAAGATGGTGGTTGTAGAATTATTCTAGACCTTACAGATCTAAATAAGTTTGTAGAATACAAACGTTTTAAGATGGAGACATTTAAAACTGCAAAATATTTGATTTCAGCAGGTTCTTATATGGCTAAGATTGATTTAAAAGACGCCTATTATTCTGTACCAATTCATCATCTTTTTCGGAGATACTTAAAGTTTTATTGGCAGGGGCAATTATGGCAGTTCAAAGCTTTACCAAATGGATTAAGTTCAGCTCCTAGACTCTTTACAAAAACTGTTGAAACCAGTTTTTAGCTCAATTAAGAGCACAGAAACACATTGTAATGGCTTATCTGGATGACATTCTGATTGTTAATGATAGTCAAGAGTCAGCTGAGCACTCAATTTCAGTTACTAAAGCTTTGTTTAAAGAGCTTGGATTCTTAATTCATCCAATTAAATCCCAGCTGCAGCCAGTTCAATCAATTGATTTTCTGGGGTTTGTAATTAACTCAGTAACTATGTTAGTTACGTTGCCAGCAAAGAAGACAAATGATATTTTGCAAATGTGTAATTATCTCATTCACAAACCTTATCCTTCCATCCGAGAAGTGGCAAAAGTCATTGGTACATTAGTGGCAGCTTTTCCGGCAGTGGAATTTGGGCCATTACATTATCAAAATCTTCAAAGGGACAAAGTAAGGGCTCTTAAAGATAAGGCAGGTCACTTTGACAGACCTATGCAATTAACAAAGGAAGCAGTATTGGAATTGCAATGGTGGGTTGAAAATGTCCCACAAGCTGCTAAAAAGATCATGATTAAACAGCCTGAAATGGTTTTGCAAACAGATGCTAGTGCTCTCGGATGGGGGCCACAGATTTATCTACCAGTTGTGGAGGTAGATGGAAAACGAAGAGCAAGTGTTGCTCCAACAGTATGGTATTAACTATTTGGAGTTATTGGGGGCCTTTTATGGGCTTAAAGCATATTGTTCTGCTAAACAATGTCTGCATGTATTAATACAATTAGACAATAAAACGGCTGTGGTTTACATTAATCACATGGGGGGAGTTAGATCGGTATCATGTGATTGTCTGGTCAATGAGATATGGCAATGGTGTATTGATCGGCAGATATGGATTTCAGCAAGCTATATTCCAGGTAAAGACAATGTGGTAGCAGATGGAAGGTCCAGGATTTTTAAAGATAATACGGAATGGATGCTTAAGCCAGCAATATTTAAGAATATTGTTAAACAATTTGGCTTGCCAGAAATTGATTTGTTTGCATCCAGGCTTAATCATCAATTGCCTCATTATGTGTCTTGAGAACATGATCCGGACGCAGTTGCAGTAAATGCAATTTTCATTACACTGGGGAAAAATGTTCTTTTATGCTTTTCCACCATTTGCTCTGATCCAGAGATGTTTGAAGAAAATAGAGCAAGATTCAGCTTCCGGATTGTTGGTAGTGCCAAATTGGCCAACTCAACCTTGGTTTCCCAGTTATGCTAAATATGATTAAAGAACCAATATGCAGATTCCTAACTGTAGTGATATCTTGACTAATCCAGTAACAAATCAAGGTTACCCATTATATGCATATATGAATTTGTTAATCTGCAGGTTTTGACCAGACCACTACAGGAACTGGGATTGTCGGACCAAACTTTGACAGTTATTGGTGCATCATGGCGACATAGTACACAGAAACAATATATGACACATATTAAGAAATGGGAAGAATTTTGCACACAGTCAAATATTTCTGATGAATCTGTGAATGTTACTCATGTTTTGGAATTCCTTGCCAATTTGCACTTTGGGCAACATTTAAGTTACAGTGCCATTAACACTGCACGCTGTGCCTTGTCGTCCTATTTAGGACTTATGATTGGTGAGAAGTCAATTGGGTCGCATCCATTAATATCACGATTCATGAAAGGAATTTTTCACATGAATCCGCCAAAACCTAGATATACAGAGATTTGGGATGTGAGCATAGTTCTTGCTCTACTTAGAGAATGGACGCCAATTGAAGGGTTGACATTGGATAGGTTAACATTGAAATTGGTCATGTTAATGGCACTGGTCTCAGCCCAAAGAGTGCAAACTTTACAAATGTTGCGTTTAGACTGTATGCATGTGACTACAGATAATGTTGTATTCTATGTTTACGATCTGATCAAACAAAGTAGACCAGGCAGATCTGGAACAAAGGTAACCTTTCAAGCTTTTCATGTTGAGCCTGCTTTGTGTGTGGTTAGACATTTGAACCAATATATTAAAATTACGGACACTTTTCGAGGAAACGAAAAGACATTGCTGCTTACGCACAAAAAGCCACACACAAAAGCTTCAGTTCAAACTATCTCAAAATGGTTGAAACAGGTGTTGGTTTTTAGCGGGAGTAGACACTGATGTCTTCAAATCTCACTCCACCAGGGCGGCAGCTACGTCCGCGGCGAAGGGGCGGGACGTACCTCTCGAGCATATTTTAAAAATCGCAGGGTGGAGTAAAGAAGAAACTTTTTCAAAGTTCTACAACAAACCTGTTCACACTATGACAAGCTTTGGACACGCGGTGTTGGGAGCACTATAATCACCTGCTTTGTTTTGCTATTAATTGCTATAATCAGTTGTGTAGTCACTGATATCTTTTGTCACTTGTAATCAATTTTCCCTCAAATATAAGGAGGGTATTATATGGTTTTCAACCATTAAAAAATTTAATTGTGAAAAAGATCTAACTTTTGTCTGCTTTCTCATGTATGTGTTTACTTAGCCGGACTGTCGTACGGATTAATTCTAACGACATAAAAAACACAGAAAGCTTTAAAACTCTTCACGTAGTCACTCACGTGACTCCGAAGTAAAATAGTAAGATTAAACGAGAACTCACCTGTTCGAAGTTTGATCGTTATTTTACGAGGAGTTACGATGAGGGATTACGTGCCCTCCCACTCCCACCCTCGTAAAATAAATGATCAAATGGTGGTTCTAAGTCTTTTTATGAGCCTTACTATGTTACTCCGGCTTTGGTGTTCTGTGTTTTTTCATGCCGTTGCTTTGAAGTATGCCGTTACCAGCGTGAGGCGGGCTCTTCACGTAATCCCTCATCGTAACTCCTCGTAAAATAACGATCAAACTTCGAACAGGTGAGTTCTCGTTTAATCTTACTTATTATACATACTTGGCTAAGGACCTTTATTCTATTCTATTGAATGTTGTTGCTTTCGGCTGCTCTAACATCAGTGCCAGCCCGCATTAGTTGGAAGTTGTCTCACCATGTAGCGCAGCAGCAGATAAAGAGCACCTTACCATATAACCATATAACAATTACAGCATGGAAACAGGCCCTCTCGCCCCTTCCAGTCCGTGCCAAACATTTATTTTCCCCCAGTCCCATCTACCTGCACTCAGACCATACCCCTCCATTCCCTTCCCGTCCATATACCTATCCACTTTATTTTTAATTGTTAAAATCGATCCTGCCTCCACCACTTCTGCTGGAAGCTCATTCCACACAGCCACCACTCTCTGAGTAAAGAAGTTCCCCCTCATGTTACCCCTAAACTTCTGTCCCTTAATTCTCATGTCATGCCCTCTTGTTTGAATCTTCCCTACCCTCAATGGGAAAAGCTTATCCACGTCAACTCTGTCTATCCCTTTCATCATTTTAAAGACGTTAATCAAGTCCCCCCTTAACCTTCTGCGCTCCAAAGAATAAAGACCTAACTTGTTCAACCTTTCTCTGTAACTTAGTTGTTGAAACCCAGGCAACATTCTAGTAAATCTCCTCTGTACTCTCTCTCTATTTTGTTGACATCCTTCCTATAATTAGGCGACCAAAATTGTACACCATACTCCAGAATTGGTCTTACCAATGCCTTGTACAATTTTAACATTACTTCCCTACTTCTATATTCAATGCTCTGATTTATAAAGGCCAGCACACCAAAAGCTTTCTTTACCATCCTATCTACATGTGATTCCACCTTCGGGAAACTATGCACAGTTATTCCTAGATTCCTCTGTTCCACCACATTCCTCAATGCCCTCCCATTTACCATGTACGTCCTATTTTGATTTGTCCTGCCAAGATGTAGCACTTCACACTTATCAGCATTAAACTCCATCTGTCATCTTTCAGCCCATTTTTTCAAATGGCCCAAATCTCTCTGTAGACTTTGAAAATCTACTTCATTATCCACAACACCACCTATCTTAGTATCATCTGCATACTTACTTATCCAATTTTTCACCCCATCATCCAGATCATTGATGTACATGACAAACAACAGTGGACCCAACACAGATCCCTGAGGCACCCCACTGGTCACCGGCTTCCAACCTGACAAACAGCCATCCACCATTACATCTTCCATTCAGCCACTGTTGAATCCATCTTGCTACTCCGCCATTAACACCCAAAGATTGAACCTTCTTAACCAACCTTCCATGGGGAAGCTTGTCAAAGGCCTTACTGAAATCCATATAAACAACATCCACTGCTTTACCCTAATCAATTTTCCTAGTAACCTGTTCAAAAAATTCAAGAAGGTTTGTCAAACATGATCTTCCAGGTACAAATCCATGTTGACTGTTCCTGATCAGTCCCTGTTTATCCAGATGCTTATATATATTATCTCTAAGTATCCTTTCCATTAATTTGCCCACCACTGACGTCAAACTAACAGGTCTATAATTGCTGGGTTTATTCTTTGAACCCTTTTTAAACGATGGAACAACATGCGCAGTACGCCAATCCTCCAGCACTATTCCCGTTTCTAATGACATTTGAAATATTTCTGTCATAGCCCCTGCTATTTCTACACTAACTTCCCTCAATGTCCTAGGGAATATCCTGTCAGGATATTCAGGAGATTACCTGAATATTATATGACGCGTATCTCGCATCCACCAATCACTCATTTCCCTATTATCTCACTGCACCCCACCCCTCCCCCCTCCTTTCCCGCTTTACATTCCGCCCCAGCTCCTCTCCCCTAACCTGACACCCTGGTCCGTTTTTCACCTCTAGCCTTTAACATGAACAGGCTCTATCTCGGTCCAACTTGCTTTCCAGTTTTCTTCAATCAGTTTGAAGAAGGTAACCGACCCGAAACGCCGCCTGTCTATTCCCTTCAGAGACGCTGTCTGACCCGTTGTTTTCTTCACTGGGCACGGAGAGGGGGGTTCCGCCTGCCTGTTGGGGATGTGAGGTTTTGCATCTTGCCACTGGTTATTGCACCAGATGGATAACCCCGGGTAGCTGCTCTAGATTAAGGAGGTAAGCGCTTTTAAAAAAAAAAATATTGATATTTATTTATTAGCCGATTTAGAACAGCCAAATACATTTTCATAATTATTTAGTGACATTTTAATATGACTTAAACTTAATTGTTATATTTTCAACAATCAGAAGCATGTTGAATTGGCCTTTCGCAGCACCTGTCCCATAAGGTTGTCAGTATGGATCTATCATCCGCCCCCTTGGTCACCATCTGCTTTGATTTGTGGAATCTCATTTCCAAGGTGTTCACTTTTCCTCCCTATGTTCAAACAGCTTGTAACACTAAGGTGCATAGATCAAACACAATTCGGCCTCATTAGATTATTAATGTTCCTTAGGGCATTCTTTTTCAATTCTTGCTGTTCATTTCGGAAACATTCTCGAAGTTAAGTGGCATGTCAGTCTGTGAAATGGGATGTCAGTCTGAATTTAACATTGCCGGCTACTTACGCAACGAGAACCACAGGTAATTTGATTACTGTAGATGATATGTGTGTACACCTTTAATTGATAGTAACGATGTCCATGCTAACCACTCCCCCCACCATTTAGTATAATTGCAACCCACACGCCCCTAGCTCGCTCTCTGGTGTTCGTGACAGACCACGTACAGCCAGGGCTATGTATGACGTGTGCTTAATAAAAGTACTGAAGACTTTAAGGTGTCTTTGAGCCTTCTTTGCATGGCGTCAGAAGTGCTTCTTCCTGCGTCTCTGATCTATCGCGTTTTATTTTCTTAGTCCCAGTACCCCCTCCTGGTTCCGTGATGGCTTCTGCCTGTCGTAAACCTGACATCCTAGTCTTTGATGCAGACATCACTCATCGCTGGAATGTGTTCCGACGGGACTTTGAGCATTATGTTGCAATCGCCCACCCTGCTGTGGCCCCCGCTGTCAAGGCTTCCCTGCTGCTTAACCTGGCTGGTCCGGAGGCGCTCGAGCGTTCGGAATCGTTCGTCTATGGACATGGTGAGAGTGTCCAAGACCCCGATTGCCTGATTGCTAAATTTACGGCGATGTGTGACCTTCCCACTAACCACATCTTAGAGCGTTTCAAACTGTTCTCCAGACGCCAGAACCCTGGGGAGTCTATTGACAATTTTGTGGCCGCGCTGCGCCAGCTGGCTCGCCGATGTAACCTGCATGACCTGACCCCCGATACTTTGACCCGTGACATTTTAGTCTTTGGTCTGCAGGATGATAAGCTGCGCTCTGAGCTGCTGCGTAAGCCTGATCTGACATTCCATGAGGCGCTGCATGCCTCTCGTTTAGCTGAGGCTGTCTCCTCCGCTGTACCTGACCCTGTGGTCCACACAGCCAGTCTCGCTGGTCCCCAGTACAATGCTCCCCGGCGACAGAGGGCAAGACCACTGCAGGGCTCCAGACCGCCTCAACGATGTCCAAATTGTAACTTTGTCTCACATCGTTTTAATGTGTGCCCGGCGTTGGGGAAAACCTGTAACTTTTGCAACAAGCTCGGGCACTTTTCGGCAGCATGCCGTTCCCGTGGGAACCCTGCACAGCCACAGCAGAAACCGGCTCGCTACCTGTCACGTGATGACTCAACGTCTAGTTCCCATCTCCAGCATGTTGATCTTACCCCGTCTGACCCTGATTCTTCTCCAAGTGAGCTGGATGTGTTTTCCTTGCGAGGTGCAGCTGGACTGATAACGGACCCGACCGTCCGAGTCACGGTGAATGGCATGGCCTTCTCTGCTAAGGTCGACACGGGGGCAGCTGCCAATGTTATGTCAACAAGCCTGTTCAGGAAGATAAGAAATAATGAGCCTGTTTCCACAGACAGTGCTGTTTTGCGTGCCTATGGGGGTGGCGTGCTTATTCCTGTGGGGAGGGCCACTCTCCACTGCAAGGTGCTGTCGACCACTCGGCCCCTCTCTTTCTTCCTGCTAGACGGTAAATGTGACCCCCTGCTCGGCGTGGTGGCCTGCCAGGACCTCGGGTTGGTGAGCTTCCACAGCGATGTCCACCTGGTAGAGGCACCCCTGAACCCGCTGGCCGAATTCCCGGACCGGTTCGACTCGAAGCTGGGGAAGTTGCCCTGCAGCTACAAGATTGCCCTCAATCCCGACATCACGCCGGTCATCCGTCCCCCGCACCGCGTGTCCTTTGCCATGAGGGGCAAGGTCGAGTCTGCTCTTCGCGAGATGGTGGCCACGGGCATCCTGGCGCCAGTCACGGACTCCACCCGGTGGGTTTCTACTATGGTTGTCGCTGCGAAGAAAGTCAAGAGTGAAATACGGATTAGCATCAACCCCAAGGACTTGAACTTGGCCATCAGGCGCCCGCACTATCCCATGCGGACGGTGGAGGATGTTGCTGCACAGGTTGGCCCTGCCACCGTCTTGTCGGTTCTTGATGCCAAGAGTTCGTTCTGGCAGATACCTCTAGACGAGCGGTCCTCGCACCTGACAACCTTCAGCATGCCCTTCGGCAGGTATCGCTTCCTCCGCATGCCGTTTGGGATCAACTCTGCCAGCGAGGTGTTCCAGAGGACCATGGAACAACTGTTTGCTGGACTTCCGTGTGCCATCATTGTCGACGACATCCTGGTCTATGGGGAGAATGTCGCTGAGCACGATCACCACCTTCGCCAGGTGCTGCAGCGGGCCCGGGAGGTCAACCTGAAGCTCAACCCGAAGAAGTGCCGATTCCGGGTCCCTGAGGACACCTACGTGGGGCATGTTTTCACGGCATCGGGGCTGAAGCCCGACCCGCAAAAGACGGCTGCAATATCCGAGATGCCTGCACCTGCTGACGTGCCTGGCCTGCAGCGCTTCTTGGGCATGGTCAACTACCTGGGAAAGTTCATCCCCGACCTGAGTGAACTGAGTGCCCCTCTGCGGGATCTGGTGAAGAAGGACACTGCCTGGGCCTGGTTCCCGCAACACCAGCGTGCATTTGACACCCTCAAATCTAAGCTGGTCAGCATGCCAACGCTGAAGTACTTCGACCTCCAGCGCCCCATCGTCCTCACATGTGCTGCCTCTAAGTTTGGCCTTGGGGCCGCCTGCCTGCAGATCCATGACGGGGTGCAACTGCCTGTATCCTACGCGTCCCGCACAATGACGTCCGCTGAACAACACTATGCCCAGATTGAGAAAGAACTGCTGGCAGTTGTCTTTGCCTGCTCCAAATTCAAAGACTATATCCTGGGCAACTGCTTCACTGTCGAGACGGACCACCAGCCTCTGGTCACCATCCTCAACAAGCCAATACACATGGCCTCCTCCCGGCTCCAGCGCATGATGCTCCAGCTACAACGCTTCACTTTCACAGTGGTTTATCGCAAGGGCAAGGACATGGTTGTTGCGGACATGCTGTCTCGGGCGCCTCTCTCATCCACAACCCAGCATCCGTACGAGACGTCCGATCTGATAGTCCTGGGCGTGAACTTCGTGCCCTCCGGTCAGTTGAAGTCCCTAGCCGAGCACACGGCGGCAGACGCTTCGCTACAGCAGCTGGCCGCGATCATCAGGCAGGGTTGGCCGGACCGTCGTTCTTCCCTGCCGGCCGCAGCGGTGCCTTACTTCTTGGTTCGTGATGAGTTGGTGCTGCGTGGTAGTGTGATTGTGAAGGGGCACAAGGTGATGGTGCCCGAAGCACTACGAGAACAATACTTTGAGACCGCTCATCGTGGCCATCCCGGGGCCGAGGCGACCCTTTCTGTCGCTCAGAGCCAGTTCTTCTGGCCTGACATGCCTCGCTACTTCCGGGATAGGGTCACCGCGTGCCCTACCTGCAACAGCCTCGCTCCACAGCAACAGCGGCAGCCGCTCCTGCAGCAGCCAGCTGCTGACCTGCCATGGTCTGCGCTAGTAACCGACATCTTCGAGTGGCACGGAAAGCACTTCCTGGTGCTTGTCGACTCTTACTCCAGCTGGTTTGAAGTTGACCAGCTCCACTCCCTCTCTTCCTCCGCAGTCATCGACAAGTTGCGCCGCCACTTTGCCACCTTCGGGTCCCCCGTCAGCCTGCAGTCGGACAACGGCAGCCAGTTCACCAGTGCCGAGTTCCGCGATTTTGCTGAGCGTTGGAATTTTCGTCATTACACCAGCAGCCCGGAATACCCACAGAGCAATGGACTGGCCAAGCGCGCGGTCCGCAGTGCTAAAGGATTGTTGGAACGTTGCCGCCTATCCCGCTCCAACATCTACCTGGCCCTGCTGAACCTCCGCAACATCTCCCGCGACCATGCCCTGGGCTCCCCGGCTCAGCGACTCATGTCCCGAGTCACGAGGCCCACGGTCCTGGTGTCTCAGCAGTCCCTGTCCCCTTCCGTCTTTAAACCTGCCTTGGTCCGGGAACGCATTACCGAAAGACACAGTATCCAGAAGCGTTCCCACGACAGGTCCTGCCGTGTCCTCTGCCCTCTTCTCCCCGGCCAGGTCGTCCGTATGTGGTCCTCTTCTGGCCGTTCCAGGCTGGCCGTGGTCGTCGGCTCTGCCGGTTCCCCTCGTTCATACCTTGTCAACCGCGACGGAAGGGTGTACCGCCGGTCCCGCCAGCATCTCCGGCTCGTGAACGAGCCTCTCCCACGGCTCCGTATGCCCCCCCGCTGCCCCTGTCGCGGCCCAGTGCTTTGCCCATTCCTCTGGGGCCGGCCTCCCCTCGTCCTCCTCCGGAGCGCCTCCCGGCTGCGGTCCCGCTTTCTCCGGCTTCCACGCCCTTCTCTTCGCCTCCCTCCCCGCTGCCTTTGTCGCCGAGGAGTTCTCCTGTCCGTAGCCCCCACCATGACCCGGCGTCCCCGCTTGTTCCTGTCGGGGAAGGAGGTGATGGCGAGGTGCGGACCCGGTCTGGTCGCCTGGTCAGGCCGCCGGTCCGTTACGGCGATTACGTGTGATCCTGTATCCCTGTGCTTTACTGTTTGCACTCACCCTGGCGCATGAGACGTGGTCGCCCTGTCACTCACTGTTTGTTTTGGTAGAGGAAGGATGTAGATGATATGTGTGTACACCTTTAATTGATAGTAACGATGTCCATGCTAACCACTCCCCCCACCATTTAGTATAATTGCAACCCACACGCCCCTAGCTCGCTCTCTGGTGTTCGTGACAGACCACGTACAGCCAGGGCTATGTATGACGTGTGCTTAATAAAAGTACTGAAGACTTTAAGGTGTCTTTGGGCCTTCTTTGCAATTACATGTTTCAATTCTTCTCTGAATTTTCTCTGGGACAAAGCATAAGTAAAGGTGTTCGTGCAAGAACACAAACACGTCAGCATATATCCCGAGAGCTCAGCAATAGCGAAGGGCTCGTTGTAATTTGCTTCCAAAAACTGTGTCAGTGAATTGTACGCATATGAAACATATTTTACTTCGGAGTCACGTGAGTGACTACGTGAAGAAGAGCCCGCCTCACGCTGGTAACGGCATGACGTCGACGCTGACGGCAGAAGGTGGAGCTGCAGTAAGGAGCAGCTCCTCGCAGCGGTCGGAACGGCCCGCAGGTAAGAACAGTAAAGTTGGGATTTCTTAGCGGGCGCTGGGTAGGTCCAGTAGTATAGGAAATATATTAAATCAGGTCAGAGTCATATTAGTGCTGGATAAGCACAGATGATGAAGTAAACTTATATTCGCGGGTTAAATGCTTCCTGGGGGTGAAAAATAAATATACGGGAAAGCTAGTGCGGAGCCGGTTCCGATACCGGTGGCCGCAGATATACCCGTTAGCGAATTAGTTTACAAAATGATAACCACGGAGAGAAATGCTCCCGAATATGAAAAATGGAAAATAAAATAAAATAAAAAATCTGAGAGGCCCGTGGTTCTGATGACTCTGACATTGAAAAGTCCTCCAGATAAGTAAACTATGTGGAACTGATTATGGTGCATATGGAGAAAGTTCTCCAAATAATTATGAGACTAGGGTCAAAGTACCCTGAAGGTTCCTAAGATTAGCCCTGAGGGGTTTAATTATTCTGAATATGGCCATGGGCCTAATTGGAAGTTGGAACTCCGGACCCAGGATTTGGGCCGGAAGAAGTCTCATGGGATGAAATCCCAATTGATTTAGGGCTGCAGAAGGCAGACCCTGTTGATGGTGATTTGCATTTTGAAAGCACACCACAAAATAAAAATAAAAATAAAATGAAAGAATATGAAAAGAGGCCAAAAATGCCTGGAATAGCAAAAGGTTTTGCTATATATGAAGGAAGTGGTGAGGCTATGGAAGAAATCCTAGCTGCCAACATATATATATGGTATCTCACCAACTTCATGATTCTGTGATGATTGAAATATTAAAATTGCACAGCACAGGAAATTGTGCCTCATTGGAAGAGCCTACGGTTTATCCGTTAATATGGGCATCCATGACTCCAAATATGAGAGCGTCAAATAGTGAGGTTTAAAAATCCTCACAAATTATTCTGCTGCTATTATGGCTTTTGGGCAGATGAAAGGAAAACATAAAATAAAGACGCTATTGTGCAATTCTTTCTATGAAATTTTATATAATATAAATGGCTATTTGGCCCATTTTTCACCCAAGGTTGCATACCTGTGTCGAGCAAGTGGTGTTTAAGCTCTTGGTTATCTGTTTGGAGTAATCTGCCTAACTTATTGAAATTGGATGAAAAGCTAAATATTTTAGCTGCATAAAACCTTCGTCTTTAGACGAAAAGGTATTTTCGCCCAGAAGGGGATTTGATATTGGAAATAGAGGCAGGAATATGTCAAGGAAGTTTTATTGTATTGCACAACCAAAAAACTTACCCGAATTCAGGGATAAGGAGACCACCACGCTCATATGCAGAGGAATTAAAGACTTGTTCTCTGCTTAAAGAAACTGCGGATTAATCTCCAGTTAGAGGGAGATTACAAAAAAGTTTATTAAGACTGGCTTACTGTTATTTTTGATCAGTATATTACGAGCAGTTTCATTAACTACTATTACTTTTAAAAAAAGAGGTTAATCCTCCTGTACAGAATAAACCTGCTTATGTTTTCGTGTTTTCTGCAATTGAAAAAGCAGAGATTTATGTTCACATTGCCTAATTATCTGGAAAAGAGGTAATGGAAAAGATTTTGAACACGAGCATAAATTTGTCTTTAATGTTAGAAGGCATTACAGATGATGGTTGCAGAAGTATTCTGGACCTTACAGGTCTAAATAAGTTTGTAGAATACAAACATGTTCAAATGGAGTCATTGAATACTGCAAAATATTTAATTCAGCAGGTTGTTATATGGCTAAGATTGATGAAAAGACGCCTATTATTCTGTACCTATGTATCAGGTTTCGGTGATACTTAAATTTTAATTGGTTGTGACAATTATGGCAGTTAAGCTTTGCCAAATGGACTGAGTTCAGCTTTTTACTCTTTACGAAACTGTTGAAACCAGTTTAGCCCAATTAGAGCACAAAATGCACATCATTATGGCTTATCTCAATGACATTCTGGTCATTAGTGATTATCAGGAGTCAGCTGAGGACTCAGTTTCAGTTACTAAAGCTTTGTGGTAAGCTAAGGTTCTTAATTCATCTAATTAAGCCCCAGCTGCAGCCAGCACAAACAATTTACTTTTGGGGTTTGTAATTAACTCAGTGACTATGTTAATACCTTTACCAACAGATAAAGTCGATGATATTTTGGTAACTTGTCATTATCTCATTCAAAACCTTATCCTTCCATCCGAGAAATGGTGACAACCATTGGTGAACTGCTAGCAGCATTTCCTGCAGTAGAATTTGGTTCATTACATTTATTGATATCTTCGAAGGTACAAGATACAAGCTCTCAAAGAGAAGGCAGGCCATTTGACAGGCCTATGTAATTAACAAAAGAAGCTGTATTGGAATTTACAATGGTGGGTTAAAAAAGGAAAATGTCCCACAAGCTGCTAATAAATATTATGATTAAACAGCCTGAAATGGTTTTACATACAGATGCTAGTGCTCTCGGATGGGGGGGCCACAGATTTATCCTCCAGTTGTGGAGGTAGATGGAAAACTGAAGAACAAGTGTTTCTCCAAGAGTATGGTATTAACTATTTGGAGTTATTGGGGGCCTTTTATGGGCTTAAAGCATATTGTTGTGCTAAACAAGGTCTGCATGTGTTAATACAATTACACAATAAAACAGCTGTGGTTTACATTAATCACATGGGGAGAGTTGGATCAGTATCATGTGATTGTCTGGTCAATGAGATAATGGCAATGGAGTATTGGTCGGCAGATATGGATTGCAGTAAGCTATACTCCCAGGTAAAGACAATGTGGTAGCAGATGAAAGGTCCGGGATTTTTAAAGATAATATGGAATGGATGTTTAAGCCAGCAATATTTAAGAATATTGTTAGACGATTTGGGTTGCCAGAAATTGATTTGTTTGCATCCAGGCTTAATCATCATTTGCCTCATTATGTGTCTTGGGAACACGATCCGGACGCAGTTGCAGTAGATGCATTTTTATTACACTGGGGAAAAAATGTTCTTTTATGCTTTTCCACCATTTGCTCTGATCCAGAGATGCTTGAAGAAAATAGAGCAAGATTCAGCTTCCGGATTGTTGGTAGTGCCAAATTGGCCAACTCAACCTTGGTTCCCAGTTATGCTGAATATGATTAAAGAACCGTATATGCAGATTCTTAACTGTAGTGATATCTTGACTAATCCAGTAACAAATGAAGATTACCCATTATATGCATATATGAATTTGTTAATCTGCAGGTTTTGACCAGACCACTACAGGAACTGGGATTGTCGGACCAAACTTGACAGTTATTGGCGCATCATGGCGAGATAGCACACAGAAACAATATATGACACATATTAAGAAATGGGAAGAATTTTGCACACAGTCAAAATATTTCTGATGATTATGTGAATGTTACTCATGTTTTGGAATTCCTTGCCAATTTGCGCTTTGGCCAACATTTAAGTTACAGTGCCATTAACACTGCACGCAGTGCCTTGTCGTCCTATTTAGGACTTATGACTGGTGAGAAATCAATTGGGTCGCATCCATTAATATCACGATTCATGAAAGGAATTTTTCACATGAATCCGCCAAAACCTAGATATACAGAGATTTGGGATGTGAGCATAGTACTTGCTCTACTTAGAGAATGGACGCCAATTAAAGGGTTGTCATTGGATAGGTTAACATTGAAATTGGTCATGTTAATGTCACTGGTCTCAGCCCAAAGAGTGCAAACTTTACAAATGTTGCGTTTAGACTGTATGCATGTGACTACAGATAACGTTGTATTCTATGTTTACGATCTGATCAAACAAAGTAGACCAGGGAGATCTGGAACAAAGGTAACTTTTCAAGCTTTTCATATTGAGCTTGCTTTGTGTGTGGTTAGACATTTGAACCAATGTATTAAAGTGACGGACACTTTTCGAGGAAACGAAAAGACATTGCTGCTTACGCACAAAAAGCCACACACAAAAGCTTCAGTTCAAACTATCTCAAAATGGTTGAAACAGGTGTTGGTTTTAGCGGGAGTAGACACTGATGTCTTCAAATCTCACTCCACCAGGGCGGCAGCTACGTCCGCGGCGAAGGGGCGGGACGTACCTCTCGAGCATATTTTTAAAAATCGCAGGGTGGAGTAAAGAAGAAACTTTTTCAAAGTTCTACAACAAACCTGTTCACACTATGACAAGCTTTGGACACGCGGTGTTGGGAGCACTATAATCACCTGCTTTGTTTGCTATTAATTGCTATAATCAGCTGTGTAGTCACTGATATCTTTTGTCACTTGTAATCATTTTTCCCTCAAATATAAGGAGGGTATTATATGGTCTTTCAGCCATTAAAAAACTTAATTGTGAAAAGATCTAACATTTGTGTGCTTTCTCATGTATGTGTTTACTTAGCCGGACTGTCGTACGGATTAATTCTACGACATAAAAAACACAGAAAGCTTTAAAACTCTTCACGTAGTCACTCACGTGACTCCGAAGTAAAATAGTAAGATTAAACGAGAACTCACCTGTTCGAAGTTTGATCGTTATTTTACGAGGAGTTACGATGAGGGATTACGTGCCCTCCACTCCCACCCTCGTAAAATAAATGATCAAATGGTGGTTCTAAGTCTTTTTATGAGCCTTACTATGTTACTCCGGCTTTGGTGTTCTGTGTTTTTCATGCCGTTGCTTTGAAGTATGCCGTTACCAGCGTGAGGCGGGCTCTTCTTCACGTAATCCCTCATCGTAACTCCTCGTAAAATAACGATCAAACTTCGAACAGGTGAGTTCTCGTTTAATCTTACTATTAACCATCCACAAGAGGATGAAACTGCCGGATATGGTGAGCATCAAGACTATGGATTCCTATGGTTCTACGTCTCCGGGTCTGTGTTTTTCGCAGTAATGCTGTTTCCTCGTAGACCGCTCCTCACTCGATTAGCCAGTATAATGTGTCTGATGGTCAGGGAATTTAGCAGCAAGATCAACACGTAGGGTGCAAATGGGGCCAATATCGTTTCCACCCACAGAAAAACTGTCCAAATGTGTATTGTGTAGAAGCTTGATTTTACATAGCACGCCCACTCCACGTTATCAATTACCTCCCGAGGTTCTTATATGAAATAGTATGGGATGTTTTCTACAATGCTGAAGCAAAGTACCACCACTATAACTATAGTTGCATTCCTTTCAGTGCAATATCTTGCTCGTAAGGATTGGTGGCAAATAGCAACGCATCGATCGAAATTGAAAGCCACAATTAACCAGAGTCAAGGGAAACGAACAGTAAGGTGAGATTAACTTTACAAACCGAAGTGTGATTCAAAAACGAATATGGAAAATAACCATTGATTATCTGGTATAATATGACGTGAAATGTAAGAACCATTAAGTCAGCGACTGCCATTCACAGCAGATAACGAGTGATGCATTTGGAGTGACCGAAATGTCCACGGAACAGAATGACGATTGCAACCAAATTAGCTGCAAAAGACAAAACAATATAAACATAACATCCACCGGACGAGTAGATAACATATCATTCAACATTCCGTTGTTGTAGTACATTGTAATTACGTGCGTTAAAAGAAAATACCTATGTGTTCCTTCTAAGATGTCTGTTCATCACGGCGGGATATAGATCAGTTGGAAAAATGAACGGAGAAATGGCAGATGATGATCAGCCCAGACAAGTGTGACGTGTTGCATTTTGGAAGGTCAAATGCCAGCGCATTATATAGGGTACATTGAAGAACCCATAGGAGCATTGATTTACAGAGTGTCCTTTGAGTACCTTGACATGAAGTAGACAGAACATACAGGAATCCCCTGTGGCCATTTCGCCCGAAAAATCCCCTGGATACTGTTGGGAGGAAATGTCCGGTCTGGGGAGAGGACAGATGCAGTCAGGTTCGTGGCCGTGGGCTCTGAGGCACAACGGGGAAGATTAAAGCATTAGGGTGAAGGTGATCGTAAGTGATAGGAGATTCGGTGGCAGTGGCTGGTGAGTTATTCAGGTGTGGAGTTTACCTGTGTAAGAGGGACGGGATGCACGTGAACTATGGGAGTCCATTGACCTTGCAGTGAATTTCACTAGGAATATTCGGGAGGGTTAACATAGAATGACAGGTGGATGGGAACCAGAATAGAAAGTCTACAAATGGAAGGACTGAAGCGAAGGTAGAGATTAGGAACAGTAAATCTCAATGGAAGGACGTGTAGAGAGAGGTTAATAAAAGTGGTGAAACAGGTTGCCCGAAGTGTGTTTATTTGAATACACGAAATATCGTGGGTAAAGTGATTAAACTGAGAGCCTGGACCGGTGCTTGGAACTCTGATATTGTCCCGCTATGGACATTTATTTGCGTCAGGGGCAGCAGTGGCAGATCAACGTGGCAGGGTTTCAATACTTCGCAGGTGCTCGAGGTGCGGGTAAAATAAGTGGTGGAGCTTCTTCACTAATCTGGGACAATAACACTGCATCACGCCGAGAGGACATACTGTAGCAATGTTACAATATTTTGAGATTTAAAAAATCAAGTCTACAATTTATCCCATCGGGTAAAGCATAAAAATAAGTTTAATTTTACATCTAATTCACTTTCATATCTTCAGTATTAAAAAAGTTATGGCCATTTTCATACTCAGAAATTAGCATCTTGTTCCCTATTGCTTTTCCATTAACTTAACACAAAAGCTGTGATCATGGACAGTCAAAAGCCCATAACTTTCTTAAAAATTAAGAAAACTGACTGAAATGTTCAATTATAGATTGAAGCATTCTGAAACAAATATGAAACGATCTTACTTGGATGACCTGAAATTAAAGCATATAATTAATTATTTACCTAATTGTAGCTAATTACAAAATGCAATTACAAGATCTAAACATCTATCCATTTCTTAAGAAAAGGTTAACATTTAAAAAAAAACCTAAGTGTCCAAATAACATTCACACAAGAATTCACAATATAACATGATTTTTAAATCTCATTGTCATGCATTTATAGGCCAAATTGAAGGAATTTAGTGTTTAATTCCCGTAAAGTAATGGCCATTCGACTTGCGAGTGGGTTTTTGTGGAACACGATGGATTGGAACGTTGTGGTTTGCGGTGAATTTAAACCCCATATCGGCAGGAAAAATACTGCCGGTTCATATGGGGTATAAATCACCGTTTCACAACATGACGATTTGATTAAAGGCTTCCTAGGAAGCACGATTTTATGTAAAAATAAACCGTGTACCTTATTTTGTCCCCTACGTAAGATCCGTCTTGTTGTCGGCGTTGACGGCATTAAAAGATGATTTTTAATTTACTCATGCTTTTAATTTTTCCAGCGCTATTTTTAATAAACTATTTTTAATAAATGCCTGTTCAAAATTGATTTGAATAGTCTGAAGAAAAATCGCATTTTAAACCCGCCCCCCTCTCAAAGGCGCCAAAGTCGAGCACATGGGCAGTGGCAGAACCGCAGCGCCGCTAAAGGTAAGTTTTGTAACATACTTACATACTGGGGTGGGGGCTCGTCTCCTTCGGAGATATCAGTGGAATATAAAATGAAAAACTGTGTAATCATTCTGATTGGATTTTATTTTAGCCCCCCAATAGGCAGTGGCAGACATGACGAATAGATGCAAAAGCAACAGGGTTGTCATTGTGGGTGACGTTAACTTCCCCAATAATGACAGAGATTTACTGAAAGCTAAAGGCATAGTTGGGACATAGGTTGTTAGGTGTATCCACTAGGGCTTCTTAAAACAGTGTGTGGACATTCCTACTTGTGGTAAGACTCTAATGTTATGGAGTAACACAGCGGGCCGGGCACAACTTCTGGAGTATATGGATGGGTGACGTTTCGGGTAGGAACCTTCGTTCAGACCGACTGTGGAAGGGGAGAGATGCTGAAGGAGAGGATAAAACCTAGCAAGTGATAGGTGGATACATGTGATGGGTTCGTGGATACATGTGATGGGTGCACAAAAGGCCAGTAATGAAATGATAAAAACTGCAATATGGATAGAAGCGTTGCGTATTGTGAAGCCAGAATATGAAATGTACGTGGGAGCGAGGGAACGCAGGGGAGGGATTGTGGGGGGGGGGGGGGGGGGGGGGGGGGGGGGGGGTTGTTGGAATGAAGTGCCCGAGTCCACATGGCAACGGGGAAGAGAGGGATGGAAGGAGTGGAGGGGAATGGGGTGTTTAAGATAGTTAGCTAACATTGGAGAATTCAATGAACACACCAATGGTTTGCGAGGTACCCGAGCAGAATATAAGGTGCTGTTCCTTCAGCTCACACGTGGCCTCGCTCTGGCAGTAGATGCGTCCCAGGACTGTAATGTATAAGAAAGAACTGCAGCTGCTGGTTTAAATTGAAGGTAGACATAAAATACTGGACTAACTCAGCGGGACAAGCAGCATCTCTGGAGAGAAGGAATGGGTAACGAATGGGTTGTTTGAGTCAGGATACGTCTGGACCTTGGGGGTCGGTACTAAATTGGAACAAGGGAGATTACAACATTATTTGGCAGGAAGTAGGGAGGGTTCATTGTGATCATTGTGGTCGAGACTTCTTCAGAGTGATGTCAGGGGAGTGGGCGGGACAGACATAGAATGTAGTCGGAGACAGTATGTCTGGTGGGAGAACTCGGAAGGGAGAGGAGATGCGGAGCGAGGGAAAGCAAGGGCTATCTGAAGTTAGATAGGTCAATGTTCACACCGCTGCGGTGTAAGCTTTGCCAAGCGAAAAATGACGTGTTGTTCCTCCAATTTGCACCGGGCCTCACTCTGACAATGGAGGAGGCCCAGGACAGAAATATCCGATTGAGAATGGGTGGGGGAGCTCAAGACTGCAAGCTCCATATACGAGTGGGAAGGCGGGTTAGACAATTTGCGTTTTCATCTCTGTCCTTTGTAAAACCATCTCCCTATCAAACCTCGGTCTCCCCAGAATCCACATAGCACCTATCATGCGTTGTCCTGCCCTTCATCTCTTCCAGCTGCTCCCACCCACACCCGACCCAGTTCACGACCACGATAATTTGACTGAAGGGAGATCTCAGTCCAAATGTTCACTTATCCATCTTCCCCAGAGATGCTCCCTGACCCACTAAGTTACTCCATCACTTCGTGTCTTTTTTTAGATACCAACATTTACCGTTCCCTGTTTTTTTCCATGGATTACTTTTTATATTGAGAAATAAGCTTGGCCAGTTGACCAGTGTTTCAGTGGAACAAAATTTGTGGGATAGCGATCACAACTCCACAGGTTTTAAGGTTGTTTGAGTCAGGATACGTCTGGACCTTGGGGGTCGGTACTAAATTGGAACGAGGGAGATTACAACATTATTTGGCAGGAAGTAGGGAGGGTTCATTGTGATCAGTAGTGATTATGTAAGTCGACGATGCACATGTGGGAGTCGTTTAAAGAATAACCGATCAAGTTTCTGGACAGACATATTCCAGAAAGGTGGAATGTTAAAGATGGCGAGCTGGGGAAATAGACAACAACCAAAGCGGTTGTCAATTTGGTCAAAATGTAAAATGAAGCGTAAATAACGTTTGCGGAGATCAAATCAGTCAAGGACTTCGAGAAATATAAAGCAAGTCGTGAAGAACTGAAGTGGACGCTTAGAGCGTGGAAAACGGGCAATGAAATTTGGCGAGTCGGATTAAAGCATATTGCAAAGCATTGTCTACGTCAATTAGAAAAGGGTAACCAGAGAGAAGGCGAAACAGCTCAAGAGTAAAGGATATAATCTGTGGTCAGAGTCACGAATGTAGTCAAGATACCGAATGAGTGCTTTGCATCGGTATTTTCCAAGGGAAGTGGCATGGAAGACAGTGAGATCGGTGTTGAGAATACTAATATGCATGTGCAGCTTCATATCAAGAAGGAGACAAAGGGCTCTTGAAGAGCATTACGGTAGATAAACCTCTATTGCCTGATGGGATCCATGCCAGGTTATTGAAAGAGGCATGAAAGAAGTTTGTACGATCCTTGAAGAATATAGTCACATCTTCGCTGGCCATAGGCGAGGTTCCAGGGACTGGAGAGTGGCCGATGTTGTTCCTTTGTTCAATGATGGGAAGTGTTGAAGACAATTCTTCTGGATAGGACTCACTATCCGTTGGAAAAGATAAAGCTAGTTTGCGGAGATCAACATAGTTGCAGTTCAGATCTTACTATCTTTATTGAGTCGTTTGCGGAAATTCAGAGCGGGTGGCAGATAAGGAGTGGCAGTAGATGTTGTCTACATTCCTTTTAGGAAGGCGGTTGATAAAATCCCCCAAGGTAAGCAGGTGCAGAAGATCCAACAGGTCATAGCGACTTGTTCATTTGGTTTGAGAACCAGTTTACTCATAAAATACACAGGGTTTTGGTGGAAGGATGTTATTGGGGCTCGGGGTCTGTGACCAGTGGAGAACCACATATATGTTGGGATCTCTGTTATTTGTAATATATATATGACTTGAACATGAATGTAGAAATATCACTTAGTCACTACGCAGGAGACACCAAGATTGGTGGAGCTATCACCAGTGAGAAAGGCTGCCGAAATATACAGTGGGATATCGGTTAACTACAGAAAGACGCCTGGTACACGTGTCTTCATTTATTGGGAATAGAATAAGAATCAGGAAGTCAAGACGCGTTCGCTAAGTCTTTAGCTATGCTACATTTGGGGAATGATCTGCAGTTTTGCTCGCCCCATTGCAGGTCGAAGGAGGGCGGCATTGGTAAGTATGCAGAAGTGGTTTACCAGAATGTTGCCTGGACGAGAGGGTGTTGGTTACAAGGACAGGTAGGATAAACTTGGATTGTTTTCTCTGGAGCGCCGGGGACTAAGGGAAGATCTGCCTGCAACATTTAACATCACGAGACACATTGATAGTGTCGACGGTCAGAACATTTTTCTCTGGGTGGACATATCAAGGGCCAGAAGGCATAGGTTTAGGATGTGTGGATCAACGTTTAACGGGTATCTGCAGGGTGAGGATATTTCACAAAGGCTGGCGGGTGCCTCCCTGACCCGCTGAGTTACTCAAACACTTGGATGGCAGCAACGCGTAAGGTTGTGTAACGACCTCAACTCTGGCTGGATCGCAACTCATCACTACAATGTACTGGCTCAGAATTCAGCAAACAAATCACGGAACAGAACACCACAGAACGTCCATTCCCCTTCTCAACTTCAATCTGTGTTCTAAAATACCTACAATTCCACCCTGGAAAAAAGGTTCTATAAAACCTATACATGGCTTTCGTAATGATATCTGTTCCTTTCACTCTGGAGGAAACTTTCCAAGATTGTGCCACTTTATAGCTAATTCACTGGTATCCAGTCAACATTCTGCTAAACGTCCTCTGCGTCACCTCTACTTCACACCCTTCCTATGACGTGGGGAACAGAACTGTGCACAATACTCTAATTGTGGACTAATCTAAAGTTTCTACATCTGCCAATTTGTAAATCAGTAAAGAAGGCAAGCATACCGTATTCCTTCTTTGCCACCTTTTTCATTTGGCTTGCCACTTTTAGAGAGCTATGTACTTGTTCTGCATATAGAGCAGCACAGGAATACATCCTTCGATCCCCCGTGTCTGCGTCGACCATGGGGCCAAGTTAAACCAATCTCGCATGTGATCCCTATCCCTCGATTCACTGCATATCCGGTGTCTATCCAAAAGGCTCTTGAACCACAGTTTTATATCAGATTGTTCATCCCACATGGCAGTGCGTTCCAGGTAGCCACCACCTACGGTGTAATAAATATAGGCCCGCACATCCCCATCAAACTTTGCCCCTCTCACCTTCAAGATACGCCCTCTAATTTTCAGCATTTCCTGCTGGGAACAAAGAGATATATCCTATCTATCCTCTCTATCCTATATCTTGTCTATCTCATCTATGCCTCTCATAATTGTACACACATCTATCAGGTCTCCCCTCAGCCCCCGGCAATCCTACGATTGTCAAACCTATCCGTATACCTCAACCATTCTATTTCGTTCCCTTAAAAAACCCCTGTCTCACTGTGCGAGTTGGCCCACGAGTGACCCCGAGTTTTCACTCGTGGTGATCACGTAGCGGGAACGTCGGAACTCGCGCGTTCAACTTGTCCACTCGTGGCGCTAACGGCAGGTAATCGGGAAACTTGTTAACTCGTGAAAAAAATCAAACATGTTTGATTTTTTCCACGAGTCAAATTAACTGTTCAAGTTAAAAATGGAAACATTTTTTAAAACTCGTTGCAGTAACGTAATGGCCCGTGCGTTTACCATAGTGTCTCGTGAGTCTATCGTGGGAACTTTTTTATAATCTGAAAGGGACTGAACCAAAGTAGTATAATATGTATATACATATAATATGTATATACATATTATATATATTATATATATTTCAATTCCAACCCCGAAGCAATTGAGAGGCGATTTCTTGGGGCCGTGTAATTTAACGTGTGTCTTTGCTTTTAAAAGTACACTGCGGCATAAAGTTGATCACATTTCACGATCACGTGGTAAATGCCAGCATTCTTACCGTCATCCACTGTTGTGGCATGCTTAGACGAAGCACTCGGTGACGCGGCAAGTAAAGAGTTCCACTCGCAGGACGTCTAGATAACACATCTAATTTAATTTGGCTTGAAGACAAAACGGAGCACAGCAAGTTTTAATTTGGCGTTTTACTTCGGAGTCACATGAGTGATTCCGTGAAGAACCCCGTCCAGGCCGCATGCACGTTAGTGCGTCAGCGGCACTGGTGCAAGCACCAGACTGGCAGGGCAGCGCTCCTGCCAGCGGTAAGTTAAATCTAAAAGGTAAGTTCAGTTTTACTTACTAGGGGGGGTTTTCAAGCAGGAGCCTCTCTTCACAGAGGTTTTCCTGCCAGTTTCACAGCCCGACGCGTGAACCGGTTATGGACTGTGGGGAAACCCCAGTCCGACCGCGGAAGCGGAAAACCGGTAAAAAGATCGGGTTGTGAGATAAGGACCCGCTGACAAGGCAGTAAGGGGCTCCCAGCCTGCGGGGATGCTGTGGAACGGCAAGGAAATAACTCCGGAGTTGCTGACAGTACAGTCAGCGGCTCACAGACGTCGGTCCCCAGGCAAGGAATAAAATTGGTGAGAAAGGACTCGTTCAGCCCTATTTGGACTCGGGTGAGTGGGGCTACAAGGGTTTTACTCTTAATAATAAAGTTTAATGTATGTTATAGTGTTTTTCTTAAATTTAAATGTTAAAGTCATAAAAACTTATTGTCACATGTCCCTGACAATGACATTCTTCTTGCTTAGGAGAAGTTGCTGTGAAGGGTTAAAATTGCACAGGTTAAGCTGTACACTAAACATTTTGATTTAGAGCCTACACTGTAATAGCGCGGGCCTATGGGACAGGCCGCGCCAGCAGCACCTGGGATAGGGCTGCTTCATGTGTAATAGCGCGGGCCAATGGGACAGGCTTCACCAGCAGCGCCTGATATAGGGCTCTTTCATTTGTAACATTGGCAGCCTATGGGAAAGCCGCGCTAGCAGCGCCTGGTACAGGCTGTTTCATGTCAAAAAGTGCCGGCCTCTACGAGAAGTGGCGCCGGCAAGCCATGGAACAGGGTTGTTCAAGTTCACACTACTAGTCTGCTATGCCCACGGAGTCGGGGGATGATTCCTCACCGGGGCTGGTTAGTGTGTTTGAAACGACTATCCCAAATACAGCGACTATTGCATACAGTGCTACAGCAGGGCACACGCCAACAGGAAGAGTGTCAGCCCGAACAAAAAGGCGCCAGCAGTATCCAGTAGAGAACTGTTTGATTGCACCTTCATAGATGAGGAGGCGCGAGCCATGGGTCATTTTAGTTCTGACACCGACTCTGATGGTAAGGTTGAGCCAGAAGTTCCACCTCTGCAGGCCGCACCAGCAGCACCGCTTGACAGAGCTGCTACTGATCTCCCTCTCGGAGGCAGAGACCAAGACGGGTCAGTATCCTGCTGACACTGAGTCACAGGGTATGGCCGTGGGGCATACCCCAAGGTATTTTTTTCCTGACAACAAAGTTGCCATCCCAGCAGTATGTTCTGTTCGGTAACAGGTCCAATGGGTTAATATCAGTATAGGTATCCTGCGACCTGCAGCAGCGTCTGTTTAGGGCTGCCTACGAATCGCCCTCTCTGAGGAGGGAAGAGCAAAAGGTCAAGATATAACTGACTCCAGGCTCTAAAGAAGTCAATAGAACATACTGAAGCACATATGTGCCGGCAGTGAACAACGCCAGTCGCCGAATCTGTTATTCAGGTAGGCCTATTCAACAGGGGAAGAAAACCTGGCAGACAAATCAATTAAGGCCAATGGCGGGCAAAGGTCATCGTTTCAGAACGCACCCCAGGCGCTCATCGGCAGTAGGCGGTTGACTGGAGCTGGGGGCAGCATGACAGCTCACAAATTCCACGAAAGATCTTCGGAGATGTGCACGCCCAGGAATTGGAAGCTCTTAACCCTTTCAACCATCCCCATCCTACTCCTTCCAAAGTCCACAATCAGTTCCTTGGTTTTGCTGGTGTTGAGGGCCAGATTATTGTGCTGGCACCATATGGACAGTTGCTCGATCTCTCTTCTATACTGTGACTCATCCCCATCAATGAAGTGGTGTCGTCAGCGAACTTCATGATGGAGTTTGCATTGTGACTGGCTACGCAGTCATGAGTTTAGAGTGAGTACAGCAGGGAGCTGAGCACGCAGCCTTGAGGTGCTCCCGTGCTGATTGTTATCGAGGCTGACACATTTCCACCAATATGAACAGACTGTGGTCTGTGAATGAGGAAGTCGAGGATCCAATTTCAGAGGGATGCGCAGACACCCAGTTCTGCGAGTTTGGTAACCAGCTTGAAGGGGATGATTGTGTTAAATGCCAAGCTGTAATCATTCTATAACAGCCAGACATATGAGGTTCTGTTGTCCAAGTGGTCCAGAGCGGAGTGGAGGGCCAGCGAGATCGCATCTACCGTTGATCTTTTGTGGCGGTAAGCGAACTGCAGTAGGTCCAGGTTTTTGTCGTGGTAGATGTTGATTTCCTCCATGACCAACTTCTCAAAGCACTTCATCACCACAGGCGTTAGTACCACTGGTCGACAGTCATTGAGGCACATCACCTTGCTCTTCTTGGGCACCGGTATTATTGATGCCCTTTTAAAGCAGGTGGGAACCTCAGACCTCAGATGTGAGAGGTTGAAAATGTCCGTAAAAACTCCAGCCAGTTGGTCCGCACAGGTTTTTAGAACACGCCCGGGTATACCATCAGGTCCAGGCGCTTTTCGAGGATTCACCCCTCTGAAGGATTTCCTGATGTCGGCCTCTGTGACTGAGGCTAAAATACCATCACAGCGAATGCACCAGTTGCAGTCGGGTTTGTGGCCACCGGCTCTGAGTCACAGCGGGAAAGATGAAAATAATAGGGTGAAGGTGATCGTAAGTGATGGGAGATTCTGTGGCAATGGCTGGTGAGTTGTTCAGGTGTGGAGTTTACCTGTGTAAGAGGGACGGAATGCACTTGAACTATGGGAGTCCATTGTCCTTGCAGTGAAGTTCCCTAAGAATATTCGGGAGGGTTAACTTATAATGGCAGGTGAGTGGAAACCAGAATAGAAAGTCAACAAATGGAAGGCCTGAAGTGAAGGTAGGGATTAAGAACAGTAAAGCTAAAGGGAAGGACATGTAGAGGGAGGTTAATAAAAGTGGTGAAACAGGTTGCCTGAAGTGTGTTTACTTGAATACACGAAATATCGTGGGTAAAGTGATTGAACTGAGAGCCTGGATAGGTGCTTGGAACTCCTATATTATCCCGCTGTGGACATTTATTTGCGACAGGGGCAGCAGTGGCAGTTCAACGTGGTAGGGTTTAAATACTTCGTAGGTGACAGAGCTGCGGGTAAAAGAAGTGGTGGAGCTTCTTTACCAATCTGGGACAATACCACTGCATCACTGCGAGAGGACATACTGGGGTGGGGGCTCGTCTCCTTAGGCGATATAAAATGAAAACATGTGCTATCATTCTGATTGGATGAGAATTTAGCCAATAGGCAGTGGCAGAAAGATGCAAAAACAACAGGGTTGTCATTGTGGGTGACGTTAACTTCCTGAATATTGACAGAGATTTACTAAGAGCTAAATGCATTGTTGGAACAGAAGTTGTTAGATGTATCCACGAGGGCTCCTTAAAACAGTGCGTGGACAGTGTGTGGAATGTGTGGATATTGCTGCTTGTGGTAAGACTCTAATGTTATGGAGTAACACAGCGGGCCGGATACAATCCCTGGAGAACATGGATGGGTGACTTTTCAATCTCTGGAGTAAATGGATGGGTGACGTTTCGGGTCGGGACCATTGTTTAGACCGATTGTGGAAGGGGAGAGATGCTGGGGGAGATGAAGGACAGGATAAAACCTGGCAAGTGATAGGTGGACACATGTGGCGGATTGGTGGATAGGCAGATGGTTGCACAAAAGACCAAAGATAAAAACATATGAACTGTGAAACATGGATAAAAGTGTTGCGAATTGTGAAGTCAGAATATGAAGTACAGGTGGGAGCGGAGGGAGCGCATGGGGGAGGGGGGGGGGGGGGCGGTTGTTAGAATAAAGTGTCCGAGTCCAGATGGCAACAGGGAAGAGAGGGAAGGAACGAATGGAGGGAAATGGGGTGTTTAAGATAGTTAGCTAACATTGGAGCATTCAATGTTGACACCAATGGTTTGCAAGCTAAGCGAGCAGAATGTATGGGGTGTTCCTTCAGCTTACATGTGGCCTCACTCTGGTAATAGATTAGTCCCCGGACTGTAATGTGTGGGAAAGAACTGCAAATGCTGGTTTAAATCGAAGGTAGACACAGAATGCTGGAGTAACTCAGCGTGACAGGCAGCGTCTCTGGACAGAAGGAATGGGTGACTCTGCTTCAAACCGACGTCATAGAAACATAGAAACATAGAAAATAGGTCCAGGAGGAGGCCATTCGGTCCTTCGAACCAGCACCGCAATCCATCCCGTATCAATAACCCGTGCCTACCTTCTCCCCATATCCATTGATTCCACTAGCCCATAGAGCTCTATCTAACTCTCTCTTATGCCAGACTGTCGTCTTACAGGCCCGTGGCCATTTGACTCGAACCTTCTCCGAAGATCTGTTCCGAGGGATTAGTTGCGCCACTTGGGGGTTCGGGCTCTATGGGGTGCTTCCGGGCCCGGCTCCTCCTGCGGCTCACCAGGTAAAATACCTGTGCGATGTGACACTCCCTCTCCCTCCAAATACTTCATCCGGAACTGGTGAATCTTCAGGCCCTGCATTTAATACTCATGATCTTTTGTCCATTGCCATTAGTCGTTAACATTTGATCCGGCAAATTGAGTTGCTCATCCCCCCCCCCCCCCCCCCCCCCCCCCCCCCCCCCCCCCCCCCCCCCCCCCCCCCCCCCCCCCCCCCCCCCCCCCCCCCCCCCCCCCCCCCCCCCCCCCCCCCCCCCCCCCCCCCCCCACCACCACCTTCTCGGGCACCCCTGGGGGTATTTTTCCCATGTGTTTTACTGCAGCGTAGTTTGGGTTTCCTCCTTTCAGAGGATGCAGTTTGGGCTGCCAACCCGCCCCGCACCGGTTGCCGTCTTTCCGAGCGGTGCACTGTCTCACCAGTCGCCACCACCCTTTTGTTGGTTGTCAACCAGTCTATTCCTGGTCGCCACTGGTTTCGCCAGTACAGTGATTGATAAAAATACATCTATTGATGCTCCTGAACACATCATCAGTGATGTAACCAGGGGTCATTAGGGGTTGTATTATTATCCGTTGTTCCATATTTAACTCTACGCAGTTTTGTGAATAGTTCTATGGACATATATATATATATATATATATATCCTTGGAAACAGCTCCTATATGGACATATATATATATATATATATATATCCTTGGAAACAGCTCCTTGCTTATACATAAAATTAATCTCGAGGCGTATTACATATAGACAGTTTAACAAACAGGTTATATTTGTTGTTTGTTGTTGATGATCGGGCAACTAGCACCTCCTGAACAAAATATTTCCATCGCGTCATATTAGTGTGATGGCGTGAGCGTATTGAAGGTGGCGACTTTTGTTTATCAATCAGTTTCTGGTTAGTTTACGGTTGTCAGGGGTTATGGGTCAATGGCAAGAGAAAGGGGTTGAAAAGGATACATAGATCACACATGATTGAATGGCGGAGTAGACTTGGTGTACAGATTGTCATATTTCATAGAATTGATGACCTTATTGTCTTATACAGCAGCGTGCGATGCACTGTTTTGTTCAAATGAAACACATAGTATACACATAGTAATGATGAGTACTTCAATAAATACAACGACGAAAAATTAGTGCAATAGCGACAAAAGGCACGAATCTTTCAAATTCAAAATCCTTATAATCATTTATTAAGCGGACTAATTATATATGTGGGATATTCACAGAATTAAGTACATTTGGGCACACGGGGAGAATGGATGACAGATAATTGAACATTACATGGCAGGTGAAAGAACAAAAAAAAACGAAAATATTCCGCCCTATCACATTCACACAAACACTCTAAACTCACCGTGTATGGCAGTGAAACTTTATTTGGAGCTGGAGAATATTCAGATAATGTGAAGACTCACAGTCTTTTTCCCAACGTGGAATTTGCAAAAAAAAAGAGGGCGTAGGCTTAGCGGGAGGTGGGGGGGATTGAATAGCGTTGGCAAATTTGGCACTCAGAGGGAAATTCGTACCTGGAATGAGCTGCCAAAGGAAGTTATAAATACGGGATTATGATCTGTTATAACTTTTAAAAGACGTTTGGACAGATATATGAATGGGTGCTATATGATATCTGAAATTATAATGGGACATATGTGGGCAAGTAGGCCTAGACCCGTATGCCAACTTGATTGCAATAGACAACGTGGACCGAAAGGTCTGTTCCGGGCTGTACAATTCAGCGACAATTAATCTTTGTGCAAATTTGTTGCCTTTAATATCACGCGAATCATTTCTTATTCTATTTAATGTCCTCGATTTTGCTTCTTTTTTCACTATACGTACTTCCTGTTCTGCCATATTTACAGCTGCATAGCGAACCAGACATATACCCCAGATGTGTGCCTATTTTTACTTAGCATCTGTCATATTTAGATAAATATAAATATCATATTTCGAACATTTTGGAAGAACCAAATCCAGAAATAGAGAGAAACGTTGTATCGTGCCGTCTTAAAATGAATATGATCAGTATCCCCCGACAATGTCACCCCTGACAGCGCTCTCCAGGTTCCAACATACTCTGCGTAAATGAAAAGTAACTTCCTCCACACAATTCCTTTAAACTTTCCCATTCGCACCGTAAACATGTGCCCTCTAGTCGTTGACATTTCCAACACAGGAGAAAGATTCTGACTGTCGAACCTATCTATGAATCTCATCATTTCATGCATCAGGTTCTCCTCATGAACCAGGAAGATACTGCATGTGCCACGAATATCAAATTTTCGTGTACCTCAAAACATATCTCTTTTTATTTGCTATTCGATATATATTGTTCACATTTTAAAAATTTATATTTTACTTGCGGGTGTGAACAATTACAAAATTTGATTTCATATAATGTCATAAGAATTTGATAAATCTGCAAGCAACTAGCAGGTCAAACGAACGCGTTAAAGTTGCAGGTCGGTAACACTTCAGCAGAACGCTGTAAATGTCTATTCAAACAGTTTTACGATGTCGTAAAATGTTGCGTGGGGTTCGGAGGGGGTAGTTGAGACACAGACATGAATTTGAAGGTTGCAGTAATAAGATGTTTTCAGTTCAACTTACAGGCTAATTTAGGGATTTCCATACAACGATCCATCCATATTAATTTGCGTTCCGCCAGAGTAGTGGGGAGCTCCCACAGAATAAAGGGGCAACGAGTTGACACAAGCGTGGAAGGAATACAGAACGAACTGCCAGAGGAGTTAATTGAAGCAGGTTCTATTACAAAGTTTCAAATACATTTGGGCAGATACATGGATAGGATAGATTCAGACGGACGGGCTGGACACAGACAGTGGGGAGAACTCATGTAGATGGGGCATGTTGGTCGACTTGCGCGTTTGACCGAACGGTCTGTTTCCACGCGATATGATTGCGATGATCACGCTCCATGACTATCTGAAGGAGACGAAGTCACTGGCTGCTCAGAGTTGCTGATTTGCTGATGGTATCTCATCTCCGCTAACCATTTACGCGAAATCCCCGCGAAGAGGGAAAGACCTTGTCATAACAATTAGTTCCGAGGTTTACTTTTTGAAAGTCAGCAAAGAGTCTACAGCGGAAATTACATTCAATTATTTATATTGATTGAATGATGCAGCATGGAAACCGACCCTTCTGCCCACTAACCCTAGCGGACCATCGATCACCAGTTTATATTAGTTCTCTATGTTCTGCCATTTTAGCAACCACTCCCGACATACTTGATGACAATTTACAGAAGCCAGTCAGCTTACAAACCCACACGATCTTTGGGATGTGGTTGGAAACCGGAGCACCCGGAGTAAACCCCAGCAATCATATGGATATATGTACAATCTCCACGCAGAGGCCATACTTTAAAACAGGGGCCTCCAAACTTTTCAGTATGTGGGCCACATTATATATTTGGCACATTTTTGCGGGGCCTAGGAAGAAATAAAGAAATGTTTGTTTTATAAATGTAATGTCTCTCTCTCTTTCTCTGTGTCCCTGTCTCTCTCTCTCTCTCTGTCGCGCTCTCTCTCTCTCTCTCTCTCTGTCGCTGTCTCTCTCTCCCTCTCCCTCTCCCTCTCCCTCTCCCTCTCCCTCTCCTCTCTCTCTCTCCCTCTCCCCCTCTCTCTCCCTCTCCTCTCTCTCTCTCTCTCTCTCTCTCTCTCTCTCTCTCTCTCCTCTCTCTCTCTCCCCTCTGTCTCTGTCTCTCTGTCTCTGTCTCTGTCTCTGTCTCTGTCCTCTGTCTCTGTCTCTGTCTCTGTCCCCCCTCCCCCCCGATGATGCCCGAGCCCCCCGACCGGGAGGGAGGGATAAGTGGGAGCGCTGTTTAATCTCGCCAGCACAGATCCCGCTAATTAACCCGGTACGCATGGAACCTGTTCAAATTTTGCTGCGGGCCGGATAAAATCCCGTGACGGGCCGGATGTGATCCGCGGGCCATAGTTTGCAGAGGCCTGCTCTAAGAGAAACATCAATCGGTATAATGAGTCCAATGTTGTGGCATTCAAACGCTCTGACGTTAGTTCATACCAGGCATTAGTCAGAGGGAATCTCTTCCAACCATCTAATGGAAAACAAATTAAACAATTCTTAAATATTATCCGAAATATTTTGAAATGAGTGATTTAAAAAAAACGCATGTTGGACATAGGATAAGGCTGGTACCTCATTAGATAGCATGCGTAAATCACGATGCAAGCAAATAATGTCGCTGTGACTTGTCTCATGTGAACATAAAGTATTCAATTCAATCCATTTAAACGAGACATTGACCTGACTTATATAGACTGCAGTTCGCGCTCTGTGGAGAAATTCCGGGGAACATCTGTGCGAATCTCAGTGCATTCCTTATTTCTCCACCTGGGCGTTCAAATCAGAAGCGCATCGCAAACACCCCACTGGTGCGCAGACATTTATTCCACCTTCACCCATCCCTGCTCGTCCAACACACAGTCCCCCTGTTACTACTACACCCCCTTTCTACTTTAATCTCCCACTCCGTGTCCCTCATTGCCCTACTATGCTCCCCTCTTGCACCACATCCGTACCCTCACCACGTTTCCAGCTTTACATTTAATTCATTTTCTTTCCCGATCTGACACCCTTTTGTCTCATGTTCACCTCCAGCCTGTGTCATTTAATCCACCCACTCAGCCACCAAACACCCCACCATCACCTGTATCCATCCATTATTGACAAGCATGTCCCACCCCACTACATTTTCTCCCCAGCCACCCTTCCCCTTTCTCCTCTCCGCTGTACACTCATCTCCCATTCCAAAGGGGTCCACCTTCCTATTCTCCCACTATTTCCTCCCCGCACTTCCACCCTTATCACTCCGTGCGGCTTTACATTTTACCTCCCCTCCTCTGATCTGACACACCTTTGCTTCCTTGTCACCTCTAGCCTTTGTCACCTACTCCACCCATCCACCAATACAACTCCCCTCATCTATACCCATCTTTCAGTTGCCAGGCAATGTCCGGTCCCCGCTTGTTTTCAGGCTTTCTCCAATCAGTCTGAAAGGAACCGATTCTAAATGTCGTCTGCCTATTGCCTCCGGAGATGCTGGCTGGTCATGTATGATCTTCCAGCACTTTGTTCATGTGCCAATTATTAGGGCAGGGATAGGGGCTTCCGCGGACTCGGTTGGGTGTTAGTGAAACTTTGCGTTTTGTTATTATTGTTACACCACTTGCAAAAGAGCTCCGAATACCTAATGGAATTGCGGAGGTAAGTATCTTTTCAACTTGTTATTACCGCTTTAGTTTATTTATATTAGCAAAGAATTTTGATGCAAGAGATTCTGAAGTAGTCTATAATAGCTTAAAGTTTACTCTTATATTTTCAAAATCTAGGGGCATGTTGAAAAACACCAGAACGTGCCCCACGACCAACCACCTTGGTCACTGTTGGCTTTGGCTTGAAAAGGGTGCCTGGATCGAGCGGAATCATTATTTTATTTATGTTTCATTTGATGTTATTTTCGTCTCAAGTTTTTTTTAAAATTATATTTGTTCTCTTTGGATAAAGGCCAAAGTTAATTGGGATTTTAGTTTAGGACGTCATTTAATTTGGCCGATTATTTTAGCAACAAGAACCACGGGATATGTTATCAAATTTTTCAGTTCCTCTCTGAATTTTCTCTGGGACAAAGCATAAATAAAAGTGTTGGTGAAAGAACTCAAAAACTTCAGCATATACCCCGATAATTCCGCAATGGTGAAGGGGTCATCGTAATTAGCTTCCAAAAATTGCGCGTCAGTGAACTGCACGCATATGAAACATATTAAATTAACCATCCACAAGAGAATGAAACTGCCTGATATGGCGAACAGCAAGACTATGGACTCCTACGGTTCTACGTCTCTGGGTCACTGTTTTTCGCAGTACTGCTGTTCCCTCGTAGACCGCTCCTCGATTATCCAGTATAATGTGTCTGATGGTCAGCGAATTTAGCAGCAAGATGAACACGTAGGGTGCAAATGGGGCCAATATCTTTCCACCCACAGAAAAATTGTCCAAATGTGTATTGTGTAGAAGCTTGATTTTACATAGCACGCCCACTACACGTTATCAATTACCTCCCGAGGTTCCTATATGAAATAGTATGGGATGTTTTCTACAATACTGAAGCACAGGCACCACCACTATAACTACAGTTGCATTCCTTTCAGTGCAATATCTTGCTCGTAAGGATTGGTGGCAAATAGCAACGTATCGATCGAAAGTGAAGGCCACCGTTAGCCACACAGAACAGTCCAGAGAAACGAAATGTAAGGTCAAAATAACTTTACAAACTGAAGTGTAATTGAAGATCGAATATGGGAAATAACCATTGATTATCTGGTATAAGACCGTGTGGAATATAAGAATCATTAAGTCAGCGACTGCCATCCCCATCAGATAACGAGTGATGCATTTGGAGAGACCGCAATTTCCACGGAACAGGATGACGATTGCCACCAAATTAGCTGCAAAGAAAAACGTAGATACGTATCATTTCTGGCCTACAATCCAAATGCGTGCATTAAATGGAATTGTAAGTGTATTGCTTTTAGGACGTCAGTTCATCTCGTAGGATATAGACCAGTCGGAAAATATGAGCGGAGAAATGGCAGGTGGGGATGAATCCAGGAAAGTGCGATGTGATGCATTTTCCTAGGTCAACTCTAAGATGCGGTCAGGTGGGACTATTGTAGCTGGGACACGTTGGCCGGTGTGGGCAAGTTGCGCCGAATGGCTTGTTTCCACACTGTTTCGTTCTATTACTTTATGAATCTATGAGGGTATACGGTAAAGAATAGGTAAGTGAGAGAATATCCAGACCTTTAGGAGCACTGATTTACAGAGGGACATTTGAGTCATAGAGTCATACAATGTGGAAAAAGGCCCTTCGGCCCAATTCGCCCACACTGGTCAACAATGTCTCAGCTATATTAGTCCCACTTAGCTGCGCTTGGTCCATATCCCTCCAAACCTGTCCTAACCATATACCTGTCTAACGGTTTCTTAAACTATGGGATCTTTTCCCCTTCACCTTGAACTTATGTCCTCTGGTCCTCGATTCCCCTAATCTGGGCAAAAGACTCTGTGCATCTACGCAATCTATTCATCTCGTGATTTTATACATCTCCATAAGATCACCCCTTATCCGCCTGCGCTCCATGCAATAGAGACCCAGCCTACACAATCTCTCCCTGTAGCTCACACCATTTAGACCTGGCAACATCCTCTAAATCTTTATTGAACCCTTTCAAGCTTGGCAGTATATTTTTTATAACTTGGTGCCCAGAACTGAACACAATATTCTAAATGCCGTGGCAGCAATGTCTTATGCATCTGCAACATGACCCCCCAACTTCTATACTCAATGCTCTGATGGCCAAACGATCGCCCAGTCTGCGTTTGGTCTCGCCGATGTACCTTGAACAACGGATACAGTAGATGAGATGTGCAAGTGAATCTCTGCCTAACCTGAAAGGACTGTCAGGGTCCCTGGTCAGAGTCGAGGGAGGAGATATAGCGACAGGTGTTGCTTATTTTGCAGTTGCAGGGAAAGGTACCTGGGGAAACTTTACAAACTTAAAGCATACGGTATTAGGGGTTCAGTATTGATGTGGATAGAGAACTGGCTGGCAAACAGGAAGCAAAGAGTAGGAGTAAACGGGTCCTTTTCACAATGGCAGGCAGTAACTAGTGGGGTACCGCAGGGCTCAGTGCTGGGACCCCAGCTGTTTACAATATATATTGTAAACAGCTGGGGTCCCAGCTATATAGGGGTCCCAGCTACAATATATATTAATGATCTGGATGAGGGAATTGAAGGCAATATCTCCAAGTTTGCGGATGACACTAAGGGTGTTCGAGGAGGAGGATGCTGGAAGGTGACTTGGATAGGGCTGGGTGAGTGGGCAAATGTTCGCAGATGCAGTTATAATGTGGAAAATGTTGAGGTTATCCACTTTGGTGGCAAAACATGGAAAGCAGACTATTATTTAAATGGTGGCCGATTAGGAAAGGGGATGCAGCGGGTCCTGGGTGTCTGGTGCATGGTACACCATTCATTGAAATAGGCATGCAGGTGCAGCAGGCAGTGAAAAAAAAGCGAATGGTATGTTGCTTTCATAGCAAAAAGGATTTGAGTACAGGAGCAGGGGGTTCTACTTCAGTTGTACAGGGTCTTGGTGAACCACACCTGGAGTATTGCGTACAGGGTCTCCAAATCTGAGAAGGACATATTGCCTTAGAGGTGCAGAGATGTTCACCAGTGATTCCTGGGATGGCAGGACTGTCGTATGAAAAAGACTGGATAGACTCGGTTTATACTCTCTGGAATGTAGAGATTGAGAGGGGATCTTATAGAAACTTACAAAATTCTTAAGGGGTTGGACAGGCTAGATGAGGAAGATTGTTCCCGATGTTGGGGGAAGTCCAGGACAAGGGTCACAGCTTAAGGATAAGGGGGAAATCCTTTAAGACGAGATGAGAAAGACTTTTTTCACAGAGAGTGGTGAGTCTCTGGAACTCTCTGCCACAGAGGGTAGTTGAGGCCAGTTCATTGGCTATATTTAAGAGTGAGTTGGATGTGGCCCTTGTGGCTAAGGGGATCAGAGGGTATGGAGAGAAGGCAGGTACGGGATACTGAGTTGGATGATCAGCCATGATCATATTGAATGGCGGTGCAGGCTCGAAGGGCTGAATGGCCTACTCCTGCACCTAATTTCTATGTTTCTATGTTTCTATGGGAGGGGGTGGGAAGGGTGGGAAGGGATGAGTTAACCAGTTTGTTGCAGAGGGAACGGTTTCTGCGGAAGGCGGAAAGGGGTGGCCATGGGCAAATGTGGCTAGTGGTGCGATCACGTAGGAGGTGACGGAAATTTCGGAGGATTATGTGTTGTATGCGACGGCTGATGGGGTGGAAGTTAAGGACTTGGGGAACTGTCTTTATCGCGACCATGGGGAGGAGGAGCAAGAGTGGACTTACGGGATACTGAGGAGACACGAATGAGGGCCTCATCTATGATGGGAGAGGGGAACGCCGTTCCCTAATGAATGGGGACATCTTGGATGTTGTGGTATGGAACACCTCATCTTGGGTGCAGATACGGCGTAGGCGACGGAATTGGGAGTAGGGGATAGTCTTTGCAGGAAGCAGGGTTGGAAGAAGTGTAGTTCGAGATAGTTGTGAGAGTCAGTGGGTTTTTAATAGACACCAGTCAATAGTTTATTTCCTGTGATGGTGACTGTGAAATGGAGAAAGGGGAGAGAGGTGTCGGAGATGGTCTAAGTAAACTTGAGAGCAGTAAGAAAGTTGACGGTGAGGTTGATGAATTCCATGAGTTCTGCATGAATGCAGGAGGTACCACCGATGCATTCATGAATGCAACGGAGTTAGAGTTCGGTGATAGAGCCAGTGTACGCCTGGAGCAGAGATTGTTCAACGTTACCTACAAAGAAGCAGGCATAGCTGGAGCGGATGCGGGTGCTACATAGATTCATAGCTACGCCTTGGACTTGGAGGAAGTGGGATCAGAGGAGAAGAGTGTTAGTACAGGGAAAGGGGATGGTTCTGCGGTCAAGAAAGACACGGTGGGCTTTCAGGCCTTCCTGGTGAGGGACGGGGGGGTAGAGTGACTGAACGTCATAGTCAAGATGAGGGAGCTCGGAAAGCGGAACCCATTAAAGAGACGAAGAGCATTGTGGTCGGGAGAGATTGAACCAGGGGCGATAGGATGGAGTCGAGATACGTGGAAATCATTTCCGATGGACAGGAGCAGGCAGAAATAATGGATCTGTCAGGACAATTGTGTTTGTGGATTTTGGGGAGAAGGTAAGACCGGGCTTTGCGGGACTGGGAAACCATAAGATTAATTAGTTATGGGAACTGACCAGAGATTCTGTGGCATAGAAGGGAGATATTTTAAAATAATATAACATCACGAGGTGTATAGTTAAGGACATTATTTCCCAGTGCACAAATTGTCAAAGACTAGAATATATAAATGTTAAGGTTTAATTTAATTTATAGGGACAGTGTGCAAACAGTACCTTCGGCCCACCGAGTCCAAGCCGACCAGTAGTCACCCATAGACTAATTATATCCTACATACTGGGGACAATTTACAGGAGCCAAATTAACCTACAAACCACGCCTTTGAAATATGGGCGAAATCCGGAGTATCCGGAGAAATCCCACGCGGTCACAGGGAAATATACAATTCACCGACAGCAACAGTAATCAGGAACGAAACCGGGAATGTAGCGCAATTTCACCACTGTGCCACTCTGCTGTTCTGGACAAAGATGTTGCCCAACATTTAAAGGAGATGCGCGGGGCAAGGATTTAACACGTCGATTGGTGGGTACCTGCATTACCCGCAGAAGTTCTCAAGCACAGTGTAGAGCGGCAGTGAGGAAGGTTAGTGCAGCGGCATCCCAGGTAAACACTACATCGCGCATCCTCAGAATAGTGTATCGGATTCGTACAACACAGAAAGCCCTTTCCACTTCTCACCTTAAATGTGTGCTCTCTAATACATCCCATTTCAATCCTGAGAAAAATATTCTATTCATCTTATCTGCGGCTCTCATGGTTTCATTTACTCAGTGAATGCTTCAACGAAAACAATACAAGTTTGTGCATCTTTATATCTTATTCACAGGTATCATGATCATAATCATAATCATCATAATCATAATTTATTAGCCAAGTATGTTTTGTAACATACGAGGAATTTGATTTGCCATTCAGTCATACCAATAAAAAAACAACAAGACAGACAAAACACATTTTAACATAAACATCCACCACAGTGACTCCTCCACATTCCTCACTGTGATGGAAGGCGAAAAAGATGTGCAAATTCTTCCTTTCTTTATTCTCCCGCGGTCGGGAGCCTCGAGCCTTCCGTCGACGGGGCGATTTTGGCTCCCGTAACCGGCGGTCGGGACCTCCGCATCGGGGCGATCAAGCTTCCGCATCGGGGGGACCCAGCCCCCTGCGACTGGATCTTCCTGACATCAGTGTCTATCCGTGACTGCGAGGTCCTCGATGTCGAAATCCACAGGCCGCGGTTTGAGCGATGGTAAGTTCACGGACCCGCGGTACAGCTCAAAGTCAGACTCGAGCAAGGACGCCAGCTCCATGATTTAGGCCGTAGGACGACCGGAGACACGATCCGGAAATAAATCGCATCTCCGGCAAAATAATGACCCCAGACCACCCCCCCCCCCCCCCCCCCCCCCCCCCCCCCCCCCCCCCCCCCCCCCCCCCCCCCCCCCGCCAACACACACACATAAAACACACCAGAGAACATTAAAACAACTTTTTAAACAGATTATAATTTAGAAAAAGACAGGCAGACCGTTGGCGAGGCTGTCATCGCTGACGGCGCCACCCGGTAGAATAGTATCTATGCAACATTCTAGTAAACCTCTTCTGCATAATCTCTACATACTCCACATCCTCATAACGTGGAGCATAGACTATGCGCAATATTCTAAATGTGGGCTAGTCTAAATTTTATACATCGACAATATGACTTGTCAATGTTTGAGACACATAATGAAGCGACGGCTATAATGTCAAGTTAAACTAAACTCCTCTGCTCACATATGATCCAATCTCCTCTATTCACTGCATGTCCACGTGTCTATCTACAAGCCACTTAGGCTCCACTTGGATGTCGGTCTCTTCTACCACCCCTAGCAGCGCGTTGCAGGCACTCATCGTTATGTTAAAAATACAACTCCGCACATTTCATTCAAACCTTGACAGTGCCACCGTAAAATCATGCCCTCTAGTCTTTAATACTTTTGCATGGGAACAAAGAGTTACTGCCTATCCTAGATATGCGTCTCATAATCTTTGCACATTTATAGCAGGTCTCTCCTGCGCCCCCCAATCTCGAATGAAAATAACCCAAGATTGTCTAACTTTTCCTCTCTCCTTCGATCCCTTCCACAGCGCCATAAAGATGAGGACGTCTCGTGATCACGTGGTGTAAATCAGTCATTTCTCCGTAATCTACTGTTGTGACATGCTCAGAACAAGCACTCGGTAACGCACCCCAAAAATGAGTTATTTTCGCAGGACTCTCCCAGATGTCCCAGCTAATTGTTGTTCGCGTGAACGCAAAAGCAAACGCAGCAATTTGTAATTTAGTTTTATATCTGCCCGACTTTCTGTTCAGTTGACCTTCGTGAAAAGCGGAAAGTGTTGCATGTTTGCTCCAATCGCGTTTCGCGCTACATATTATTGGGTGGACGAGTAGGGTGTTCAGCCTGGCTGCTGCTTGGTTTGGTTGGCGACAAGTCAGTTCTGTCATTGCCCTGACAAATCTGTAAGTCTGATATGCTCTTAGGGTGACAGAAGAGGCAATGCCTGGGTCTGAGCATTTATTGTTGGCGGTGGGGGTCCCATTTAATAGAAAGCAGCGTCATGGTTATTCATAACGGTTAATAATAACCATTGGATTCTTCAAATAATGGTTGATTTGGTTGTACAATCATACAATAAAAATATATTTATTTCAGACGCAAAATTATAATATTGTCATTCAGGGATGAAAATAATACGTTAACAAAATTTACATTAAACATCCTTTATATTTTATCTCAAATGGTCACCTTCGCAATCGACCAGAATTATCAGCAAATAAAACATAATTTATTGTGCACGAAATAAACACATCGACATATAGATAATTATACCAACGACAGGTACAATTAAAATTTAAAGCATTAACGAGCTTAACTAAAGTAAAATCTCTTACCGGGTACACCAATTGCTCCAAGTATAGGATAGTAGACTTTTTCTATCCGTATTATTATCGGTTGTTCCATATTTACTGGATGCAGTCGAACCGAAAGCTTCACGGACAAATAAATATTTTCCCATCAAAATTGGTCCTTATTTATTCCCAAACTGAAGCTCAAGACGCGTATTACTTCCAGACATTTGAACAAACATGCTACACTGTGGCACGTTTATTGCTGCTGATCGGAGACCTTGTTTTTTTCTGAACAAAATATTTCCAAAGCGTCAAATTACGGTGATGGGTCAACCGTGTTAAAGGTGACTATATTTGTTGATGAATTAGGTTCAAATTATTTGACTGTCTATATTACTGGATGCGATAACGTTCCTCATTCAAATGAAGTTCACAGTGTAAACATGCAGTAATAATAACACTTTAATAAATACAACGTCGACACATTCATGTAACAGTGAAGAAAAACACGAATTCTGCTGCTTTGCTCTTATCTGACCTCCAATTTATATTTAAAATATTTAATATTTGTCGTTGTATTCATTCTACCGCATTATTTTATAAAGCAGATTAAATCTACCCGTGGGATATAAACACGTTTTCACACACGGAGAAATCGGACAGCAGATAAAGTAACATTATTAAACGCCCTTGGATGAGGTTAAAAACTCGATGTAAATATGCCCCAATCACATTTACACAAACACTCTTACCACTGTGACCGTATGTCCCGGTGAATCCCCGTTTGGAAAATCTAGAGAATATTCAAATAATGTAAACGTCCACAGGTTCGGCATAGGAGCTTCTAAAACTGGAGGGTATAACTTTAAGAAGAGTGGGGGGAGATTGAAGAGGGACCTCATTTTTTTTTTACTCAGACGGTAATCCGTATCTGATATGAACGGTCAGGAGAATCTATGCCCGTAGATAAAACTATCTTTTAAAAGACGTGGACAAATATATGAAAGGGTTTAGAGGCCAAATGGGCCAAATATAACCAAATAGGACTGGCCCACTATGCCATCCCGGTGCAGTCAAACGCTGAGTCAAGAGTCGTCAAGAGTCAAGTGTTTCATTGTCATATATCCCAGATAGATAATTGAAATTGTTACGTGCTGCAGCACTACAGAATATGTAAACATAGTGCACTCTAAACAATATGAGAAACGAGAGAGGAAAATAATATACACTTACTCACAAGTACACGCACACGCACTTATATATATAGATATACATACACACATGCTCTAAAACAAACAATAGAAGCATAATAATAATAATAATAATAATAATAATAATAATAATAATAATAATAATAATAATAATAATAATAATAATAATAATAATAACAACAACAATATTAGTCTATTGTAGTTCAGAGTTTATTTGAGGTTGTATTGTTTAATAGCATGATGGCTGTAGGGAAGAAGCTGTTCCTGAACTTGAACGTTACAGTTTTCAGGCTCATGTACCTTTTGACAATGGTGAAATGAGTGTGTGGCCAGGATGGTGTGAGTCTTTCATGATGTTGGCTGCCTGTTTTGAGGCAGCGAATCCGATAAATCCTTTCGATGGTAGGGATGTCAGAATCCTGCACTGGCACTTCCAAGCTCCTTTGCACATACGATTTCTGAATTATCTCCCCTTATTAGAACAATGGTATTTTACGTCATTATTATTATTTGCTATGGTACTGAAAAATAATTGCAATATTATATATTATTGAATAATTCCACATTCTTTATTTTCATGTATCTTCATAGTTCATATATCGGTCCATTGAATGTTTCGTTGGAATTTAAATTTGTTTGATATCAACACAATGTTTTTTTCGAATTAATACAGTTTCATTTTATCAATTCTTACTTGCGGCATTGTTCTATTTGGCTGCTCTGTTTCCAAACAATACAATTATTCTGAACATATAGTCACTTTAATTTCATAATCTATATTATTAAAAGTCTGATCTTGACCACTTCCTGTTGTTCTGTATATTGATTTTGGAAAAAACGTTGCCACGGACGGCTGTGATTTTTGGACATCTTACACAGAGTCCCCCTCCGCTGCGCAGGCCAAGAGGATTTTTCCCAATGCTGAAAAATAAAAGAGTTATTAGTGTTTTTTAAATGTTGAGATTCTCTCTCCTGAAGGCCACGCCCCTTCCGGAGGAACTATAAAACCCGGAAGTGTTGAATGCCTCAGTCAGTCTCTGCAAGATGGGGGAGCGAGAGGGTCACGTCTCCCAGTCTGAGCTGTGAATAACAGTGAACGTATGTCTACTAAACTGTGAGTTGTTTTACTGACCTGTCAGTGCACTTAATGTGGTTTGAAAATATAGTTTGGAAATGCTAAAGCTGTGTTGCCTTTGGTTTGCAAATGCCAAAGCGGTGTTGCCTTTGGTTTGGAAATGCTAAAGCTGTGTTGTCTTTGGTTTGGAAATGCTAAAGCTATGTTGCCTCATTAAAGTTGCCTTGCCAAATTAAAGTTGCCTTGCCTAATTAAAGTTGCTTTGCCTAATTAAAGTTGCTTTGCCTAATTAAAGCTGCCTTGCCTAATGAAAGTTGCCCTGCCTTCTATATAATCAATGGTCTAATCTTGACCACTCCCTGTTTGCGCTTTATATTGATTTTAGAAAAGGCGCTACCACATACGGCTGTGATTTTTGGCCATCTTAGAGTCCCCCTCCGCTAATCAGGTGCCGGGAATGTTCCCATCGATGAAAAATAAAAGAGCTATTAATGTTTTTAAAATGTTGAGATTTTCTCTCTCCCGTCAATCACGCCATGAAGGCCACGCCGCTTCTGGTGGGAGGGGGAGGGACTATAAAACCCAGAATTGTGGGCGTGGCTCAGTCTCTGCAAGATGGAGGAGGGAGAGGTCACGACTCGCTGTCTTTAGTGGCCTTGCACCCTGCTTGAAATTGTATGAAACTGCACTTGAATTTGGTGGCCTTGCACCCTGCTTGAAATAGAATTTCAAGGAATAGCCGTGTGTCAACTGCCAGCCCATCAGCCGTGAGTAAGCGAGCTGCCAGCACAACAGGCTTGAGTGACTGTGCCGCCAGCACAATAAACCATTCGGCCCACAATGTCCATACTAGCCCTCTGGAAACAAGTCCCTTCAGCCCACAACACCCATACTATCACCCCAGAAAGCCTCCCCCCCCCCCCACTGGTCATCAATATTGGAATTGGTGGAGAGGTTGGGTTGTGGGACCAGCCCTGAGTTGGGGGACCAGCCCTCCCATGTGATGCTGGGACCCATCGTGTCCAACTTAGCCTAGTCATGCATAAAAGTAGCAAATATGTCCTGCCTATATGATTATTTAAATAAAATGAAACAAGACTCATAAAGACATACAGCATGGAAATAGTCCTTTCAGCCAATTCGTTCTTGCCGATCAAGATACCTCATATCAGCAGGTTATATTTGGTCGTGGAGGGCCCACATCACTCCAAGCGTTACTGTCCATTCATATGCTTTAATCTCTACCATTAACAATTTAGTCGAAGGAATTACATAGAAATATAGAATCATAGAAAATAGGTGCAGGAGGAGTCTATTCAGCCTTTCGAGCCAGCACTGGATTTCAATATGATCATGGCTAAACATCCAAAATCAGTACCTCATCCCTGCTTTTGCCCCACATACCTTGAATCATTTAATCTGAAGAACTAAATCTAACTCTCTCGTGAAAACATCACGTGAATTTACCTCCGCTGCCTACCGTAGCAGAGAATTCCACAGATTGATTCAATTCGCTGGGTGAAAAAAAAAGTAACATCGCCAAAGCTGAAAGATCAAACAAAGCTGGGTGGCAATGAGAGCTGCGAGGAGAATGCTGAGGCTGCAGGGTGACCTGGATATGTTGGGTGGGTGCGCAGATGCAGTATAATATGGATACATGTGATGTTATCCACTTTGGTGGCAAGAACAAGCAGGACGATTATAGAAACATAGAAACATAGAAATTAGGTGCAGGAGCAGGCCATTCGGCCCTTCGAGCCTGCACCGCCATTCAATATCATCATGGCTGATCATCCAATATTATCGGAATGGTGTCAGATTAGGAACACGGGAGGTGCAACGAGACCTGGGTGTCCTTGTACATCAGTCACTGAAAGGAAGAATGCAGGTGCAGCAAGCAGTGAAGAAAGCCTACTCCTGTACCTATTTCTATGTTCCTATGTTCCCTCCGCAACTCTCGTCCCTTCGCAACCAAACCCCAGGTTCCTTCCCCAGGAACCGCAGGAGATGCAACACCTGTCCCTATACCTCCTCCCTCGACTCTGTCCCGTGGCCTCGACAGTCCTTTCAGGTATGACTTGCATCTAAGTTGAGGTTCATTTGCACGCACTACATCATCATAAACTGCACGGTTTGTTTCAGGTGTGGATTCCAATATATCGGTGAGACGAAGCACAGACTCGGCGATCATTTTGCTGAGCACCTTCGCTCAGACCGCATTGACATACGTTACCTCCCGGTTGCCAAACACGTTTACACCCCTTCCCATTCCCGTATTGCCCTTTCTATTCCAGGCCTCCTCCATTATCAGAGTGAAGCCAAATATATATGAGAGAAATAGCACCTCATATTTCGCTTCCGCAGCTTACCATCCAGCGGCATGAATATTAGAAACAGAGAAACATAGAAAAATAGGTGCAGGAGTAGGCCATTCGGCCCTTCGAGCCTGCACCGCCATTCAATATGACCATGGCTGATCATCCAACTCAGTATCCCGTACCTGCCTTCTCTAAATACCCCCGATCCCTTTAGCCACAAGGGCCACATCTAACTCCCTCTTGAATATAGCCAATGAACTGGCCTCAACGACCTTCTGTGGCAGATAATATTGATTTATTTAACTTCAAGTAACCATTTGCATCCATTCTCTCTCCGTTGCTCACCCACTCTAGTCGTACTAATTTCACTGCCGTCCTGTTGAGTTTCACAGTCTGTATAACTTTATATATCCTTTATTAATTCGTTCTATTTACTTTCTTTATCTCTCCTTTCCCCTTCCCCTGTCTCCCAGTCTAAAGAAGGGTCTCGACCCAAAACCTCACTTATTCCTATGCTCCTGATGCTGTCTGAGCCGCTGAATTACTCCAGCATCTGTGTCCATCTTTGCTGTAAATTAGATTCTGCAGTTCCTTCTTACGCTCTTTAAAAGTTTGTTACAGTTTGGTACCTGCCTCTGCTACCTCCTTTGCCAGATCGTTCCATATATATCAGCGTCTCAGTGTAAAAGTTGCCCCTCATTAAATATTTCCTCTCTGACCGGAAGCCTACGTCTTCTGGTTCTTGATTCCATTAATCTGGGTAAAAGAAACTGTGCATTCACGATATCTTCGTCTTCTTCTTCTTATAGGATTCCGGCAGTGTAGACGCTGCTAAGCGTATTACTGCCCTCCACAGGTCAAAATTTGAACTAAATTCTTACATACAGTCCTGTAACATGCAGGAATTGAAGAACAGCCCTGGATATCAGCTGATGTTTCTCACTGTGCCCAAACAAAGATAAAACAGAAAAAGCCTCAACTCCAAGTCCTGTCAGTCTAGCAAACAATGCCTTTCTTGCTACCCTATACTTTTTACATTCTAGGAAAACATGCTTAACTGTCTCCTTACTCCCACATTCACACAAGCCAGAAACATGTTTTCCCTACAATGCACAAACAGTAATTTAACCCACAATGTCCCAACCTCAATCTACACAGTCTAACTGAGTCCCTACGGGACAGAGATGTACAGAAACATATTTTTCTAACTTCAGCTTGTACCGAAAAGTAGTGTCTACCCCTGACTTCCTTTTCCCATCCTCTCTGCCATTCTTTTGTTAAGCCCTCTTTAATTATTTCTCTCAGTTCCACTCTCCCCAATGATACATGGATATCTATTTCTCTTCTTAAACTCTCCTTTGCTATGAGGTCCACCTGCTCATTCCCCCTCACCCCAGCATGCCCGGGAACCCAGCAAAACGTGATGTTACACACAAACCCAATTCTAGAAAACACACTCAAGATTTCATTTAGAATGTCAGGACGAGCGTTAGATTTCCCTACTCTTAAAGTTTCAAGAGCAGCTGCAGAATCAGAACAAATAATGACTTCTCTAAAACTGACTTCCTCAATCCACCATAGAGCCCATTGAATTGCCATTAATTCAGTCGTGAGAACAGAGCTTCCATCAGAAATGCGTCGGCCAATCTTCAACCCAAGCTGCTCCACATACACGCCAAACCCAGCTCTCCCACTAACTGGATCTTTAGATCCATCTGTAAAAAACAATCAAAGTGCTCTCACTGATTGAATTAAGATATTCCACTATTCTTGGAGTCACCTCGCGCTTATCTTTTTCCTCAAGAAAAGCAAGCTCAATAAACAGTTCAGGAAGAACCCAATAAGGCACAGGTAACCATATTGTATGCTCTATAATACCCCCTTGTTCCAAACCCAGCTTCCTAGCCCACTGATTTATAAATGACAAAAAATGTGTTATATTTGTTACCATCATCAACCTCTTGCAACAAACACCTTGCTGGGAAGGTATCATTACACCCACAAAGTTTAGCCCAGTAATGTAACCCTAGCTTAATGCGCCTTAACCATAAGGGCATTTCTCCCATTTCAACAATCAGGGCAGGGACTGGGGAAGTTTCTGAAGGCTCCACAGCAAAGCCTCAAAGCCTTTGCCTGCAACACATCTAGCCTAGCCAGAACAGTTTTAGACGCAGACCCATACACAAAACACCCGTAGTCAAGAGAAGATCTGATCATGGCCTGATAAATTAGCAGCATTGTCTCCCTGTCAGCCCCCCACTCACACCCAACCAGACTTCTCATAACATTCAGAACTTTTTCACATTTCAACACAATTTTACCCACATGCACAGCCCAAGTCATACGCTCTTCAAACCAAACACCCAAAAACTTAAAAACCTTTACCTTCTCCAATAGAGACCCATACATATACAACCCTATCTTAGGTAACTTTCTTTTAAAACCAAATACCATATATTTAGTCTTAGAGGCAGAGATTTTAAAGCCCCATGTGTTCCCCCATTCCTCTACAGACACTAACACTCTTTGAATCTGTTTTAAAACAAACTCTACATTACGACCTCTTTTCCAGATGGCCCCGTCATCTGCAAACAAAGACAGACCAAATCCTCTCTCTAATTTACAAAATATGTCATTTATCATGATATTAAATAAAACTGGACTGATAACACTTCCCTGCGGGGTTCCATTCTCTATCTCTACAGTCTCTGATGTGACACTACCAACCATTACTTGTATTGTTCTATTCAATAGAAAATCCTTAATCCAGTTGAACATTCGTCCCCTGACTCCCAAGTCAAAAATTTTAATCATTAATCCCTCCTTCCACAAAGAATCATATGCCTTCTCAATATCAAGGAATACACTCACTACTATTTCCTTGCTTCTAAATGCCCTTTTAATATCCTGATCCAAAACTGATACAGACTCCATTGTAGACCTTCCATTCCTAAAACCATTCTGTACATCAACAAATAGTCCTCTGGTTTCTAAAAATAAACTAGTCTGTTGGTTACCATCCTCTCCATAATTTTACAGAGCACTGCTGTGAGCGCTATAGGTCGATAAGAGCTAGGGTCAGATGCCTCTTTGCCCAGTTTTAAAATAGGGACCACGACTGCATGTTTCCATTCCTTTGGCAAATAACCCTCTGCCCACACAGTATTAAACAAAGCTAAGATTTCATCAAGTACAATATCATCCAGATGTTTAAATAACTCATACGACAACCTATCTCTCCCCGGGGAGGTATTTGCCCCGGACATAATTGCATCCTTCAACTCTTTTATGGTAAAAAACAGATTAAGGGTATTATCATTTTCTAAACTCCTCTCCAGCTTCCACTGATTAACTGCCATCAGCTCGATTCTCTTTCTACACCTCTCCACTCCCATGCTCTCTGATCTATGCACTGCTTGAAAACTGTCAACACACATGTCTGCTTTTTCCTTATTGGAAACTGCTACCACCTCACCCTTCTGCAACACTGGTAACAAACTCCTTTTATATACTTCTGACATTCTACGCACAGCTGACCACAAATGCCTTACTGGAGTTTCAGGGCCTAACGTACCACAAAACTTCCTCCAACTATTCCTCTTTGCATCCTTTACAACTCGTCTTGCTACTGCCCTTAGCCGCTTGTACTCCATTGCATTGACCACAAATTGGATACTTTCTTAATTTTTCGATAGGCTATATTCCTGTTCCTTACAGCTTCATCACATTCTTTATTCCACCAAGGAACAGACATACGGGATCTAGGTTCCTGCTTCACAGGAATAGTACAACAAGCTGCCTCATGAATCATGAGACTAATGGAAGTATTCCAACTATCTACAGAACCCTCACTATTAACCTCTCCAACTAAACTTTGAGCCTTCTCTTGGAATTTATCCCATTTGGCCTGAGAAAAGTTATATCTAGGAATTTTCTTTTCCACTTCTCTCCTCAAATTCCTACCAAACCTACATAAAATTGGATAATGATCACTACCCAGTGTATATCTATCTATTACATCCGATTCACCAATTCTTGCTAAGTTAGATGAAGCAATTGATAAATCTATGTGGCTGCAGGTGTTTCTCACAATATTATACCTAGACGGCCTTCCATCATTTAACAATACCAACTTATACTTATCTAGAAATTCTTCAACAATAACACCATTTTTATCCCTATGATCACTACCCCATAAAGGATTATGTGCATTAAAATCCCCAATCCATATAACGGGACACCTTACCTTCTCCATTATCTCATCAAAATCTGACAATATCAAGGGTTGACAGGGGTTATAATAATTTATCACAGTAATAGAATTCTGACTGCTCCAAACCTCCACAGCCAAAACCTCAAGATTAGAATTAATGTCAACTTTCCTATACTGCAACCCAGTCATAACAAAAGTTGCACAACCCCAACCCTGATCTATCAGACCTATCTAATCGCACACAATCATAACCTGGGATTACAAAATCTAGACAGGGCTTTAACCATGTCTCTTGGATACATATTAATTGTGGTGCTTCTTTAAATTCATCAACAAATCTCTTTAATTCTTGACCATTTCCAATCAGGCTCCGGGCATTCCATTGAAGTATATAAAACATTATGATGTTAATGAGGATCATCATCATCCACATTACTGACATACTCCATGCTACTAGCTCTCGACAACTGTGACCTCTCCATACACTGACTCTCCGCCATGTATTGATGCAACTTTTCTGGCAACTGCTTTACATTAAGGAACCTTTCAGCTGCCCCCACCACTAACCTGAGGATATCTGACCGGTTAGCTGCTTTCTTAGCTCCTACCAACACATCAGAAACAAAAGACAGAAATGACTCCTTATTAAAAATCAACATGTCAGATGGAAAAGCCGATGGCAAGTTTGGCACAGTGATCTGGCTTCCTAGCACCACTCTAGTCCCAGCGCTCACATCTCCGCATTCTCCGTAGCCACTCTTTGAACTGCCTCTGCATATGACACGTTGTTCTGATCCTTCACTTCCTGCACTCGCTTCGCCTGAACAACACGCTCACAACCATGAAACCATGCTGCATGATCCCATCACAGTTTGGGCACTTAGGATCCTCTGCCTTGCAATTTTGTATTGCATGATCTCCACCGCACTTTGCGCACTTTCTTTTACCCCGACAAGACCCAGCAACATGTCCAAACCGCTGACAGTTATAGCAGCGCAACGGTGGTTTAATGTACTCCCTCACTTGATACGCCATACTCCCAAGAAACACTCTCTGTGGCAGTACTTCATCTTTGAACATAAGCAGGACCGGCGGGTCCCCGACTCCATTCCTACTCTTAAATCTCACAACATCGGTTACCTGGGCCCCCTTAACGTTTTCTAAAATCTCCTTCTCAGACAAGCCAGCATACATCCCATACACCACTCCCTTTATTCCCTGCTGTCTTCCTCTAGGGACCAAACTCTCCACCTTGACCACCAATTTCCTCACACCCCTAGCATCATTAAACTGTTTTCTGTCTTTGCAACAAACTCTTAACATCCCATTATACAGAATCTTGGCCTGAAAATCCTTGCCTATCTGACTCTCCAAAGCAGTGGTAATTTTTAATGGATTCACTGCTCTAAATCCTGCATCTCCTTGATTTGCTCCTTTAACTTTAAACAACACGACGAATTCTTCAATACTTCTAATTCTCCTAACTTTATTTCCGTCATCTTCTGACATTTCGGGTCTTTCGCTTGATGCCTCTCTCTTAGATCCCCCCTTTTCCTTCCCTACAATCTGCCACCCACCACCCTTAGCCCCACCATTCCCTGAAGCCATGGGCCTCTAGAACCCCTCCTTACGTAACACTAATCTAATTCTACTAATACTAATCCTACTACTAATGAAAGAAATAGGAAGAAAAACATCCACCCTCCAACTCAGCTCTTGCTGTCTCTCCCGAACACTCCCTCCCTCTCGAGTGCTCAAACCTCTATACTTTTCCTCATTCACGATATCCCTTCCCCTCCTGATTTTACTTTGGAGTCACGTGAGTGACTACGTGAAGACCCCGTCCAGCACGCATGCGCGACATTAGCGTTCATGCAGTGCACCCGCGACGAACGGGAGTTCAAGGCGCTCCCGCTACAAATTGAAAAGTCGGGCCGACAGGTAAGTTTTACCATGGCCGTGTGTCTTTTTCTCTGTGGTCTGCTTGTTTTCCAGAAAGAATGAGCAAGACCAGAGGGAAGAAATCTGCAGCTCGCCCCCGTTCGTCCTCCGTTGAGGAATGTTCTTTGGAGGGGAGGCAAGAGGCGGCGGGAATAACTACCGCGCCGAGCCCAGCACCGCTCGTGCTGCCTGAGCAGTGGGCTGGAGGTACCTGCAGCCAGAACCGGGCGGTAGTATCCGACGATTCGGATGAAGATGCCACACCGCTCGAGAGCGGCACAGGCAGCCGCCTAAGCCGAATGGAACGGCTTGTGGAGCAATTGCTCCAGCGAGATCTGCTGAGAGAGCAGCAGCAGACTCGCCAAGGGAGCTCAAGCACTCCCGCAGTGCCCTTTACGGCACTGGCCATTGCTTCACCTTCTTTTGAAGGCAGCATTGGCGACCAGGTCTGGGCTGGTCAAGAAGAGGGGTCGCTGGCTGAAGATGTCCGGAGTACGCAGGGTGTACAGGATCAGGAAGAGCTGCTGGGTGTGGTCAACCACTACGTGGCCATTCCACGAGTGGGTCGGCCGTTAGAGCCGAAACTTGCAGCCAGCATTGACCACCTGTCCTCAGAACCCCTACAAGAACAGGTGGTCAATGAGGCTCTTGAACAATATACAGCCACAGAAAATTGTACATCATTGAATGTACCAGCTGTAAACAGCCAAATTTGGGGACATTTGGGGCAAAACATCAGGAACCTGGAGTTGAAGCTCCAGAAAATCCTTAAACTCCTGACTGCAGGAATAACATCATATGCTCAGTCCATTGATGGTGTGGACATCTCCACAAATCAGCAAGACACATTAGCTCTGCTGTGCACCACTCAATATGAAATAAACAATTTACGGAAGGAAATCATCAAGCCTGCCCTCAACCCTAAATTTGCGGGACATTGCAAAACACCGGGTTCAGAACCTCCAATTCTGCTCTTTGGGAAGGACCTTCCGAAAAAGGTGAAAGACCTAGAGGAAGAATCCAAGACCTTTGGTCTCGTGAGGGCAGGTTTGGGACCGAGCAGACCCAACAAACCCAGGCGGCAGTACCCCACGGCGTCCACCAGTCGTCGACCACCATATGGGACTGGTGAAAGCTCGGGGTCCGCAACCATTCCCCGTAAGCCTTTTTTAGGCCAGGGCCCAGAGCGGACCCCATGGAAAATGCTCCACCCCCAACAACATCAACATCAACATCAACAGCAGCCCTCTACAGCCCAGCAGACGCCTCATCGTCCAGCGAAGAGGCAGAAGAAGCACCAGTAACCATGGAGGTAGGTGGGTCTGGTTCCTCTCAGCATATGAGCAGTAGGGGCTCTATACTAACAGGGGGGAGATTGCACTTGTTTTTTGGATGCATGGGAATCCATCACTAATGACAAGTATATACTCAGCAGCATTCATGGCTATTAAATTGACTTTATCATGAAAACATTCCGCCAGTTCAGCATATACCCCAAAAGGTATTCATCCTCTCAGTCAAAGAGAAACAAGAGGGTGAAGCTGAACTGATGAGGCTACTAGCAAAAGGTGTCATTGAAAGAACAAAACATGAACCTTTGGAATTTGTGTCTAATATTTTCACTAAATTAAAAAAGATGGTGGATGTCGCATCATCATTGACTTAACTACTTTAAACAAGTCTGTTAGGTATATACATTTCAAGATGGAAACTTTTGAAACAGCCAGACTATTGGTTTCTAGAGGGTACTTTCTAGCAAGCATTGATTTAAAAGATGCCTACTACTCAGTACCCATACACAAGGAGCATCGTAAATACTTAAAGTTTATCTGGATGAAACAGCTATGGCAATTTAAAGCCTTACCAAATGGGCTAACCTCCGCTCCAAGGTTGTTCACTAAAATCTTAAAACCCGCCTTGGCATTATTGAGGAAACAAAAGCATATAGTCATGGCGTACTTAGACGACATTTTAATAGTAGGGAAAACCTTGGAGACAGCCATTTCGGCAGTAGCAGCCACCAAACGTTTGTTTGAAACTTTGGGGTTTGTCGTACATCCAGGTAAATCCAATTTTTACACCGTCCACTACCATGGACTATCTTCGATTTACGATTGATATTGTTCGCATGATTGTAACTCTGCCGAAGGGGAAAGCATCAGAGTTGGCACTATCATGCAACAAACTCATGGGTAATCATCAGCCAACCATACGGCAGGTAGCTAGAGTTATTGGTAATGGTAGCAGCTTTTCCAGCTGTACAATTTCGGCCTTTGCACTATCAAAATTTGCAAGGAGCAAAAGTGCATGCACTAAAGCAAAACTCAGGTCACTTTGACCGAGCTATGAATTTAACTGCTGAATCCATTCCAGAGTTACAATGGTGGACAAGAAACGTAAGGCTCAGCTCCAGTCCCATAATAATCACCAACCCAGTATTAACCATTCAAACGGATGCCAGTGCTTTGGGCTGGGGAGCAACTAACATGCAATCCAGCACAGGGGGCAGATGGACTAATTTTGAATCATCTTGCCTACAGACACGGGGTATCAACTACTTAGAAATGTTGGGTGCGTTTTATGGTTTAAAAGCATATACATCTAATACGCATCATGCACATGTCCGGTTGCAATTAGATAATACCACGGTGGTGGCTTATATCAACCACATGGGTGGTGTAAAGTCGATATCGTGTGACAATTTGGTCAACCTAATCTGGCAATGGTGTGTCGAAAGACATATTTGGTTATCAGCAACTTACCTACCAGGTAAGCAAAATACAGTGGCAGACACCAGGTCACGCAAATTCAATGATAACATCGAATGGATGTTAAATCCCAAAATATTTGCTGAAATTACAAAGCAATATGGCACACCAGATATCGATCTATTTGCATCCAGGCTGAATCACCAGGTGTTGAAACACCGTTGGAATTCCCCAGCAGTCGAGAATTATTAATCCACCCAGTGTCAGGCATTAGTCACCCGTGCCATGACAGAGTCAATCTCCTGGCTTGCAGATTCTAAAAAGACCTCTACTGGGCCTGGGACTGTCTGAGGATGCCATCAACATGATGACCGCATCCCACCGGGAGTCCACCAGGAGACAATACCTGACCAACATAAGAAAATGGGAACGGTATTGCTCCAAAACAGGAACTACCTACACTACAGCTACAGCCACCACTGTTGTGGAGTTTCTGGTTGGATTACATCGGGAAGGACTCAGCTACAGCGCCATTAATACAGCCAGGAATGCGTTGTCAGCTTATTTGGTTCCAGCAGCAGGACAACTGGCTTTGGGGTCCCATCCACTAGTGGTCAAAATCATGAGGGGCATTTTTAACACCAATTCCCCCAGACCAAGGTACACTCAGATCTGGGATGTCAGCATTGTACTGACGTACCTTAGGGGATGGCCACCACCCAGGTCACTCACGCTGGAACAACTTACTCTGAAATCAGTCATGCTCATGGCACTAGTGTCAGCTCAAAGGGTACAGTCCCTCCACCTTCTGAGGCTGGACAGCATGACAGAGTCATTGGACTGTTTCACATTTCATATTCAGGGACTGGTCAAACAAACTAGACCAGGTACTATGCCTCCAGTCATGGAGTTCCGGGCATATTCATCTGACCCACGGCTGTGTGCCAAGACCCATCTCGCCAATTACATAGACACAACACACAACTTAAGAGGGAGAGAAAAAGCCTTATGGATAAGCCACAAGAAGCCTCATGGTCAGGTGACGAGCCAAATCATTTCAAGGTGGCTCAAGCAGGTGCTTAAGTCCGCGGGAGTCAATACTAATGTTTACAAATCTCACTCCACCAGGGCTGCATCTACGTCGGCGGCTAGGCGAATGGACGTGTCTATGGACCATATTCTGGCCAGAGCAGGATGGTCCTCGGAAAGAACTTTCCAAAGGTTTTATAATAAGCCGCTGGCGGAACCTGCTACATTTGCAGACAGAATTTTAGAGTCTGCAGCTAATATTTAATTTAAGCCGGGGGAGCTCTCTGTTTTTTGTTGTCATTAATAAACCTTTATTGTTCACAAACAGGTTATTGTTGATTGTAATAACATACTTCCTCCCTCTAAGGTCTTCAGGCAGTGAGTGAAGCATGAGCTGGTACACGGTTCGGATTCACAGAGCTTTGAAGTCTTCACGTGACTCCGAAGTAAAATAGTAAGATTAAATGAGAACTTACCAGTTCGAAGTTTGATCTGTATTTTATGAGGAGTTACGATGAGGGATTACGTGCCCTCCGCTCCCACCCTCTATTATACAGATCAACTGGTAATTAAGTTCTTATTTTTTCTTTACTATATTTATTTCAATTGTTGTGTTTTTTCTGTGAATCCACACCGCTGCTTTGAAGAAATGTCGCGCATGCGTGCTGGACGGGGTCTTCACGTAATCCCTCATGTAACTCCTCATAAAATACAGATCAAACTTCGAACTGGTAAGTTCTCATTTAATCTTACTATTTTATACGCGGTAATGGCTTCTACTGCTCAGACTACATCTCCAGCACTTGATGCTATTCGATAGACAATAACTCAATGCTACCGTTTCAAGCTCTCTGCAACTCGGTTCGGTGTAAATTGTTCACCTGAACTATTCTTATTAGTACATTTCAACATTTACCAACATGGTTTTGAATTTCGTAGGGGGGCCGTCAGATTCTGCGTTGCTTCACGTCTTTCCTTCAATGTTTAATTCACTGCCACTGCTCTTTCCAGGAATAACAATGTCTTAAAGTCCTGCACCTCTCTCCGGCGTGTTTCCCATAGGACCAAGGACTTTCCTCCCGTAACATGATTTATAGTTCTTGTTTCATAGATGCTGCGTGACCTGCCGAGTGTTGCCTCAATTTATCATTCATTTTATAATTTCATTTTAAGTTGACTGTGTAATAAGAACGTTATTAAACACCACCCGTTATCTCTTGGGAAAAACAAAGACGTGAAAATGCAGCCGTGCCCCTGTAACGAGTGGACGGTGGTAGATAGATAATTTAAAATACTTGTATTCACTCAATAAATGATGGTGATCCGAAACTCAGTGGTTCATTGGTACTTTATTGTCACAAGTAGGTAGATACAGTGACATTATTTGTTTTGCTATAATTTCAGTAAAATCACGTTATACATAACCACAGTCATAAATAAATATGTTCAACCATTTATTCTAATAATAGTACACTTCTGATATAGAACACAAAGAGTCGCCACGTTTCAGAAACAATCTTGTGCCCTTCAGATTTCAACAGTTGAAGAGCCCTAACCGGTCTGGCTGGGTCCATTAACAGTTAAGCCAAATCAGCACAGTCTTTTGGGCTAGTATGAACGCGATGGGCGGATTGCTCTCTATTCTGCAAAAATATCCCGAGCAGAAACCTTGCCTATCCATTCCCTCCACGAGTGTGCCCTGATCCGGTGACTTCCTCCAGCACTTTATGTTTTTTTCAAGATTCTGGTACCTGAATTCCGTGTATCTCCATTATATGCTTTTTTTTGTATATTTTCAATGATTCTAGTATTCGTACAGAAAGCCCGCTAAATTGTCATCCGATTGTAACATATTTTTAACGCTGGGGTCTGAGATTGGACTACTGCCGTTTGAAAAGTGATAATTAAACAAAAATCTGTAAATGCTGAAACCTGGAAATGTAAACCGAAAATGCAGAAAATACTCGGTAGGTCAGTCAGCATCTGTGAGAATAGAAACCGTCAACCTCTTAGGGCAAATATAATCAATCAAAATTATTCTTATTTTCGATATTCAGCGTCTACCGTGACATGTTTTGGATTTTCCTACTGTCGCTCTTGCTGGTAAGATCTGGTGTAGCTTTTCGACCTGGATTATTAACTCTAGTTCTCTTCGCATAGGCCCGGCCGACCTGCTGAGCATTTCAAGGTTGTTCTGTTTAATTTTAATCCATTTCATTAACAGGGCAAACTATAACTATAATTGAACATCACGCTCCATTGTTTGGAACCTTACACTGTGCGGTCATTCAAATCTTCGCCTTTAAACCAACAGCACGATGTTTGCCTGCCGTAGGTACCCGGGGCATCAGGTAATACAACGTGCTGAAGGAACTCAGTGGGTCAGGCAGCATCTGTGGAGGGAATTGGCAGACTACGATTTCGGTCGAGTCCCTCTTTCATACTGATTGTAGTAGGGAGATAAAAGAGCAAAAGAGACGTGGGGTCGGAATAAAGCCTGGCAAGTAATATGTGGATAGACACAAGGAGCTGCAGTAACTTGGCGGGTCAGGCAGCATCTCTGGAGTACAAGAATAGGTGACCTTGCGGATCGGAACGTTTCTTCACAAGTACAAAGTGCTGGGGTAACTCAGTGAGTCAGGCAGTGTCTCTGAAGAAAAATAATACGTTACCTTTCTTTCACTCTGAACAAAACATCCGAGCCGAAACGTCATGTTTTTTTTTTCTTCAGAGATGTTGCCTGAGCCGCTGAGTTACTCCAGCACTTTGTGTCTTTCTTCCTCAGAAATTAGCTTCTGCAGTTCCTCCCAACGCCAGTATTAAGTGGATTCGGGTGAGGGGAAGGATGATTGGCAGATGGTTGAAAATAATGAAAACGGCTAAAGGTGAAAATGGGACAAAATGCTGTTAGGTGTGGAATGAAGTGGAGTGAAATGTAACGCCAGAGGGTGAGATATCGATGGAACTGGACAGGGAGTGGGGGTTATTGGGAATAACGCGTGCCGTATCGGGTTAGGGGCACATGAAAGAGAGGGAGATACTAGTTAAAATTGGGATATTCAATCTTCATATCGAAAGACACAACATGCTGGAGTAACTCAGCTGGACAGGCAGCATCTCTGGAGAGAAGGAAAGGGTAACGTTTCACATTCCTTCTCTCCAGAGATGCTGCCTGTCCCGCTGAGTTACTCCAGCATCTTGTGTCTATCTTCGGTTTGAACGCGCATCTGCAGTTCATTGCTACACATCAATCTGCATACCGTTGGGTGCTAGGCTAACCCAGCAAAATATAAGGCGCTGTCCCTCCAGTTTATATGTGGCCTCTCTCTTATGGCCAAGGGCAAATCAGTCGGTACGGGAATGGGAAGGGCAGTTACACGACTGGTAAATCAAGAAACCAGGCAACGAGCTTCGATTCAACGGTCTAATTTATTTTTAAAAACCGGACAATAATAATAAATGGATATGCTATCACTTTCTTAGCTTCCTCCCGGAACCTCCTCTGGACAAATGCATAAATACAAGTGTTAGTGCAGGAACTCAAATACATTAGCAGAAGCGCTATTCTGATCGCAAGATAAAGGGACCTCGGGGCGTTGACCGCAAAAGTCTGCGTGACTTCGAAAAACAAGTCGAGTATCATGACCGGAGTCCACAGCGCAGTGAAGCTCCCCGAGATAGCAAATAACAGAATAATTGAAGTCCTCCGGTTTCTGATCTCGGGATCACAGATATTACCGTCCACGCGGCGCTTCAGGGCGCTGCGAATTCGACTCACCCGTACAATGTGCCAGACGGTCCGTGAATTCAACAGCAGTACCAGCGGCAGTGGCAGCAGTGGCACCAAAAGTTTGGAGAAGCATTTGTACGTCTTCCATGCGGGCGAAGAAGCATATTCCGTAACTATACGGCAGCCCCATCGTATATCACCGGCAATATAACTGGACTCATACCGAAAATAAGCTGGAATATGGATCAAAAAGCTGCACAAACACACTGTCGTTAGAATCACTGCGGCGGTTCTCTCGGTGCAGTATTTTGATTTTAATTTCTGGCAACAAATGGCAAAGAAACGGTCGACTGTGAATGACACTGTGGACCAGACGGAGAATTGCACGCAGGATATTTGTATAAAGGATGTAAGGCGACACGTACAGGTGTATGCCAGGAATGAATCCGGAAAATGATAGCTGAGGACGTTTCTGATGATGACGTTAAATATACAGACCATTATGTCTGCGACTGCCATAGTTAACATGTAACGGATGACGACTTTGGAGAGGCCGCACATTCCCCGGGTCAGGACCACGAGAGATAGAACGTTTCCTGTAACAAGATGACAAGGCAGGTCATTACCAGAGAGAATCCCCCAGCATCGAGAACGTGTCTTTGGTCACGGGAACGCTGGGAATAACCTAACCGGGAACATTGTAACTGGTGCAGTCAATATTGCAGGGCCGACATCATTGGCTGTGTGAAGGGAACGATGTTGAATATTCAACAACAGACCAATTGCTTTCATCGATCGGGGCATAGGGCCTAAGCGTCGGGTTGCAGCATCATAGCTACTCTCTACCTCATTGGAGATCCTCGGACTATCTTTGATCAGACAGACGGCATTTCTGGAGAAAACTAATAGGCATTCCTTTCATTCATTTGTCCTAAATACCGTCTATATCCCTCGTTCCATTTCCCCCTGACTCTCAGTCTGAAGAAGGGTCTGGACCCGAAAACGTCACATTTTCTCCACAGATGCTGCTGACCCGCCGATTTACTTCAGCTTTTCGAGTCTGACTTCGGTTTAAGCCAGCATCTGTAGTTCCTCCCTACACATGTCTTTGATCGGACTTTAGAAACATAGAAACATAGAAATTAGGTGCAGGAGTAGGCCATTCAGCCCTTCGAGCCTGCACCGCCATTCAATATGACCATGGCTGATCATCCAACTCAGTATCCCGTACCTGCCTTCTCTCCATACCCTCTGATCCCCTTAGCCACAAGGGCCACATCCAACTCACTCTTAAATATAGCCAATGAACTGGCCTCAACTACCCTCTGTGGCAGAGAGTTCCAGAGACTCACCACTCTCTGTGTGAAAAAAGTCTTTCTCATCTCGGTCTTAAAGGATTTCCCCCTTATCCTTAAGCTGTGACCCCTTGTCCTGGACTTCCCCAACATCGGGAACAATCTTCCTGCATCTAGCCTGTCCAACCCCTTAAGAATTTTGTAAGTTTCTATAAGATCCCCTCTCAATCTCCTAAATTCCAGAGAGTATAAACCGAGTCTATCCAGTCTTTCTTCATAAGACAGTCCTGACATCCCAGGTATCAGTCTGGTGAACCTTCTCTGCACTCCCTCTATGGCAATAATGTCCTTCCTCAGATTTAGAGACCAAAACTGTACGCAATACTCCAGGTGTGGTCTCACCAAGACCCTGTACAACTGAAGTAGAACCTCCCTGCTCCTGTACTCAAATCCTTTTGCTATGAAAGCTAACATACCATTCGCTTTTTTCACTGCCTGCTGCACCTGCATGCCTACTTTCAATGACTGGTGTACCATGACACCCAGGTCTCGCTGCATCTCCCCTTTTCCTAATCGGCCACCATTTAAATAATAGTCTGAAACTTACTGAATTTACTGAACTTTATCTTGCACTGTACGTTATTCACGTTATTAACAGTATCATATATTTCTACACCGTGGATGGCTCGGTATTAATCATGCATTGTCATTCCGCTGACTGGTTAACACACAGGAAAGGCTTCACTGTACCTCGCTACAAGTGACAAGAAACTAGACTGACACGCAAAAGAGGAGATACTGAGGAAAACATATCATCAGAAGTAAAGCGACGGAGGTGGCAACAAAATACCTCACCTGCGATACCGATAATTCCAAGAATCGGATAGCAAATAATAGTCGCATCAGCCGCCACTGTTCCCTGCATTTTATGATGGATAGGGGGAAGATCTCGTTATGGCAAAGGTACAGATGCCACACTGAAGCGATTCACGGTGCAGCCTGATTTATACGCCATCCTTCTCCACCGGGACCGCAAATTACATCACAGTTCCGCACACTCCAACTCACAAACATCTCCAGTTCTTTCCATTTGAATGAACAGTCGGGTCCGCGCACGGTCATTGATACTGGTGACTGCAAAAAACGGATTACTCGTGCTCACTACCTGAGCCGTGAGCCGGAATCCCGGGTTTATCTATCCCCCTTGTCTTACTTTACCTGCGTAAACACTGATTCTCTTCATCTGTTCCTGCCTCTCTTCATCACTTCCATTTGTATTATTTTAGTAAGCAGACCTGTTCTCCCGATCCTCTGGCTCAACATTCAAGGCATGCTTGATTCAGTGTCAAGCGACGACTTCATAAGGCCTTGCCATCGGTGCTGGAGCAAAATAAGGCCATCCGGCCCATCGAGACTACTCCGCTATTCAATCATGGGTTAGCTATCTCTCACCCTCAACCCCATTCTCATGTCTTGTCCCAATAACCCTTGACACCCGTACTTATCAATAATCTATCTATCTCTGCTTTAAACCTATCCATTGACTTGGCCTTTCCACAGGAACATCCTTTAATTCTGAGGCGATGACCTCCAGTCCTAGACTCTCCCACTGGTGGAAAAATCCCCATCTCATCCACTCTATCCAAGTCTTTCACCGTTCGGTTCGTTCCAATGAGGTCCCACCCCCTCCCTTTATTCTTCTAAACTCCAGCGAGTACAGGCCCAGTGCTGTCAAACGCTCATCATTCGTTAACCCACTCATTCCTGGGATCATTCTGGTAACCCTCCTCTGGATCTTGTCCAGAGCCAGCACATCATATATAGTGCCCAAAATTGTTCACAATACTCCAAATGCGGCCTGACCAGAGCCTTATAAAGCCTCAGCATCACATTCCCGTTTTTGTCTCCTCGCCCTCTTGAAATAAGACTTGACTTCTTATTGACTCTCAAGGGCAGCGAGATAACATAATGTTATGCCGGCATCACAGTTAAACCAAAGTGATGCCCTCTACCAGTAAAATAACAGCCGATAAAGGTGCTATTCAGTTGTTCAGCGCCCTACAGAGGAAGGCAGTAATATTGTGATTAAAGGCCCTATTCAAGACAGATAACTAAATGGTGGGGCAGAGAAAATTAAATATGTGTGACTGGTTAGAATGGGGAAAAATAGGAATAGGAGCAAACAAATGATATTCTCAAGATTCACCATGAAAACCATCACAGTGATGCATAGGTCACAGTTGGGTTTGACAACTATGCTGCCCAAGACCAAAAGACATTGAAAAGAGTTGAGGATGTAGCCCAGTCCATCACACAGCCCAGTCCATCACACAGCCCAGTCCATCACACAGCCCAGCCCAGCCCGTCACACAGCCCAGTCCATCACACAGCCCAGTCCATCACACAGCCCAGTCCATCACACAGCCCAGTCCATCACACAGCCCAGCCCAGCCCGTCACACAGCCCAGTCCATCACACAGCCCAGCCCATCACACAGCCCAACCCATCACACAGCCCAGCCCATCACACAGCCCAGTCCATCACACAGCCCAGTCCATCACACAACCCAGCCCGTCACACACCCCAGCCCGTCACACAGTCCATCCAGTCCATCACACACCATCACACAGCCCAGTCCATCACACAGCCCAGCCCATCACACAACCCAGCCCAGTCCATCACACAGCCCAGCCCATCACACAGCCCAGTCCATCACACAGCCCAGCCCAGCCCGTCACACAGCCCAGTCCATCACACAGCCCACCCAGCCCAGCCCATCACACAGCCCAGTCCATCACACAACCCAGCCCGTCACACACCCCAGCCCGTCACACACCCCAGTCCATCACACAGCCCAGTCTATCACACAGCCCAGCCCATCACACAACCCAGTCCATCACACAGCCCAGTCTATCACACAGCCCAGTCCATCACACACCCCAGTCCATCACACAGCCCAGTCCATCACACAGCCCAGTCCATCACACACCCCAGTCCATCACACAGCCCAGTCCATCACACAGCCCAGTCCATCACACAGCCCAGCCCGTCACACAGCCCAGTCCATCGCACACCGCAGCCCAATCCATCACACAGCCCAGTCCATCACACAGCCCAGTCCATCACACAGCCCAGTCCATCACACAGCCCAGTCCATCACACAGCCCAGTCCATCACACAGCCCAGTCCATCACACAACCCAGTCCATCACACAGCCCAGTCCATCACACAGCCCAGTCCATCACACAGGCCAGTCCATCACACAGCCCAGTCCGTCACACAGCCCAGTCCATCAAACAACCCAGTCCATCACACAGCCCAGTTCACCACACAGCCCAGTCCATCGTGCAGACCAGCCGCCCCGCCATTAATTCCATCTACACTTCCCGCTGATCCGGTAAATGCCCACACAACTTGATCATTACCGCTTCTCCTCGCTCCCATCGCGCTGACATTACAAAAGCTTGAAACCACATATCATCTGATTCAAGAACATCTTCATCCCTGGCTGTTATCAGATTAATGAACGGTTCTCCTATAAGCTCAGGATATAGTTCAGATCTTCCAATCTTCCTTGTTATGCCCCTTGAAGCTTTCATTTTCAATCTGCACTTTATTTGTGGCTGTAACATTATATTCCAAATTCAGTTCGCTTTGTCTTTTTGCATTGCTCGTTGTACGGATATATGGTGTGATTATACTCATGTAAAGCATGAATGGCATGGGCAATTTGCGAAACAATATCTCGATACATGATATAATGGTAAACCAATACTAATACCAAGACTGCTCACTATCGATAAAATATAACTGTTCCACCTCTGCACCATTTTTCTATCCTACTCTCCGCGTATCTTAATTTCTTAGGGAACATAAATCTTCAACACTCTTTTTTGAATAAACAAGGCCTGAACCTCCAGGGCCTTCCAGGGTAGAGAATTCTGAATACTTTATTTCTCTATCCGTTGCATCTTACAAGGAGAAAGGATTGTTTTCTTATCTTAGTCGTAAATGCCCTGCCCAATTTTCTAACACTGTCTGACTGGGTCTAGACTACTCTGCCACAGGAAACATATACCATACAAACAACCAAACGAGCAGCTTCAAAAAGTTCCAAAGAGATCATGTTTTTTTTAATTGAAGAGAATGTAGTGGTCTACTCAACGACTCTTCACAGACCTAACCCTCGATTCATAGAATCTAATAAAGATTCATACATTTATTTCAAGATGGCTAGAATACAAAACAGGGATGTAATGTTGAGGCTCCATAAGGCGCTGGTCAAGCCGCGTTTGGAATATTGTGAGCAGTTTTGGGCACCATATCTGAGGAAGGAAGGATGTGCTGGCTCTGGAGAGGCCAGAGGCGGTTTACAAGAATGATCCTAGGAATGAATGGGTTAACCATTCTTGAGCTTGAACTCACTTGAACTTGAACTTAACATGTGATGAGCGTTTGATGGCACTGGGGTATAGAATGGGGGACCTCATTGAAACTTGCCAAATAGTGAAGGGCTTGGATTGAGTGACTCTGGAGAGGACGTTTCCACTAGTGGGAGAGTCGTGGGCTAGAGGTCATAGCCTCAGAATTAAAGAACATTCCTTTAGGAAGGAAATGAGGAGGAATTTATTTATTTAGAGCATGGTGAATCTGTGGAATTCTTTGCCACAGAATGCTGTGGAGGCCAAAAAAAAATATTTTTAAGGCGGAGATAGATAGATTATTGATTAGTACGGGTGTCACAGGTTATGGGAAGAAGGCAGGAAATGGGTTAGAAGGGCGAGATAGATCAAACATGATTTAACGGCGGAAAAGATCTGATGGGTTGAATGGTTTGATTCTCCTCATATCACTGATGACGATATGACCTTATTCTTTCCCGTACATAGGTAAGAGAACAAGCACTTATGGTTGTCACAGAGCCCCAAATAAGGGAGGTAGGGTGGACAGATGGGAACAGTATGGAGGAGTGAGTGGTTGATGAAACTGGGTGGAATGTCTCCATTATCAGGGTTCAAAACGGTCTTTCCATAAACCAGGGTACAGTCTGATTCTCCTCTGCTTCATTGCAGGCAATCAATGTTTTTTAAACATTGTGATAATGCCGGCCTCAACTAACTCCTCTGGCAGCTCGTTCCAGACACCCACCACCCGTTGTATGAAAATGTTACCCCTATGGTTCCCATTAAATCATTCCCCCCTCACCTTAAACCTATATGCTCTGGTTCTCCATTTCCCTAGTCTGGGGAAGAGACTGTGCATCTACCCAATGTATTCCTCCCTTGATTTTGTGCTCTTTGAAAGGATTACCCCTCATCCTCCTGCGTTTCAAGGAAACATAGAAACATAGAAATTAGGAGCAGGAGTAGGCCATTCGGCCCTTCGAGCCTGCACCGCCATTCAATATGATCATGGCTGATCATCCAATTCAGAATCCCGCACCTGCCTTCTCTCCATACCCTCTGATCCCCTTAGCCACAAGGGCCACATCTAACTCCCTCTTAAATATAGCCAATGAACTGGCCTCCACTACCCTCTGTTGCAGAGAATTCCAGAGACCCACCACTCTCTGTGTGAAAAAAGTCCTTCTCATCTTGGTCCTAAAGGATTTCCCCAATATCCTTACGCTGTGACTCCTTGTCCTGGACCTCCCCAACATCGGGAACAATCTTCCTGCATCTAGCCTGTCCAACCCCTTAAGAATTTTGTACGTTTCTATAAGATCCCCTCTCAATCTCCTATATTCTAGAGAGTATAAACCGAGTCTATGCAGTCTTTCTTCATAAGACAGTCCTGACATCCCAGGAATCAGTCTGGTGAACCTTCTCTGCACTCCCTCTATGGCAATAATATCCTACCTCAGATTTGGAGACCAGAACTGTACGCAATACTCCAGGTGTGGTCTCACCAACACCCTATACAACTGAAGTAGAACCTCCCCGCTCCTATACTCAAATTATTTTGCTATGAAAGCTAACATACCTATCTGGCCCTGGGGATTTATCGGCCTTTAATCCATTCAATTTACCCAACGCCACTTTCCAACTAACCTGGATTTCACTCAATTCCTCCTTTGACCCGCGGTCCCCTGCTATTTCCGGCAGATTATTTATGTCCTCCTTTGTGAAGACAGAACCAAAGTAGTTATTCAATTGGTCCGCCATATCCTTGTTCCCCATGATCAACTCACCTGTTTCTGACTGCAAGGGACCTACATTTGTTTTAACTAATCTCTTTCTCTTCACATATCTATAAAAACTTTTGCAGTCAGTTTTTATGTTCCCTGCCAGTTTTCATTCATCATCTATTTTTCTTTTCCTAATTAAGCCCTTTGTCCTCCTCTGCTGGTCTCTGAATTTCTCCCAGTCCTCTGGTATGCTGCTTTTTCTGGCTACTTTGTACGCATCATCCTTTGCTTTGATACTATCTCTGATTTCCCTTGTCATCCACGGATGCACTACCTTCCCTGATTTATTCTTTTGCCAAACTGGGATGAACAATTTTTGTAGTTCATCCATGCAGTCTTTAAATGTCTTCCATTGCGTATCCACCGTCAACCCTTTCAGAATTGATTGCCAGTCAATCTTGGCCAATTCACATCTCATACCCTCAAAGTTACCTTTCTTTAAGTTCAGAACCATTGTTTCTGAATTAACAATGTCACTCTCCATCCTAATGAAGAACTCGACCATATTATGGTCACTCTTGCCCAAGCGGACACGTACAGCAAGACTGCTAACTAACTGTTTTGCCTTTGTCGCATGCATTACTAATTTCCTGTTTGATACCATCCCCAACTTCACTTCATTGCTGATCATCCAACTCAGTATCCCGTACCTGCCTTCTCCCCATACCCACTGATCCCTTAGCCACAAGGGCCACATCTAACTCCCTCTTAAATATAGCCAATGAACTGGCCTCAACTACCCTCTGTGGCAGAGAGTTCCAGAGACTCATCTCGGTCTTAAAGGATTTCACCCTTATCCTTAAGCTGTGACCCCTTGTCCTGGACTTCCGCAACATCGGGAACAATCTTCCTGCATCCACCCTGTCCAACCCCTTAAGAATTGTATAAGTTTCTATAAGATCCCCTCTCAATCTCCTATATTCTAGAGAGTATAAACCGAGTCTATCCAGTCTTTCTTCATAAGACAGTCCTGACATCCCAGGAATCAGTCTGGAGAAACTTCTCTGCACTCCCTCTATGGCAATAATGTCCTTCCTCAGATTTGGAGACCAGAACTGTACGCAATACTCCAGCTGTGGTCTCACCAAGACCCTATACAACTGAAGTAGAACCTCCCTGCTCCTATACTCAAATCTTTTTGCTATGAAAGCTAACATACCATTCGCTTTCTTCACTGCCTGCTGCACCTGCATGCTACTTTTAATGACTGGTGTACCATGACACCCAGGTCTCGCTGCATCGCCCCTTTTCCTAATCGGTCACCATTTAGATAATAGCCTGCTTTCCTGTTTTTGCCACCAAAGTGGATAACGTCACATTTATCCACATTATACTGCATCTGCCAAACATTTGCCCACTCACCCAGCCTATCCAAGTCACCTTGCAGTCTCCTAGCATCCTCCTCACAGCTAACACTGCCCCCCAGCTTAGTGTCATCCGCAAACTTGGAGATATTGCCTTCAATTCCCTCATCCAGATCATTAATGTATATTGTAAATAGCTGGGGTCCCAGCACTGAGCCTTGTGGTACCCCACTAGTCACTGCCTGCCATTGTGAAAAGGACCCGTTTACTCCTACTCTTTGCTTCCTGTTTGCCAGCCAGTTCTCTATCCACATCAATACTGAACCCCCAATGCCGTATGCTTTAAGTTTGTATACTAATCTCTTATGTGGGACCTTGTCGAAAGCCTTCTGGAAATCAAGATACACCACATCCACTGGTTCTCACCTATCCATGCTACTAGTTACATCCTCAAAAAATTCCAAAAGATTCGTCTGACATGATTTACCTTTCGCAAATCCATGCTGACTTTGTCCAATGATTTCACCACTTTCCAAATGTGCTGCTATCCCATCTTTAATAACTGACTCTAGCAGTTTCCCCACTACCGATGTTAGACTAACTGGTCTGTAATTCCCCGTTTTCTCTCTCCCTTCCTTCTTAAAAAAAGGGGTTACGTTTGCTACCTGCCAATCCTCAGGAACTACTCAAGAATCTAAAGCGTTTTGAAAGATTATCACTAATGCATCCAATATTTCCGGAGCTACTTCCTTAAGTACTCTGGGATGCAGCCTATCTGGCCCTGGGGATTTATCGGCCTTTAATCCATTCAATTTACCCAACACCACTTCCCGAATAACCTGGATTTCACTCCATTCCTCCTTTGACCCACGGTCCCCTGCTATTTCCGGCAGATTATTTATGTCTTCCTTTGTGAAGACGGAACCAAAGTAGTTGTTCAATTGGTCCGCCATATCCTTGTTCCAGGGCCAGACTATTATTTAAATGGTGGCCGATTAGGAAAAGGGAGATGCAGCGAGACCTGGGTGTCATGGTACACCAGTCATTGAAAGTAGGCATGCAGGTGCAGCAGGCAGTGAAAAAAGCGATGGTATGTTAGCTTTCATAGAAAAAGGATTTGAGTACAGGAGCAGGGAGGTTCTACTTCAGTTGTACAGGTCTGGTGAGACCACACCTGGAGTATTGCGTACAGTTTTGGTCTCCAAATCTGAGGAAGGACATTATTGCCATAGAGGGAGTGCAGAGAAGGTTCACCAGACTGATTCCTGGATGTCAGGACTGTCTTATGAAGAAAGACTGGATAGACTTGGTTTATACTCTCTGGAATTTAGGAGATTGAGAGGGATCTTATAGAAACTTACAAAATTCTTAAGGGGTTGGACAGGCTAGATGCAGGAAGATTGTTCCCGATGTTGGGGAAGTCCAGGACAAGGGGTCACAGCTTAAGGATAAGGGGGAAATCCTTTAAGACCGAGATGAGAAAGACTTTTTTTTCACACAGAGAGTGGTGAGTCTCTGGAACTCTCTGCCACAGAGGGTAGTTGAGGCCAGTTCATTGGCTATATTTAAGAGTGAGTTGGATGTGGCCCTTGTGGCTAAGGGGATCAGAGGGTATGGAGAAGGCAGGTACGGGATACTGAGTTGGATGATCAGCCATGATCATATTGAATGGCGGTGCAGGCTCGAAGGGCTGAATGGCCTACTCCTGCACCTAATTTCTATGTTTCTATGTTTCTATGTTCCCCATGATCAATTCACCCGTTTCTGACTGCAAGGGACCTACATTTGTTTTAACTAATCTCTTTCTCTTCACATATCTATAAAAACATTTGCAGTCAGTTTTTATGTTCCCTGCCAGTTTTCATTCATCATCTATTTTTCCTTTCCTAATAAAGCCCTTTGTCCTCCTCTGCTGGTCTCTGAATTTCTTCCAGTCCTCTGGTATGCTGCTTTTTCTGGCTACTTTGTACGCATCATCCTTTGCTTTGATACTATCCCTGATTTACCTTGTTATCCACGGATGCACTGCCTTCCCTGATTTATTCTTTTGCCAAACTGGGATGAACAATTTTTGTAGTTCATCCATGCAGTCTTTAAATGTCTTCTATTGCATATCAACCGTCAACCCTTTCAGAATTAATTCCCAGTCAATCTTGGCCAATTCACATCTCATACCCTCAAAGTTACCTTTCTTTATGTTCAGCACCATTGTTTCTGAATTAACAATGTCACTCTCCATCCTAATGAATAACTCGACCTAATTATGGTCACTCTTGCCCAAGGGGGCACATACAACAAGACTGCTAACTAACCCTAAAGGAAGAGAGTCCTCACCTACTCAACCTCTCCCTATAGCTCAGGTCCTCGAGTCCTGGCAGCATTCTTGTAAATCTTCTCTGCACCCTTCATCTTGCCCCAACGCTTGCCAACTTTCTTCCTCTCCACGAGAACAAATTCACCATCACTAGAGATACAATGGAGAGGGTGAAATTGGGGGAATAAAATAGGCTAATTATAGGAAGCAGTTGGGAGTTGCAACTCTACCTTTTAAACATATATCAACTATAACGGACAGTGATGGTAGATATATTGTATTAATAGGTGAATTATATGCACAAAAACTGACTGATTAATGTTTATGGACCAAATTTTGATAGTCCCTTGTTTTTTAAGAAAATATTTAATACAATTCCGGAATTACTAGATTTACTAGAATGTTGCCAGGGTTCCAGCAACTATGTTACAGAGAAAGGTTGAACAAGTTAGGTCTTTATTCTTTGGAGCGCAGAAGGTTAAGGGGGGACTTGATTGAGGTCTTTAAAATGATGAAAGGGATAGACAGAGTTGACGTGGATAAGCTTTTCCCATTGAGGGTAAGGAAGATTCAAACAAGAGGACATGACATGAGAATTAAGGGCAGAAGTTTAGGGGTAACGTGAGGGGGAGCTTCTTTACTCAGAGGGTGGTGGCTGTGTGGAATGAGCTTCCAGCAGTGGTGGTGGAGGCAGGATCGATTTTAACATTTAAAAGTAAAGTGGATAGGTATATGGACGTGAAGGGAATGGAGGGGTATGGTCTGAGTGCAGGTAGATGGGACTAGGGGAAAACAAATGGTCGGCACGGACTGGAAGGGCCGAGAGGGCCTGTCTCCGTGCTGTAATTGTTATATGGTTATATGGTTAATTAATACAACACAATTTAATAATCGGAGGAGACTTAATTGTACATTAGACCCCTATTTAGATAGATCATCAAGACAATGGAAAATCTAATCGCAGTCCAGTGACTTATTAAATGCATATATAGATACTAGTAATATTAAGGATGTCTGGAGAATAGAAAACCCAACCGGACAAGAATATTCATTTTATTCATCGGTACATAAAACATATTCAATAATAGATTATTTTTTGGTGGACTCCAATCTTATTCAATTTACTTATAACTCGAAATAACGCAATATTATAAACTCGGTCCATGCTCCCTTAACATTTATGATTGAATTAAATGGAAGGACGGAGAAACAGTCAGAATGGAGACTTAACCCACAAATTTTAAAGGGTCTGTCAGGAATATCCCCCTAATATGTTCTTTGAAATCAATGATAACCATGAAACGTCTGCCTCCCTACTTAGGGAAACATTTAAAGTATTTACTCGAGGAGCTATGATCTCCTCCCAAGCATTTCATAATAAAGAGAATCGGGCTAAACTGCAGGCATTGGAAAGGGAAATAAAACAATTAGACATAGAAAATGCGGCTGCACCAACTATGATAAAACACAATAAAATTGCAGCATTGAAATATAAATTAAATAAAATATATTCAGACCAAGTTATAAAATTTTACCAATACACTAAACAACTACATTTTGAATTCGGTGATAAACCTCAAAATTATTGGCTCGTCAACTTCGGAAGCTGGACGGGGAAAAAACAATTCCTAGGATTAGATCTGACTGGCAGCGCGACTCGCGTTGCAGCAACCCCTACAGCCTATCTGTCTTTTTTTTAATTTTTTGTCTAGTTAAATGTAGTTGTTCGTGTTTTTTTGTACTGTTTCTAACTGTGTATATGTGGGGGTGGGGGGGGGGGGGGGGGGGGGGGGGGGGGGGGGGGGAGGGGGGAACTTTTCAAATCTCTTCTCTGCACGGGAGACCCGACTTTTTCCCTGTCAGTTCTCCGTTGTCGTTGGGGCCTAGTACCGTGGAGCGGCCTACGACCTGGACAACCTGGGGGCTCCAGTCACGGAGCCTGTGGAGCTGCGGACTTACCATCGTGGGGCTGGCCAGCCTCGGAGCGTGGGGAGAGGTGGTGGCTCGCCGCTGCGGCCCGACTCCGGGGCTCGAGCTCCAGCTCCAGCTGCGGCCCGACACTGGAGCTCCAGCTCCATCTGCGGCCCAACGCCGGCATTTGGAATAATATTTTATATATATATTAGGTTTGCTGATTCTGCTCTGCATCCTTTTTAAGGTGAGTTTCCTGATGGAATATTACATCTGTTTTAAGTGCTTTTAAATGTGCTAAGTATGACATTATTTTCACGTGTCGCAACATTTTTTTGTCGCCGCTGGATTTTGAAATGTTCATAATCTTTTGGCGATACTGATATGATGCCAGCAGTCGCCGAAAAAATCGCCACGTGGGAAAGGTCCTTAACCAACAGACGAAAGACGACCATTCGACTAAAAACTTTCACGCAGATCGCACTCTGAACACACAGCTGATAAAGCAGCTTCTTTGTCGCTACAGGATGACCAGGATGTATCAAGTACCAACCTACGATGTAATGCTAATTGTTCACAGTTCCGTCTAGGTTCTTATCAGTTGTGACCTTGAGTTTACAATCTAGTCGTTGTGTCTGTGTTCCGCAGACTTGTTTTCAAGCAGTGGATGTTTTTTTAAGTAAACTAACCCCAACAGCTATCTGCAAACCCTTTCAACCGTTCCCTATTGTTCCCTACCCCCTCTATTTTCCCTGCAATTTAAGGTAAGGTTTGATGTCTACAATTTTCCATGAAGGAAGGACTTTGTTCTGTAACATTAATTCTGTATTTCATTCTCAACGTTTACTGCCTGATCTGCGCATTTACAGCACATTTTTAGTAGTTTAGTGTACAGATACAGCGTGGGAACAGGCCCATGGAGTACACGCCGACGAGTAATTACTCCAACACTAGTTCTCCCGTACACACTAGGGACAATTTGCTGGAGCCATTAATCAGCAAACCTGTATGTCTTTGGAATGTGGGAGGAAACTGGAGCACCCGGAGAAAACCCATGCAGGCACAGGGAGAACGTGCAAACTCCATACAGACAGCACCCAGAATGGCAATCAAATCCGGGTCTCTGGCGCTGTAAGGCAGCAACCCTACTGTTGCACCACTATACCACCCTTTTTGTCTTTACTTCTGGTTTCTTGCATGTGAAAACTATGCAGGCCAATTGCTGCAGTTATACAAAACATTGCTGGGGCATAATTGGAGCAGTGTGATAACGTGTAGTAGTTTTGGTCACTCTTCTGTAAGAATGAAGCCATAAGATGTTGCTGAGCTGGAAAGAGTACAGAGGTTGTCACAGAAGTGCAGCGGTAGAGTTGCTGCCTTACAGCGCCAGAGACTCCAGTTTGATCTTGCCTACGGGTGCTGTCTGCACGTAGTTTGCACTATATGCTCTCCCCGTTATCGTGTGGGATTTTTCCCGGTGCTCCAGTTTCCTCTCGCATTCCAATGACGTGCAGGTTTGTAGGTTAATTGGCTTTTGTAAATCGACCCTAGAGTGTAGGATAGAAGTAGTATATGGATGATTGGCGGTCGGCATGGACTCGGTGGGCCAGAGATCTTGTTTCACTCTGTATCACTAAACTAGAACATTGACAAGGTTAATGGTAGTATTTGAAGTCCTGAGCTACAGGGAGAGATTCGGTCTGCTAGGACGTTGTTCCTTGCAGTGCAGGAGGCTGAGGAGTAATCTTTTATGGAGGTGTTTACAATGTACAGTTTTGTGTTTCCTGGATAGGGAAATGAAGAAATAGGGACATATGTTTAATGTGAAACGGGTTAGGCAATTGAAGCTGTGGGTAAACTGCACTGCATAGAAGGAATGTGTGACGTTTTGAGCGGTAAAGCAGGGTCTCGACCCAAAACGTCACCCATTCGTTCTCATCCAGAAATGGGCCTGTCCCACCGAGTTACTCCAGCATTTTGGTATAAACCAGCATCTGCAATTCCTTCTTACACGTGGCATGTTTCCATGCCATATGATTCTGACTCTCTGATGATGAATTTCAAATTGTTGGAAACTAAATGCAGTGGAAATTAATTTACTTGAAATTAGTTGGAACAGCAAATTATGACTCAGGGAAAATTTGAAGCTTGAATTTTGTGGGAATTGGTTTATTGTTCAAAGTTTTGAACAGGTTAATGGATCGGGGACGTGACTGAAGTGTCCGTGAGCAAAATGTTTAGGAGCAGCAACCACTGTTCTATGAGTATTAAAGTCGTCATGGAAAAAGACAGGCAGGCCCACATGCCAAAATTCTGAATTGGAGTAAAGCCAATTGTAATGGTATTAGAAAGGAACTTACTAGAGCATCTTCTAGAGCTGATAGAAACAGAGAAATATAGAAACATAGAAACATAGAAACATAGAAATTAGGTGCAGGAGTAGGCCATTCAGCCCTTCGAGCCTGCACCGCCATTCAATATGATCATGGCTGATCATCCAACTCAGTATCCCGTACCTGCCTTCTCTCCATACCCTCTGATCCCCTTAGCCACAAGGGCCACATCCAACTCACTCTTAAATATAGCCAATGAACTGGCCTCAACTACCCTCTGTGGCAGAGAGTTCCAGAGACTCACCACTCTCTGTGTGAAAAAAGTCTTTCTCATCTCGGTCTTAAAGGATTTCCCCCTTATCCTTAAGCTGTGACCCCTTGTCCTGGACTTCCCCAACATCGGGAACAATCTTCCTGCATCTAGCCTGTCCAACCCCTTAAGAATTTTGTAAGTTTCTATAAGATCCCCTCTTAATCTCCTAAATTCCAGAGAGTATAAACCGAGTCTATCCAGTCTTTCTTCATAAGACAGTCCTGACATCCCAGGAATCAGTCTGGTGAACCTTCTCTGCACTCCCTCTATGGCAATAATGTCCTTCCTCAGATTTGGAGACCAAAACTGCACGCAATACTCCAGGTGTGGTCTCACCAAGACCCTGTACAACTGAAGTAGAACCTCACTGCTCCTGTACTCAAATCCTTTTGCTATGAAAGCTAACATACCATTCGCTTTTTTCACTGCCTGCTGCACCTGCATGCCTACTTTCAATGACTGGTGTACCATGACACCCAGGTCTCGCTGCATCTCCCCCTTTTCCTAATCGGCCACCATTTAAATAATAGTCTGAATCGGCCACCATTTAATGATACATCTAGGAGTGCAGGTATAATGCTGAGTGGCACTGAGTTGCGAGGAGGATGCTATGAGATAAACCCGAGGAGATAAACTTAAAAGTAGGACCTCAAAGGTAGTAATCTCCGGATTACTACCAGTACCACGGGCCAGTCAGAGTAGAAATAGGAGGATAATGCAAATGAATACGTGGCTTGAAAAGTGGTGCAAGGGGGAGGGATTCAAATTTTTAGGGCACTGGGACCAGTTCTGGGGGAGGTGGGACCGGTACAAACAGGACGGTTTGCACCTGGAATGGAATGGAACCAATTTTTCTTGGGGGAGTGTTTGCTAGTGCTGTCGGGGAGGATTTAAACTAATGTGGCAGGGGGATGGGTACAAGAGCAGAGAGGCAGGAGGGTGTAAAATGAGGGTAGAAGCATTAGGTAGCAAGGTTAAAAGTGGCAGGCAGACAAAACCAGGGCAAAAATCAAAAAGGGCCACTTTTCAGCAAAATTGTATAAGGGGTAAGTGCGTTGTAAAGACAAGCCTGAAGGCTTTGTGTCTCAATTAATTTACTTGAAATTAGTTGGAACAGCAAATTATGACTCAGGGAAAATTTGAAGCTTGAATTTTGTGGGAATTGGTTTATTGTTCAAAGTTTTGAACAGGTTAATGGATCGGGGACGTGACTGAAGTGTCCGTGAGCAAAATGTTTAGGAGCAGCAACCACTGTTCTATGAGTATTAAAGTCGTCATGGAAAAAGACAGGCAGGCCCACATGCCAAAATTCTGAATTGGAGTAAAGCCAATTGTAATGGTATTAGAAAGGAACTTACTAGAGCATCTTCTAGAGCTGATACATCTAGGAGTGCAGGTATAATGCTGAGTGGCACTGAGCTGCGAGGAGGATGCTATGAGATAAACCCGAGGATTTTCAGCAAAATTGTATAAGGGGTAAGTGCGTTGTAAAGACAAGCCTGAAGGCTTTGTGTCTCAATGCAAGGAGTATTCGTAATAAGGTGGACGAGTTGAACGTGCAGATAGATATTAATGATTATGATATAGTTGGGATCACGGAGACATGGCTCCAGGGTGACGTAGGCTGGGAGCTGAACATCCAGGGATATTCAATATTCAGGAGGGATAGAGAGAAAGGAAAAGGAGGTGGGGTAGCGTGCTGGTTAGAGAGGAGATTAATGCAATGGAAAGGAAGGACATTAGCTTGGAGGATGTGGAATCGTATGGGTAGAGCTACAAAACACTAAGGGGCAGAAAACGCTGGTGGGTGTTGTGTACAGGCCACCTAACAGTAGCAGAGAAGTTGGGGATGGTATCAAACAGGAAATTAGAAATGCGTGCGACAAAGGCAAAACAGTTATAATGGGTGACTTCAATCTACATATAGATTGGGTTAATCAAATTGGCAGGGGTGCTGAGGAAGAGGATTTTTTTGGAATGTATGCGGGATAGTTATCTAAATCAAACATGTAGAGGAACCAACGAGAGAGCAGGCTATTTTTAGACTGGGTTTTGAGTAATGAGGAAGGGGTAATTAGCGTCTTGTTGTACGTGCCCCCTTGGGCAAGAGTGACCATAATATGGTTGAGTTCTTCATTAGGATGGAGAGTGACATTGTTAATTCAGAAACAATGGTTCTGAACTTAAAGAAAGGTAACTTTGAGGGTACGAGACGTGAATTGGCCAAGATTGACTGGCAATTAATTCTAAAAGGGTTGACGGTGGATATACAATGGAAGACATTTAAAGACTGCATGGATGAACACAAAAATTGTTCATCCCAGTTTGGCAAAAGAATAAATCGGGGAAGGTAGTGCATCCGTGGATAACAAGGGAAATCAGGGGTAGTATCAAAAGCAAAGGATGATGCGTACAAAGTAGCCAGAAAAAGCAGCATACCAGAGGACTGGGAGAAATTCAGAGACCAGCAGAGGAGGACAAAGGGCTTAATTAGGAAAGGAAAAATAGATTATGAAAAGAAAACTGGCAGGGAACATAAAAACTGACTGCAAAAGTTTTTATAGATATGTGAAGAGAAAGAGGTTAGTTAAAACAAATGTAGGTCCCTTGCAGTCAGAAACAGGTGAGTTGATCATGGGGAACAAGGATATGGCGGACCAATTGAATAACTACTTTGGTTCCGTCTTCACTAAGGAAGACATAAATAATCTGCCTGAAATAGCAGGGGACTGTGGGTCAAAGGAGGAATTGAGTGAAATCCAGGTCAGTCGGGAAGTGGTGTTGGGTAAATTGAATAGATTAAAGGCCGATAAATCCCCAGGGCCAGATAGGCTGCATCCAGAGTACTTAAGGAAGTAGCTCAGGAAATATAGTGGATGCATTAGTGATAATCTTTCAAAACTCTTTAGATTCTGGAGTAGTTCCTGAGGATTGGCGGGTAGCAATGTAACCCCTCTTTTTAAGAAGGGAGGGAGAGAGAAAACGGGGAATTACAGACCAGTTAGTCTAACATCGGTAGTGGGGAAACTGCTAGAGTCAGTTATTAAAGATGGGATAGCAGCACATTTGGAAAGTGGTGAAATCATTGGGACAAAGTCAGCATGGATTTACAAAAGGTAAATCATGTCTGACGAATCTTGTGGAATTTTTCGAGGATGTAACTAGTAGCGTGGATAAGGGAGAACCATGGATGTGGTATATCTGGACTTCCAGAAGGTTTTCGACAAGGTCCCACATAAGAGATTAGTATACAAACTTAAAGCATACGGTATTAGGGGTCAGTATTGATGTGGATAGAGAACTGGCTGTCAAACAGGAAGCAAAGAGTAGGAGTAAACGGGTCCTTTTCACAATGGCAGGCAGTTAACGTAGTGGGGTACCAGCAGGGCTCATGCCGTGCTGGGACCCCAGCTATTTACAATAATATAATGATCTGGATGAGGGAATTGAAGGCAATATCTCCAAGTTTTGCGGATGACACTAAGCTGGGGTGGCAGTGTTCGCTTGTGAGGAGGATGCTAGGAGACTGCAAGGTGACTTGGATAGGCTGGGTGAGTGGGCAAATGTTTGGCAGATGCACAGTATTATGTGGATAAATGTGAGGTTAATCCACTTTGGTGGCAAAAACAGGAAAGACAGACTATTATTTAAATGGTGGCCGATTAGGAAAAAGGGGAGATGCAGCGAGACCTGGGTGTCATGGTACACCAGTCATATGAAAAGTAGGCATGCAGGTGCAGCAGGCAGTGAAAAAAGCGAATGGTAATGTTAGCTTTCATAGCAAACAAAAGGATTTGAGTACAGGAGCAGGGAGGTTCTACTTCAGTTTATGTACAGGGTCTTGGTGAGACCACACCTGGAGTATTGCGTACAGTTTTGGGTCTCCAAATCTGAGGAAGGACATTATTGCCATAGAGGGAGTGCAGAGAAGGTTCACCAAACGGATTCCTGGGATGTCAGGACTGTCTTATGAAGAAAGACTAGATAGACTCGGTTTATACTCTCTGGAATTTAGGAGATTGAGAGGGGATCTTATAGAAACTTACAAAATTCTTAAGGGGTTGGACAGGCTAGATGCAGGAAGATTGTTCCCGATGTTGGGGAAGTCCAGGACAAGGGGTCACAGCTTAAGGATAAGGGGGAAATCCTTTAAGACCGAGATGAGAAAGACTTTTTTTTCACACAGAGAGTGGTGAGTCTCTGAACTCTGTGCCACAGAGGGTAGTTTGAGTCCCAGTTCATTAGCTATATTTAAGAGTGAGTTGGATGTGGCCCTTGTGGCTAAGGGGATCAGAGGGTATGGAGAGAAGGCAGGTACGGGATACTGAGTTGGATGATCAGCCATGATCATATTGAAATGGCGGTGCAGCTCGAAGGGCTGAATGGCCTACATCCTGCACCTAATTTCTATGTTTCTATGTTTTCTATGAGGCTGCAGGGTGACTTGGATAGTTTGGGTGAGTGGGTAGATGCATGGCAGATGCAGTGTAATGTGGATAAATGTGAGGTTATCCACTTTGGTGGCAAGAAAAAGAAAGCAGATTATTATCTGAATAGTGTCAGATTTGGAAAAGGGGATGTGCAACGAGACCTGGGTACCCTTGTACATTAGTCACTGTAAGTAAGCATGCAGGTGGAGCAGGCAGTGATGAACACTAATGGCATGTTGGCCTTCTTTGTGAGAGGGTTTGAGTTTAGGAGCAAGGAAGTCATTCTGCAGTTATGCAAAGCCCTGGTGAGACCACACCTGGAGTATTGTGTGCAGCTTTGGTCTCCTAATTTGAGGAAGGACATTCTTGCCAGTGCAGCATAGGTTCACCAGGTTAATTCCCGGGATGGCAGGACTGACATATTATGCAAGAATGGATTGACTGGACGCAGGCACGGTGGCACAGCGGTAGAGTTGCTGCCTGACAGCAAAATGCAGCGCTGGGTACCAAATAAACATTTTGCCTGAATAAAACAATTTAAACGCTGATACTGTACTCAGGAAATCATTATGAATTCAGTGATGCTGCACTGGGATTTATCATCTTGTGTTGGAAGTGAAAGTTGGTGCCTCTGACAAGGCAGGAGCACTCTTTGGACTTTAGACGTTAGAGATACAGAGTGAAAACTGGCCATCTGGCCCACCGGGTCCATGCCGACCAGTGATCACCCCATACACTCGCACTATCCTACATATTAGGGACAATTTACAATAAAGCCAATTAACCTATAAACCTGTTCTTTGAATGTGCGAAGTAGGAGCACCCCGAGAAAACCCGCGTGGTCACAGACAGAACGTGCAAACTCCAAACAGACTGCACCCGTAGGATCGAACTCGGGTCTCTTGTGCTGTTAGGCAGCAACTCTACCGCTGCGTTGCTGTGCCGCCACTCCCTTCATGCTGGAGCTTTGGCCTAAGTTGAATGCTCTGATCTCCAGAGAAACATTCCTACTGGGGAGCAAATAGGACATGTACACCACGGGTTCCATCTAATCAACAATGAAGCAACGCAGGAAGACACTACGTTTAGATGTTTATGTTTTACTCCACAGATTTTGACGGAGGTTTGCTGGGAAGGTTGGACCTTGGATAATGGCCTCCCTACCACCCCTTGGTAAACTCTTCAGCGAGGTACCTGCTCCATCTGCCTGGATTTCTTCCAGGAGCCGGTGGCCCTGGAGTGTGACCACAACTTCTGCCTGCTGTGCATCTCACGGAGCAGGGAGAAGGGCGACACCTTCTACTCCTGCCCAGAGTGCAGGGAGGTGTTCAACGAGAAGAGGTTGAAGCCCAAACGCATGCTGGCCAACATTGTGGAAGGCGTGAGGGAGCTGAAGCTACAAAGTAAGTGTCTTCAAATAGTCATACAGCATGGAGACAGGCCCCTTGGTCCTACATCTGAAGAAGGGTCTCAATCCGAAACACCATGCATTCCTTCTCTCCAGAGATGCTTCCTGAGTGGCTCCAGTTGTTTATGTCTCCCTTTATCCAACGCATCCACATCGACCTAGATAACCCATCTAAGCTAGTCTCGTTTGCCCGTGTTTTGTATCCCTCAAAACCTGTCCAACAATCTTTTAAATTGAGTTTTAGGTTTAGGTTTCCTATTGTCACAGGTACCCAGGTACAGTGAAAAACATTGTTTTACAATCAAAATCAGATTTACGTTAGATGTTAGCGATATAGCACCATCCAGTGATCACCCCTTACATTAACAGTATCCCACAGAATAAAGATAATTTTATAACTTACTAAAGCCAATTAACCTACTAACCTGTACGTTTTTGGAGTGTGGGAGGAAACTCACGCAGCAACAGGGAGAATGTACAAATTGTGTACAGACTGCACCCGTAGTCAAGATCGAACCTGGATCTCTGGGGCTGTAAGGTAGCAACCCTATCTCTACGCCACTGTGCTGCTCGCATAATACTCCACATAAATACAATCAAGTCAAACTCGGGTATAATATGTGAAGCGAAGGGAAAGATACAGAGGGCAGAGTATAGTTTTCCACATTGTAGCACAACAGTTTCAGAGACAAAGTCCAAGGTCTACAATGAGGTGGAGCAAAATCCAACCGTACCCTGGTTTATGGAAGGGCCATTGAGAAGCCTGATACCACATGGGAATAAAGATTCCTGAGTCTGGTAGTGCGTACTTTCAAGCTTCCGTATCTTCGACCCAACGAGGAAAGCAGGAAAGAGGGGGATGCAAAATTATTTGGTTATGTTGACTGCTTTCCCAAGGCAGTGTGATGTGTAGATGGAGTTAACAGTGGGGAGCTTAGTCTTCATTTCTTTAGCAAGAGGGTGATGAATCTGTGGAATTTATTGCCACAGACAGCTGTGGATGCTGTCATTGGGTATTCTTAAAGCAGAGATTGATAGATTCTTTATTGGTAAGTGTGTCAAAGGTTACAGGCAGGAGAATGAGGTTGTGAGGGAAAAATAGATCAGCCATGGTTGAATGGTAGAGTAGACTTGATGGGCTCAACAACCCAATTCTGCTCCCATGTCTTATGATCTGTGTGATGGAGCGGGCTACTTTTACACAACTCTTTACAATTACTTGCAGTCATGGGCAGAGCACTTCTCAAACCAAGCTGTATGATTTATTTATGGAACGGGGGTTCCCCTCTTCCATTATAGATGAGGCTCTCACTATGGTCTCCTCGATATTCCGCAGCTCCGCTCTTGCTCCCCCTCCCCCCCATTCATAACAAGGACAGAGTCCCCCTTGTCATCACCTTGCACCCCATTAGCCGTCGCATACAGCGTATAATCCTCCAACATTTTCGCCACCTCCAATGGGATCCCACTACTGGCCACATCTTCCAATCTCAACCCCATTCTGCTTTCCGCAGAGACCGATCCATCTGCAACTCTCTACTCAACTTGTCTCTTCCCACCCAAACCACCCCCTCCCCAAGTACTATTTCCTGCAACCGCAGGCGATGCAACACCTGTCCCTTTACCTCCTCCCTCCATGTTCCTGCCCAAGTGTCCTTTAAATGTTGTTATTGTACCTGCCGTAACTGCCTCATCTGGCAATTTATTCCATGCACCTACCACCCTGGGTGAAAATATGTTGCCTTTCATGTTCTTATTCATTCTTTACCCTCCACATCTTAAACTTAATTCTCCTATCATGGGAAAAGTCTCTGTGATTTCTTCCTTTCAATTTCTCATGAATTTAAACACCTTTGTGAGATCTCTGATAATCTTAGATTCCTGCGCTCTGGAAAATGATGTGCCTGCTTGCCCAATATTTCCCTACAGCTCAGGCCCTCGCATCCTGGCAACCTCATCTGAAATCTTCCCTGCCCTCTTTCCAGATGATCAGGCATGGCTGATCGTCCACAATTAGTACCCCGTTCCTGCCTTCTCCCCAGAATTCCATGACTCCACTATCTTTAAGAGCTCTATTTAACTCTCTCTTGAAAGCATCCAGAGAATCGACCTCCACTGTCTTCTGAGGCAGAGAATTCCACAGATTCACAACTCTCTGGGTGAACAAGTTTGTTCTCATCTCCGTTCTAAACGGCCTACTCCTTAATGTTAAACTGTGGCCCCTGGTTTTGCACTCACCCAACATCGGGAACATTTTTCCTGCATCTACCCTGTCCAATCACTTAATAATATCACACTGTATGTTTCAATAAGATCCCTCTCATCTTTCTAAATTCCGGAGTATACAGTCGCTCCATTCCTTCAACATATGTCAGTCCTGCCATTCCAGGAATTAACCTCGTGAACCTACGCTGCACTTGCTCAATAGCAAGAATGTCCTTCGTCAAATTTGGATACCAAAACCTCACACAATATTCCAGGTGTGGTTTCAGCAGGAGAGTTGTGAATCTGTGGAATTCTCTGTCACAAAAGGCAGTGGTGGCCAATTTACTGGATGTTTTCAAGAGGGAGTTAGATTTAGCTCTTCGGGCTAAAGGAATCAAGGGATATGGGGGAAAAGCAGAAACGGGGTACTGATTTTAGATGGTCAGCGATGATCATATTGAACTGCTGTGCTGACTCGAAGAGCCGAATGGCCTACTCCTGCACATATTTTCCTATGTTATTCCAGCATTTTGTATCTATCTTCTAATACCATCAAAGTTGGTCTTGCCCCAATTCAGATTAAACTTGAAGACCAACCCTGCTCTTATCCATAACCATAAAACTAATTTAATTGTGGTAAATGTCCCAAAAGGCTCACACTCCGACACTTCAGTCAATGCAATTCCAAATTTCCCAAGAGTAGGTCAAGCTTTGCCCTCTGCATTGTAGGATCATATTTGCTAAGGAAACTTTCCTGAACACGTTTGACAAATTCCATCCAGTCTACGCCCTTGATGCAGTGGCATTCCTAGTCTATATTGGGAAAGAAAAAATCCCCTACTCTGACATCCTTATTATTCTCGCAACTGCCTGCAATCGCCTGGCATATTAGCTTTTCATCCTGAAGGGTATTTGGCAGCCTGTAGTACACTCTCAACAAGGCGATCATCCCCTTTTTATTTCTCAGCTCGATCCATATAGCCTCACTGGATGAATCATCATTAATTTCACCCCAAATATTTGCCATGAAGTTCTCCTTAATCAGTAAAGCAACTGCCCCTTCTCTTTTACCCACACCTCTATCTCGTCTTCAGCATCTGTACCCTGAAACGTTATTGTGTTGGAAGGAATGATACAAAAGCTGGAGTAACGCCAGCGGGTCAGACAGCAACTTTTGAGAGAAGGAATATTCGACGTTTTTGTGTCAAGGCCCTTCTTCACTGCAGGAGGTTCTACTGCAGTTGTACATGTTTTTGGTGACACCACACCTGGAGTATTGCGAACAGTTTTGTTCTCCAAATCTGAGGAAAGACATTCTTGCCATAGAGGCAGTACAACGAAGGCTCACCCCAGACTGATTCCTGGGATGTCAGGACTTTCATATGAGGAAAGACTGAACAGAGGACTCAGCTTGATACTCGTTAGCAAATTTAGAAGGGGGGATTGTGGGGGATCTTATAGAAACTTACAAAATTCTTAAGGGGTTGGACAGGCTAGATGCAGTAAGATTGTTCCCGATGTTGGGGAGGTCCAGATCAAGGGGTCACAGTTTAAGGATAAGGGGGAATTCCTTTAGGACCGAGATGATGAAAACATTATTCACACAGAGAGTGGTGAGTCTCTGGAATTCTTTGCCACAGAAGGTAGTTGAGGCCAGTTCATTGGCTATATTTAAGAGGGAGTTAGATGTGGCCCTTCTGGCTAAAGGGATCAGGGGGTATGGAGTGAAGGCAGGTAGAGGATACTGAGTTGAATGATCAGCCATGGTCATATTGAATGGCGGTGCAGGCTCGAAGGGCCAAATGGCCTACTCCTGCACCTATTTTCTATGTTTCTATGTTTCAGACCTGCTGTGATGCTGGTTTACACCTACGATAGACACAAAATGTTGGAATAACTCAAGGGGTCAGGTAGCATCGCTGGAGAAAAGGAAACGTATTTAAATAAACTAATTCATGTCTGAAGAAGGGTCTCAACCAGAAAAGTCATCTATACCATTTCTCCAGAGATGCTGCCTGACCTGCTGAGTTACTCCAGCATTGTGTGTTTGTCCCTGAAAATTAAGCTGACAGTCTTGCCCCTCCCTTAACCAGGCTTCCATATCGGCTATAACATTTAAGCAGTAAACCCAAAGGGTTTCTACAGCTATATTAATAGCAAAAGGATAATGAGGGATAAAATTGGACCATTAGAGAACCAGAATGGACAGCTATCTGCAGAGCCAAAAGAGATGGGGGAGATATTGAACAATTTCTTTTCTTCGGTATTCACCAAGGAGAAGGATATTGAACTCTGTGAGTTGAGGGGAAAAAGTAGAGTAGCAATGGAAACTATGAGATTCAAAGAGGAGGAATACTGACACTTTTGAAAAATATAAAAGTGGATAAGTCTCCAGGTCCTGACAGGATAATTCCCAGGACATTGAGGGAAGTTAGTGTAGAAATAGCAGGAGCTATGACAGAAATATTTCAAATGTCATTAGAAACGGGAATAGTGCCGGAGGATTGGCGTACTGCGCATGTTTGTTCCATTGTTTAAAAAGGGTTCAAAAGATAAACCTAGCAATTATAGACCTATTAGTTTGACGTCAGTGGTGGGCAAATTAATGGAAAGGATACTTAGAGATAATATATATAAGGCATCTGGATAAACAGGTCTGATCAGGAACAGTCAACATGACGATTTGTGCCTGGAAGGTCATGTTTGACAAACCGTTCTTGTGAATTGTTTGAAAGCGGTAACTAGGGAAATGATGAGGGTCAAAGCAGTGGATGTTGTCTATATGGATTTCAGTAAGGCCTTTGACAAGGTTCCCCATGGAAGGTTGGTTAAGAAGGTTCAATCTTTGGGTGTTAATGAAGGAGTAGCAAGATGGATTCAACAGTGGCTGAATGGGAAGATGTCAGAGAGTAATGGTGGATGGCGTGTTTGTCAGGTTGGAAGCCGGTGACCAGTGGGGGTGCCTCATGGATCTGTGTTTGGGTCCACTGTTTGATTGTCATGTACATCAATGATCTGGATGATGGGGTGGAAAATTGGATAAGTAAGTATGCAGATGAATACTAAAGAAGTGGTTGTTGTAATAATGAAGTAGATTTTCAAAGTCTACAGAGAGATTTGGCCATTTTGGAAAAGTGGGCTGAAAGATGGCAGATGGAGTTTAATGCTGATACGTGGAGGAGTGCTACATCTGGCAGGACAAATCAAAATAGGACGTACATGGTAAATGGTAGGGAATTTGAGGAATTCTGTGGAACAGAGGGATCTAGGAATAACTGTGCATAGTTCCCTGAAGGTGGAATCCGCATGGTAGATAGGGTGGTAAAAAAGCCTTTGGTGTGCAGGCCTTTAATAAAATCAGAAGCATTGATATAGGAGTAGGGAAGTAATGTTAAAATTGTACAAGCATTGGTAAGTACCAATTCTGGAGTTTGTGTACAATTTGGTCGCCTAGTTATAGGCAGGATGTCAACAAAATAGAGAGTACAGAGGAGATTTACTAGAATGTTGCCAGGTTTCCAGTAACTATGTTACAGAGAAAGGTTGAACAAGTTTAGGTCTTTATTCTTTGGAGCGCAGAAGTTAAGGAGGACTTGATTGAGGTCTTATAACGGACAGTGATGGTAGATAATTGTATTAATAGGTGAATTAAATATGCACAAAAACTGACTACAGATTAATGTTTATGGACCAAATTTTGATAGTCCCATGTTTTTTAAGAAAATATTTAATACATTCCGGAATTACTAGATTTACCAGAATGTTGCCAGGGTTCCCAGCAACTATGTTACAGAGAAAGGTTGAACAATTAGGTCTTTATTCTTTGGAGCTCAGAAGGTTAAGGGGGACTTGATTGAGTCTTTAAAATGATGAAAGGATAGACAGAGTTGACGTGGATAAGCTTTTTTCCCCATTGAGGGTAAGGAAGATTCAAACAAGAGGACATGACATGAGAATTAAGGGCAGAAGTTTAGGGTAACGTGAGTGGAACTTCTTTACTCAGAGGGTGGTGGCTGTGTGGAATGAGCTTCCAGCAGAAGTGGTGGAGGCAGGATCGATTTTAACATTTAAGAGTAAAGTGGATAGGTATATGGACGTGAAGGGAATGGAGGGGTATGGTCTGAGTGCAGGTAGATGGGACTAGGGGAAAACAAATGGTCGGCACGGACTGGAAGGGCCGAGAGGGCCTGTTTCCGTGCTGTAATTGTTATATGGTTATATGGTTATATGGTTATTCCAGTCGCACATACCTACCTATCCATGCCTTGTTTGCATCCGCCTAACCCATCACGCCTTTTGCATTGAAATAGATGCTACTGAATCCATCAGTACTTGTTCACACCCAGCTTTGCTCCTGCATACAGACCTTGCTTTCATTAACCTCTAGCCCCTGACCTGCATCACTCCTGCTTTGGATCACATCCCCCTGCCAATCTAGTTAAAAACCAACCCGAGTAGTACTAGTAAACATATTTGCCAGAATATTGGTTCCCTTCCAGTTCAGCTGCAACCCATCCCTCTTCCACAGGTCACCTCTGATCCAGAACAGATCCCAATGGTCCAAAAATCTGAATCCCTGCCCCGTGCACTAACTCCTCATCTGCTCATTCACGTCATATCTTCCTGTTCTAGCTCTCACTAGCACGTGGCACTGGGAGCAGACCAGAGATTATTATCCTGGATGTCCTGCACTTTAGCCTTTTGCCTAACTCCCTGTGTTCACTCCGCAGGACCTCATCCTTTTTCCTACCGAAGAGGGAGATAAACGGGCGGCAATAGAAAAAGCTGGTGGAAGGAAGAGCTGAGGTTGTGATTTGATACAAGGAAACTTCAAAAGGGATATTGACTGTGTGAGCAAGAACATTGAAAAAATATAATACAGGTACCGGCCCTTCAGCCCACAAAGTCTGTGCCGAACAGTATGGCAAGTTAACCTATTCTCCTCTGCCTGAACCTGATCCATATCCTTCCATTCCCTGCATGTGCTTATCTAAATGCCACGAAGCCACTATCATATCAGTCTCCACCGTTACCCCTGACAGATATCCACCACCTCTCTGTGTAAACAAAAACACTTACCCCACATATTTCCTTTAATATTTCTGTCTCTGACCTTGTATCTCTGTCCTCTCGTCTTGGACATTTCCACCCTTTGGAAAAGGTTTTGAATGTCTGCCCTATTTATGCCGCTTATAATTTTTTATACTTCTATCAGATCTCCCGCCTCAACCTCCATCATCTAGAAAATGCTACCCACGTTTGTAACATGGCTGATGGGATACAATGTGGTGGAAAATAATATTGGCAAATAACTTGATAAAGTGCGAATTAAAAATTGATATTCAAAGTTAAGGTTAATGTTTTCCTGGGTCACAGAAAGCTAACCGGCAACGACATCTAGTGATTTGTCTGAAGAATGATTAGATTACATTATACGTTATTGCCACATGCACCAGGGCACAGTGAATTGCTTTGTTTTGCATACAGCAGACCTCAAATAAACAATTACAACATAAAATCATACAGCAGACCTCACCAGGGCAGTACACCACGTTACTGGCACCGACAAAGTTACAAAAGGTCACTGAACAGTCCTATCCTCTGCTTGCCGCTTGCCACTGCACTTGTCAACAGCGCACCGACAACACCACCCCCCACCCCCCCCCCGTTACAGTAATACGATTGTACCTTCCAGTACAGTACTCCTGAGTTTAGGGCCCTGTGAGGACGTGGTTCTGTACTTGGGTGTGAATATCAGTGTGATCATAAGGTCATAAGTGAAATGAGCAGAATTAGGCCACTTGGTCCATCAAGTCAACTCTGCCATTCAATCATGGCTGATTCATTTGTCCCTCCTAACCTCATTCACCTGTGTTCTCCCTATAACCCCTGACACCCGTACTAATCAAGAATCTATCTATCTATCTCTGCCTTAAATATATCCATTGACTTGGCCTCCACAGTCTGCTGTGGAAAAGCATTCCGCAGATCCACCAAAGAAATTCCACCTCATCTTCCTAAATTAACGTCCTTTAATACTGAGGATCTGACCTCTAGTCCTAGACTCTCCCACTAGTGGAATCATCCTCTGCACATCCACTACATCCAAGCCTTTCACTATTCGGTAAGTTTCAATGAGGTCCCCCCTCATACTTCTAAACTCCAGAGGCCAGGTGCTGTCAAATGCACATCTCATGTTAAGAAGGGTCTCGACCGGAATGTCGCCTATTCCTTCTCTGCGTAGAAGCTGCCTCACCCGCTGAGTTTCTCCAACATTTTTTGTCTACCTTCGATGTTTCTAACATCTGCATTTCTTTCTTAAAAATCATATGTTAACCCTCTCATTCCCGGGACCTCCTCTAGGCCTTGTCCAGAGCTAGCATATCCTTTCTCTGATCTGGTGCCCAATAATTGCTCGCAATACTCCAAATGTGGCGTGACCAGTGCCAGGTCCTGATGTATTCCCTGGGGCTCACTGTGTGGTTCATGCTCAGGGGCTGCAGTGGACCAAGAGGGTGTCTAGACGTGGCATTGGTGGGGTAGAGCGAGTTGATGGGCGACCAGACTGCTGGGGTAGGTGGGTGGAGTGTGGGTGGGAAGGGAGGCTGTGCAATGTCATTGGTTTAATACTTGGTCTAGCTCATTATTACCATTATTATTTTCCATTGTATCTTTATACTTACTTATAACTGTTGCAAACAAATGGTTGATTTCTTTTAGATAAGTTTAGATAAACCCTGCAAGGCTATAGTTACCCCTTCTTGCATCAAAAGTGTTTCCTACATCGAGAGAAATGTAAATTTATTAACCCATCAAAAATATTGATGGCTGTCTCTAACATATGGCTGTCTCTAACAATCCTGACTATGGGTGTTCTCTGTACGGGGTTTGTACGTTTTCCCCGTGACCTGCGTGGGTTTTCTCCGGGATCTCCAGTTTCCTCCCACACTCCAAAGCGGTACAGGTTTATAGGCTAATTGGCTGGATAAAAACATTGTAAATTTACCCTAGTGTGTGTGGGATAGTGTTAGTGTGTGAGGGATAGTGTTAGTATGTGGGATAGTGTTAGTGTGTGTGGGATAGTGTTAGTGTGTGTGAGATAGTATTAGTGTGTGTGGGATAGTTAGTGTGTGTGGGATAGTGTTAGTGTGTGTGGGATAGTGTTAGTATGTGTGGGATAGTGTTAGTGTACGGGGATCACTGATCGGTGCGGTCTGTGGGCAGGAGGGTGTGTTTTCGAGCTGTATTTCTAAACTAAACTAAAGATATCCAATGTTGTGTGCTTGTGCTACCTTTTCTCAGATTTCCTACTTAAGCCCCTGTCCCACTTACGTGTCCTTGGCACGCTACTTTCGCGACCTCGTGGTCGCGTTGAGGCACGACGGTCCCGCCAAGGTCGCGCGCGACTTCATTCGCCCGCACAGCCGTCTAGAGCGCGTGACGTCATTTGAAGATGCACACAAAATGCAGGAGTAACTCAGCGGGACCGGCAGCATCTCTTGAGAGAAGGAATGGGTGATGTTTGGTGTCAAGACTCTTCTGCGGGGCATGGGCTGAAGAGAAGGGGACCGTTGAGCACGGGGACGAAGGGGCTGGCTCTGTCGTCACTATTCTGCGTCTTCCTGTACCGGTACTAGAATGACAGCCAGGCAAAATAGATGGCCGGGTCTGTTTGTACACTGTCCTGCAGTTGTGCGGGTCCTGTGGTCCATTGTAACGTTTAGCTTACTTTTCAATAGGAGGTGCCCTCACAATCGCGTGTATGGCGTCCAGAGTGAGTGGCGAGTCAGGCCGTGTACGCGCGGAGTCGTTGACGGACGGGGACCCACATAGACGCAGATGCATGTCTTAGCTATGACGGTCGAGTCTCTTACTTCAGTCTACCGAGGCAGTTAGGGCATCTATGGTCGGTCTGTGGCTCTGTAGCGGGGACAAGCGTGGAAGGCTCCTGCGAACGGCCTGGGCGCTGTGCGCGGCGCACAGGCTGATTTGGGGCTCATTATAGCACAGTAGTCATAAAACGACGTTATATATCAGTATCTTGTGACGGGATGGCATCCGTTCGTCGCGATGTCGCGCACCATCTACATTACACTCCCGCTTCACTGGGACCGACCCCCGCGCGGCAACACGAGGCCCGTGTGCCTCAACGCGTACGAGGTAGCTATTTTGTGTGCCATGACACGGAGTGGGATAGCCCTTTGTTGTTGATTGAGGAATCATGCGGGGAGGGGCAAGGGGGGGGGGAATGCAGTGTGATATATAAATGACTTGTCCACCAAGATTGCTGCGAGTAAACTGAGGTGTAACAATACAACTTGTTGGTCTGTGTGGAATAAAGTGAATAATCCCCACTATGTATGGGCTTTAAAGAGGATCAAACCGATAGGCCAGGTGAGGGTTCGGACACAGCTGTGTATAAAAGTTTACGCAGACCCATCTGTGAGGTAATAGTGATAGCATTGTATAGCGGTAAAAGGATTGATGTTTATAGGATCCCTATCTAGGAAAGGAGTGAATTGATGGACCCTTGTCACTCCATAGCCTAGCTTTAGTGCTGATTATAGGAGAACTGAGAGAGTTCACGTGGAGGTAGTATAAACAAGGTAGGTCATGAACAACTGAGCATGCAAAATAAATAATGATTGATAAACACACCCCTGGTCACAAACTGCTCATTACCATGCACATGTCTGGACATGCGATGTATGATGTGGGAGTTACTGGATGCTCCTACAGATTGTGCACCTCAACTCTGATGTGAAAGGGTCGGAGGGAAGGTTTGAATTAGAATTGTGTGTATAAAGGGGGTTTACCCTTCTGACGTCCGTGTGTCTCAGCTTTGGATGAGGCACCCACTCAGCAGACTCGTAAATAAAGAATCTCTTGCTTCCACATTTAGTCTTTTGAGTAGGGGATTGTGAGCACAGCGCATATCTCACATACTGGGGGCTTGTCCGCGATCGCCACTCGGCTTCTCGTTGAGGCAAGAAGAAGGGAAGGTGCACCCTGCTGATTCAGCAGTCTCTGATCTCCTTTGGCTTGCCATCAGCGGGTTTTTGAGCGAGTGGATAGTTGACAAAAGACTCTGGAAGCAAGAGGAGTATCAAAAGAAAAGAAATAAGTCGGTCGAGCGATTCTTGTGCACAAAGACCCCGTAGAAAACTGACGATAAGTATTGCCTGGGCACCAGGGTCTGTCGGACGGGAAATAGTCCCGATAAGATAAGATTACCGGTACAGGAAAAGTAAGAGTCCGGGGAAACAGGACAAGGCTCACACCTGGTGAAGTGCCGCACATTCCGCCTGAATAGTCCATTGGGGCGAATGTGGCAATCTTGGGGAGAAGGAAGCCCCAGGGGTTAAGATAAGGAGACTATGATTAAGTTCTGTTATTTTGATTAACCAAAGGAACCAATAAGGGGGAGTTCAGTCTGGTGGCACTGGGCTGTACAGAATATTCAGAGTATCACAGACATTGCAAAAATCTAAGGAAAATCACAGTGCCAAATGTTTTGAGTACGAAAAGTTAAAAAGGAAGGAGCAGCCGGAGTTGTTTTTATTGAGTATGTCAATATTGAGTTGTTTCACACAGTCTATAGAAAAACTCATACAATTGGTTCAGTACATGTAGAGGATTTAGGCAAAATATGTTAATTTTTTAAACTTTAATCTGTGTAGAAATTGCATAATTTCACTGAAGTAAGAATGGTAATTCTAATGTGATTTGTGCTAAAACGGTTTGATGAATGAGGAAGTTTATAGATAACCATATAACCATATAACAATTACTGCACGGAAACAGGCCCTCGGCGCCCTACCCATCCATGCTGACCATTTGTTTTTTCCCCGAGTCCTTCTACCTGCACTCAGACCATACCCCTCCATTCCCTTCACGTCCATATACCTATCCACTTTACTCTTAAATGTTAAAATCGATCCTGCCTCCACCACTTCTGCTGGAAGCTCATTCCACACAGCCACCACCCTCTGAGTAAAGAAGTTCCCCCTCACGTTACCCCGAAACTTCTGTCCCTTAATTCTCATGTCATGCCCTCTTGTTTGAATCTTCCCTACCCTCAATGGGAAAAACGTGTCCACTGTGGACATATGTGATAGGTTTGTTTGCTGTAGGCCACACGCTGTAAGGCTAGGTGTGTGTATTCCTTTAAGAAATTGTAAGCAATGGGGAGGTTACGAACAGCTGTAAGGTATCGGACAACGCTTTGTATCATCACAACTTAAAAGGGGAAAGTTGGAAAATGTAGGTTGCTTGGCTTTTATAATTTCTTTTCAGTACAGTTAATTTGGAAAATTGTTAGTCGTATGTATTTAAACTAGGAATTGGAATTTGGGGATTGTGGGGAAAATGGTTTGAACAAAATTATAAATAAGTTAATTGCTGAACAACGAAAAAAAGCAGCTTTTCTGGTTTTGGTTAGAGAAACATTCTGTTAGAGAAGGGTAATAAATTAATGGGCCCAGGGCAAAAAAAATGAGTTGGCAGACATTGATGTCAATAATGGAAGTTTATTTACTTCAGCTAGAAAACTTATGGGCAGACAAGCAGGAATAACGATCCTGGGAATGGGGTTGCAGGCTCCGGTAGCAGCAACGCAGTCAGCAGTTACTAAAGGTTTAATTACGTAACAAAAGTCATGGCCAGATATTTGAAAGAAATTGGTAAATTGGAGATTGGAAGGACAAACCTTAAATCAATTGTTAACAGAGGCTCAGAAAGTATGTGTATGACGGTAGAAAAACAGAAGGGAAAGGCCAAAACAAGGGGAATATGTTTTTTAAATTCAGGCAGTACAGAAGGGGTAAAGAAGAAAGGGAATGAAGTGAATAAGGCCTGGTGCTCATGGAGACCGGGGAAGGGGAAGCGGCAGAGCAGAGGACGAGGGAAGAGGTGAATAGAGGGACCAAAGTGGGGTGTCCCCGGAAAACAAGGAACAAGGAATCAGGAGGTTGGTACACGGGCCATCCCGTGTTATCTTGTAGCGAGAAGGGTCATTTCAAGTGGGAATGTCCCAGCTATGACGGGAGGTGCATCGTAGCACACTCATGATGAAGAATAGGGAAGTTCGGGGGGGAGGGGGGGGCGCTCCCTGGTGTATGGATACACATGGGAACCTCTGGTAAAATTAAATTAGACCCCAGGGAGAGGATATGTAAATTTATTTGTAATTCGGGAGCGGAGAGATCAAGTAACTAAAGGTAATCAGAAGAAATCGGATTGTGAAAAAACAAGTCAGAATCTCGGGGGTAGGAGGGAAAGTGATGACTGCCCCGAGGTAGAAGGGGTGGTGGTAAAATATGCAGATCGAGAAGTCAGTGGGAAGATTTTAAAAGTAAGGTGAATAAATTGCAAAGAGATAAACAATCGAGAAGTATGAAATTGATTGTAGAATGAAAGAAGCAGATCAGAAAGGATTAAAGTGGAAGCAAGGGATAAATTGATGAACTGCTTTAAAAGATAAGAGCAGCAACACAGATTACCCTTTGGGGTCACCCATCAACCTGAAGGACAAATGGGAAATACCTTTCCCAATATTCCTGATGGGGCAGGAAAATGGATTATGGCTTTTGGAGGACGATTGTTGGCTATGGGATTGAAGGCACTGTTGGTGAAAGTGATAGGAAACCACAAACTGACAGAACTCCTAAGATTGCTGGTATAAAAATGCTGTAACAATCAATAACAAATGCATGCTGTTTACACAGTCAGGCATGGGGTTTGGCTCCCTCAGACAAAAATCCAGCACCTAACTGGAGAAAAGCGAAAAGTGGAGCCTGGAAATTGAACCAAAAATAGAAGCAACCAGTTTAATGATCATTATTTTGAACCATTGTGGTGATGTCATGCCCTCCTTAAAGTCAGTCTAGATTGGAGAGGTGTGGGATTGTCATCTATTTCCCACCCCTGATCAGGGATCATTTGGTCATGAGGTGGAGAAATATCGCAAAGATAGGAAAAAGACTTGCAGACCAGCAGAAGAGAAAAATGATCCAAATGTAACTTGAAGAGCTCAAAAAGAAAGAGCGTGAAAAAGGTAAGCCAATGTTGTCAGTACAACTGACCTGGTGAAAAAGTCTAAATAAGGGATCACAGACACTCAGTGAGTCCTATAAAGATCAAACAGGGGGGCAGAGATTCCATGCCACAAATAAATGTATTGGGAGAGTGTTTCCTCAAATGCCCTATCAGTGTGAAATAAATCTGGATATAGCCCAGACAGGACTGGGTCCCAAAGAGGAGGATCTCAAGGAAGAGGTCCAAGGAAGGCTAGAAGGAAATAGGAATGATAAGTGGTGTTGGGATATGAAACAGGTACGGTAATCAGGAATAATAATATAAGAGTCAGATAATGGTGTACATAGCTATTAAGAAGAGGTTATTATAATACACCTAGGCTAGGATGCGGCCTGTTTTATAAAGCTACGCCGGTTTTTAATCAAGTTTGTAGGCAGATTTGGAAGGTGTTGATATAGTATATGGATGATTTGTTGGTTCCACAAGTGAGAAGCAATGTGAGAGACATTGTAATTATCTTGAAAGATGGCAAGAGTCATAATGTACAAGAAAAGTTGTTGTTTTGTCAGCAGCAGTTATAGAATTTTGACGAGTAATAATCTAAGAATAAAAGCATAGCGTAGGATCAAATTGAACGATAATGAAGTTCCCAAACCGCAGCAGTAGAACAGATTGATGATGATATTGGAATTGCAGATATAGTTCAGAACTAGATTGGAATGTTGAAATTGTGATGCACATTAAGAAAAATAATGAAGGAAGAAGGACACACAAGTCTGAAAATGTTTATATTATACGGTCAGAGGAGCCTTTGAATGAAAGGGGACAAAAAGGATTTGCTTGTGATGTTTGCTTGTTAAAGGAAGATAATAGCAGATATGCAGGGTTTGAAGTTGAGCATTCAAGAATGAATTAGAGGTACTTTAAGGTAATCCAAATGAAGCTTGCCGCAATCTTGCTTAGCTCAATTTGGCAGAAATAAGGCTATAAAGAGGCAGCAATGGTACATGAAGTCTGCACATGTTTGGAGCATAGGGAAACGAAAAAAGGCTTTGAGAAAAGCAACGAACCCCATGCAAAGTTAGCAGTGTCCCCCAATGAAATGTTGTTTGGTACCTTATTTGGTAAAGAAAGAAGGAATACCCACCATAGAGGGTAGTGCTTGTATTTCTTAAGGAACTATTTACTGCTGTATCCACGTTCCCTTACAGAATTAAAAGCGAAAGGTATTATTGGCTCAAAGCCCACCACTCGACTTTCCAATACATGCTGTAAAGGCTGGCGACTGGGAACTGGTCAAGAAAATGGAAGGAGGAGAAACTCCAGCCCAGGTGGACCGGCCCATACCTAGTATTACCTGACAAAAACCGAGACAGCAGTACGAACAAAAGAAAAACGGTGGACCCACGCAATTCGGTTAAAGGACCCGTTATTTCACCCGCTCCTGATAAATGAGGAACAGTGGAAGGTGAACCAGAAATTAAGATAACCTCTAACATAACTTTTAGAAAAAAATAAATGTATAACAACAGTATGAAAGGACATCGTGATGTTTGCTCTCATGTAATTATGGTAAAAAGTGTTAATAACTGTGATAAATGTTATCATCCTATTAGATACGGAGGGTGGACAACCAGATCATTTACCTATCATTCCCATGTGAACGATGCTTGCTATAACCTGAGGACTAGAACTATTTGTGAGGACGGGGGAAAGAAGTATTATAGGGTAGAGAAAAGTGGATATGTAGGGAGGTTTGGGTAGTTACCTGCCCAAAGGGGGAGAGATGGGTTTATATAACCAGGACAGGACAGTTAGGTCTCCGTTTCCAGGCTTTAAGATGGACATTAAATAAAATAAAAGAGGAAGTAATAACAAAGTTTAAACGGAAGTAGTAGTGTGTCCCAAGCCTCCCCCTCCCCCACCCAACTACTCAGCCTCAATTGCACCAGACCCACTGTATGAAGAAAATAAAGAAAGAAGCAGATTGAGATCCCTGAAGGAGGGAAAAACCTGTTTGTGGACTTGGCCCTCCGGATAGCTGGAATCCTGAATGTGACTAACTGTTGGGTCTGTGGCGGACCACTGAGTGACTCACGTTGGCCTGTGAGAGGATCCATCGTTGAAGTATGGAACCTGATGGAGTGGAACCTGACAGTTGGACAAGACCGAGATCCCCAGTCATGGGTCCCGACAGACGCACCGTTTGGGACTGAGTGTATCACTAGGCCCTGGGCAAAGTATGCCGTCCTAGTAGGCAGCAGCCCCTGCCAGCGCGTATCGTCACACCAGTGGCTAAATCAGTCCCGAGGGTGTGGCCAGAGGAGCCTAATGATATCCAACTAAGAAAGGGACGGGAGAAACTGCACTATCTGGATGAAGACCGATGGAATGGAATCGACTGGACTATGGAACTGCACCGGGAACAAAACCCTTATCAAGGGATCCCGGTGTTGCGAGACATATATGGAACAAGGTGACCTCTAGTGGGACCGGCCCCTGAAGGACTGTTATATATGCGGACACAAGGCATACTCGGTGTTACCAACAAATTGGAGCGGGACTTGCTTTATTGGACTGGTACAACCGGGATTTTTCCTGTTAAACACTGAAGAAGGGCGGTCGCTAGGAACACCTGTATTTGACGACCTATATCGGAAGAAGAGGAAAATAGACATTGGAGAATGGGAAGATGACGAATGGCCACCCACAAGAATCATCTCATCCTATGGATCAGCCACTTGGGCACAGGATGGATCCTGTAGCTGGTTGGAGTTAAACAAAACACAATCTCGAATAATGACAAGGCACAAATAGGAAGAAAAGGGAAGAAAGAGGTGGGGACCGCCAGAATGTATAGCTGTTTTTTTTTAATCTCACAAAGTGCTGGAGTCACTCAGTAGGTCAGGCACCATCTCTGGCGAACCTAGATAGAAACTTTGTCAGTGCCAGAAATGTGGAGCATCTTTGTATACTGCCAAGGTGAAGTGTGTTGCAGGATTTGCCGGATTTAGTTTTTAATTTAGTTTTTAGTGTAGCTTCGAGATACAGCACGGAAACAGGGCCTTCAGCCCACCGGGTCCGTGCCGACCAGCGATCCCCGCATAGCAACACACATGTACACACACTAGAGATGGTTTTCACATTTTACCAAGCCAAATTACCTTCATGCCTGCATGTCTTTGGAGTGTGGGAGGAAACCGAAGATCTTGGAATAAACCCATGCAGGTCACAGGGAGAACGTACAAAGTCCGTGCAGACAGCACCTATAGTCGGGATCGAACCCGAGTCTCCGGCGCTGCAGTGCTGTAAGGCTGTACTCTACCGCTGCGCCACTGTGCCGCCCCCTTCTGGGTGAAAACAACAATGTTACTCCGCAACAACAATTTTGTGCAACAACCAAAAATGTCACTATACCTAGGTACATGTGACAATAAAGTATTATTGCATCGTTGTAGGTGTTTCAGGACGAGATCCTTCTTCAGACCCGCTCAGTTAATCCAGCACTTTGTGTCCAGTCTGAATATAGGTCTGTGTGACCTTCTGAGATACTCCAGCACTTTGTGACTGTTTTTGTAAACCATCATTTGCAGTTCCTTGTTTCTGTAATGTATAATGTAGTTGCATCATGAAACTTTTCCTATTAGAATGCTTCATTCTGATACCACATAACCACCATGCCTAAATAACAAGTTTTAAATGCTACCATTGGACTCGGAGTATCATTGAGAATTCAATTATCTTACTGCCACTGTGCAATCCTTGTCTCAGAGGGTGGTGAATCTCTGGAATTCTGTGCCTGAGGGTGGTGCCAGCTGGATCATCAGACATATTTAAGTTGGAGATGGAAAAAATATTTAAAAGTTCAGGATAAAGATGCTGACTATCTACCCTGTTTGTGTCTCATAATTTATAAACTTTGTTTCAAGGAAAAATGTCAATCACCTTCCCAATCTCTCCTTATAACTCAAGCCCCTCCCCGTCAAGAAAACATTAATGTGCATTTTTTTTCAGCTCTGAGAAATATTGGAAGAGTAACGACAATATTGATAAATAAGAATAGTTGAGGCCAGCATAGCCAGCCATGATCCCATTGAATGGGGGGGCGCGGACATGAGGGGCTTAGTGGTCTACTCCTGCTACTGCTATTGTCTCCTGCCCTTCGATATCTGGAGCAAAGATGGCTGAGAGTCACATTCAGAAAAAATAATGAGAAGTACTCACTGCACACACCCTATGCTTACAGTTTTCAGCCTGAAAATTACCTGTCCGTTCCCTCCACTGATGCTGCCTGACCCACTGAGTTACTTCATCACTTCACGTTTTGCTGAGCTTGCAGTTTGTCTGGTGAAGTTGAATCACCAAATCATTGAAAGTTACAGCATGGATACAGACTCTTCGGCTCTCTAGGTCCACGCCAGCTATCGTTGTTATCCCACTTCCTCAGCCACTCACCCACACACTGGGAGCAACTTACAGAAGTCAATTAAACAGGTACAAACCAACATGTTTTAGGGATGTGGGAGGAAACTGCCGCACCCAGAAGAAACCAACATGGTCACAGGGAGGACGTGCAAACTCGACATGGACAGTGCATTAATCATGTATTATCTTTCCGCCGACTGGTTAGCGCACAACAAAAACCTTTCAGTGTACCTCGTTCCACGGGACAACAAACTAAACTGAAACAGACGGCAGCAGAGGTCAGCATCTAACCCCGATATCTGGGGCTGTGAGGCAGCAATGTGTTTTAAACTGCCCTATGTGGCTGAAGACTATTAAAGACTCTAATCCACTTCAATGGACATGCTCTGGCCTGACGTGTATTTTGTGGCATTTTCTGTGTTTGTGGTGCCTTTTGCTGACTTGCTTATTCTGCTCAGTAATCTGTCAGTGCCTCCATTAATACTGTACACCTTTTCACCAGGACAGGTTGGAAAAATCCACAGATTTTCTCCAGATCCAAAAGGAGCAAGCATGTCACAGTCAGAGCCAACAAGAAGCAAAGATTTATAAAATCAAGGTACGATTTCATACACCAGGTTTAGTTTTGAAGTGACCTATGCATCGTTGAACTTTGCAGGTAGTTCAGTTTAGAGATATAGCGAGGAAAGAGGCCCTTCGGCCCATCGAGTCCGTGCCGACCAGCAATCCCTGCATACTGACACTGTCCTACACACACACTATGGGCAATTTATAATTTCACTGGCCAATTAATCTACAAATTTGTACGTCTCTGGAATGTGGCAGGAAACCGGAGCTCCCAGAGAGAACACTGGGAGATTGCACAAACTCTGTACAGACAGCACCCATAGTCAGGATTGAACTCGAGGGTCGGTGTCGCTGTGAGGCAGTAGCTCTACCGCTGCTCCATCATGCCAGGTCTTGTTGAAGTGTATATCATTTTCACAGGGCTTGATGGTAAGGATATCGTTTCACCTGCCCTACCACCCCCCCCCCCTTTCTCTCCCATTACCACCACTCCATTCCCCCCCCCTCCCCCACCACCACCGCGACGCACCAATTTATTTCCCTACACTTACATTCCTTCCTCTGTTTCAAAATTTGCAACTCTTCAATCCTTTTGTCTGATCCCATCAGATGTTTTCATCTCTGGCCCCGAAAGTCCTGGAAAGGGTGGATATGGAGAGGATGTTTCTACCTTTAGAAAGACAAGGAGGAATTTGTTTAGTCAGAGGGAGGTGAATCTATGGAATACACTTTCCATTTTACTTCGGGGTCATGTGAGTGACTACGTGAAGAAGCCCCACCAGGCACATGCGCGTCATTACGTCCAACGCATGACGGGCTGGAGAGCTCAGCTCCACCAGCGGTAAGTAGTAAGCCGCAGGTAAGTCAATGTTAAACCTTTCCTGCGAGTATTTTTTTTAAACTCTGTAAGTCTGGCTCGCAGAGCCAGCTAGAGTTGGTAATATGGAGATATTGTTAATATAAACTGCGGTAATAGAGTTGAACACGCGGGGACCGCGGGGACCGCTTATAGATCGGGTCGGAAGATAACGGCTGCTCTAAAGCCGGCTCCGTGATTACCACTAGTTAGATCGGGTTTCGATATAATGGCTGCGCTAAAGCCCACTCCAATACCTGCTACTGTTCTACTGGCAGCTTAACTGCCTCCATCAATTTCCAGTGCTTCAGGGCACTCAGGAATACCAAAATAAAGTACTCTCAGGCTCATTTGTCTCATGAGTCTGATGATGTGGAAGACTCCCTCCTTTTGATTTAAAGGTATGGGGATGGCTCAACCAAATGGAAAAATGTTCCAAATTTAAAGAGCCATGGAAAATTTCAATTGGGGTCGAATGCCCTAATTTCCCACACACACCGAGCCTCTCGCAGAGGTCCATACAGCGAAGAGGAAAACACCGCTTATGGATAACAGTGGGAATCATCCTCTCCAGCACCTTGTTTAAGGCTGGAAGAGACCTGCCTAGAGCATGACTCGGGAGAAGCAGGGCAGGAGGAATCTGACCCTGAAGCTGGTGTCACTGCTTTTGTGCACACACCAGAGCACACAAGCCATGTTCCAGGTATCCCGGATGTAGCGTTAAACTTTGCTAAACCGGAAGGGACTGCTGAGGCTATCGATAAAACTCTAGCCGCCAATGTAAGTTACATGGCTTCTCACCAGCTCCAGGAGAGGAGACTGCCACAAGGTACAAAACACCTGTAAACTGTGCGTCACTCAAAATGCCCACCATGAAACTCGGCAAGGGCACAAATGACTGCAATGATCCGGGGACAAGAAGTGAGATTTTCAGCGACGTCCTCAATTGTTGGCATCACTGCATTTGGGGAAAATGGTCCAGGGGCACCGATGTCTGGTACTCAAACAAGATATGCTGGCCCTGTTCTGAACGCCTACCTTTGAGGTCAATTGCATGAGGAAGATAGCCATCAAAGCGACGTTGAACCCCAAAGTTTGCAGACTCTATGTAGTCCACCATATCCAAGCCCAGATAATTCTTATATTTGGGTGTGGACCTCCTCAAACAAGTTCAGAGGACATGGAGGAACATGACCAAACCAATCTCATGAATACATAATCCCCTCTGCCAGGATGCCACCTTGTAGTCGTTACCCCAGAGGTGACGTATCCAGGGGCAGGGCCAAGAGAGTGGGGCCAGGGGGACGATGGAATTACTCACTGGGATCCACTGCACAACACCCAATATCGGAAGAAGGAGACAAGGCCGACTGTAGAGGTACAGGTGATTCATTCTGTCCAGGATAAGATTCCGAGTAACAACCTCTGTTTGGGGGTAGGTTGCAATTGATTATGATGAATGGTGCTGCATAACATCTCATCAGTTTATACTAGACACTGTGTCAAGCTCGAATACAGTTTATGTTAGGCATTGATCCGCTTGGACAGAATATGCCTCATAGAGTATTGGGGGTTCTGCACCACAAAGTCCGGTGGGTTGTGACTGCCGACTGCAACATCGCGGAGCTGCGGTCTGTGGAGCTTCCAGCTGCGGGTGGACGGTGCTGAGCTTTAAGCACCGAGGAGCCTGGGATCACACGACGAGGTCGCCAGAGTCTGCGCTCCGACCGGCGCGGCCCGTGAACTTCGGGAGCAACGAACTACGGGGAGGAAGCGGCCGCTCCAGACACTCCGGGCCGCTGAAAGTGTTCATCCAACGCCAGAACTTCATCATAACCATATAACCATATAACAATTACAGCACGGAAACAGGCCCTCTCGGCCCTTCCAGTCCGTGCCGACCATTTGTTTTCCCATAGTCCCATCTACCTGCACTCAGACCATACCCCTCCATTCCCTTCACGTCCATATACCTATCCACTTTACTCTTAAATGTTAAAATCGATCCTGCATCCACCACGTTCTGCTGGAAGCTCATTCCACACAGCCACCACCCTCTGAGAAAGAAGTTCCCCCTCACGTTAACCCCCCCACCCACCCCCAACCCAACCCCCCCCCAAACTTCTGTCCCTTAATTCTCATGTCATGCCCTCTTGTTTGAATCTTCCCCTATCCCTCAATGGGAAAAAAACATATCCACGTCAACTCTGTCTATCCCTTTCATCATTTTAAAGACCTCCAATCAAGTCCCCCCCCCTTAAACCTTCTGCGCTCCAAAGAATAATAAAGACCTAACTTGTTTCAACCTTTCTCTGTAACATAGTTGCTGGAACCCTGGCAACATTCTAGTAAATCTCCTCTGTACTCTCTCTCTATTTTGTTGACATCCTTCCTATAAACTAGGCGACCAAAATTGTACACCATACTCCAGAATTGGTCTTACCAATGCCTTGTAACAATTTTAACATTACTTCCCTACTCCTATATTCAATGCTCTGATTTATAAAGGCCCAGCACAACAAAGGCTTTGCTTTACCACCCTATCTACATGCATTCCACCTACAGGGAACTATCCCACAGTTATTCCTAGATCCCTCTGTTCCACAGCATTCCTCAATTCCCTACCATTTACCATGTACGTCCTATTTTGATTTGTCCTGCCAAGATGTAGCACTTCACACCTTAACAGCATTAAACTCCGTCTGCCATCTTTCAGCCCACTTTTCCAAATGGCCCAAATCTCTCTGTAGACTTTGAAAAAATCTACTTCATTATCCACAACACCACCTATCTTAGTATCATCTGCATACTTACTTATCCAATTTTCCACCCCATCATCCAGATCATTGATGTACATGACAAACAACAGTGGACCCAATACAGATCCCTGAGGCAACCCCACTGGTCACACCGGCTTCCAACCTGACAAACAGCCATCCACCATTACTCTCTGACATCTCCCCATTCAGCCACTGTTGAATCCATCTTGCTACTCCGCCATTACACCCCAAAGATTGAACCTTCACAACCAACCTTGCATGGGGAACCTTGTCAAAGGCCTTACTGAAATCCATATAGACAACATCCACTGCTTTACCCCCATCAATTTCCCAGTTAACCGCTTCAAAAAATTCAAGAAAGGTTTGTCAAACATGACCTTCCAGGCACAAATGTTCCTGATCAGACCCTGTTTATCCAGATGCTTATATATATTATCTCTAAGTATCCTTTTCCATTAATTTGCCCACCACTGACGTCAAACTAATAGGTCTATAATTGCTAGGTTTATTCTTTGAACCCTTTTTAAACAATGGAACAACATGCGCAGTAACGCCAATCCTCCGGCACTATTCCCGTTTCTAATGACATTTGAAATATTTCTGTCATAGCTCCTGCTATTTCTACACTAACTTCCCTCAATGTCCTAGGGAATATCCTGTCAGGACCTGGAGACTTATCCACTTTTATATTTTTCAAAAGTGTCAGTACTTCCTCCTCTTTGAATCTCATAGTTTTCCATAGCTACTCTACTTTTTCCCCTTAACTCACAGAGTTCAATATCCTTCTCCTTGGTGAATACCGAAGAAAAGAAATTGTTCAATATCTCCCCCATCTCTTTTGGCTCTGCAGATAGCTGTTCCATTCTGGTTCTCTAATGGTCCAATTTTATCCCTCGTTATCCTTTTGCTATTAATATAGCTGTAGAAACCCTTTGGGTTTACTTTCACCTTTTCTTGCCAAAGGCAACCTCATATCTTCTTTTAGCCTTCCTAATTTATTTCTTAAGATTCTTTTTACATTCTTTATATTCCTCTAGCACCTCATTTACTCCATGCCTCCTATAATTATTGTAGATATCTCTCTTTTTTCGAAACGTGTCCAATTTCCTTGAAAACCATGGTTTCTTTCCAATTTTTTACTATTTCCTTTCAACCTAACAGGGACATAAAGATTCTGTACTCTTACAATTCCCCTTTAAATGTCCTCCATTTCTCTTCTACATCCTTCCCATGAAACAAAGTGTCCCAATTCACTCCTTTAAAATCCTTACGCATTCCCTCAAAGTTAGCCTTTCTCCAATCAAAAATCTCCACCCTAGGTCCAGTTCTGACTCTCTCCATAATTATATTGAAACTAATGGTATTGTGATCACTGGTCCCCGAAGTGCTCACCAACGCAGACCTCCGTCACCTGACCTGCCTCATTTCCTAACAGGAGGTCCAGCACTGCCCCTTCTCTGGTCGATACCTCTATGTACTGCTGCAAAAAAACTATCCTGCACACATTTTACAAACTCCAAACCATCCAGCCCATTACAGAATGTGTTTTCCCAGTCTATTTTTTGGAAAATTGAAATCTCCCACAATCACTACCTTGTGCTTACTACTAATATCTGCTATCTTCCGTACATATTTGCTCTTCCAATTCTCGCTTCCCCATTTGGCGGTCTATAATACACCCCTAAAAGTGTTGCTACAAACAAACGTTCCCACTTCTCAGTTCCACCCAAAATAGCCTTCCCTAGACGAGCCTCTAATCTATCCTGCCAAAGCACTGCTGTAATATCTTCTCTGACAAGCAATGCAACACCCCCCCCCCCCCCCCTCTGGTCCCTCCAATTCTATCACACCTGAAGCAACGAAATCCTGGAATATTTAGTTTCCAATCACAGCCCTCCTACAACCATGTTTCACTGATTGCCACAACATCATATTTCCAGGTGTCAATCCAGGCTCTAAGTTCATCCACCTTACTTACAATGCTCCTAGCATTAAAATATACACATTTTAGAAACCCACCATCCCTTATTCTCTGTCTATTATCTTTTTCATCTTTCTCGCCTACATTTTGGATCCGAGTGCTTCCCTTCTCTGCCTCTTGCCCCACACCCTGACCCCTAGCCCCCTCTACCCGAGTCCCTCCCCCCACCTTTCTAGTTTAAAGTCTCCCCAGTAGCGTTTGCAAATCTCCCTGCCAGGATATTGGTCCCCCTCGCGTTCAAGTGCAACCCGTCCTTTGTGTACAGATCATGCCTTCTCCAAAAGAGGTCCCAGTGGATCAAGAAACTTGAATCCCTGCCCACTGCACCAGTCCCTCAGCCACGCATTTTATCCTCCACCTCATTTCATTCCTACTATCACTGTCACGCGCACAGGCAGTAATCCTGAAATCGTTACCCCCTTTTGGTCCTTCTCCTTTACTTTCCCCCCAACTCCCTAAATTCTCCCCTTCAGGACCTCGTCACTTTTTCTGCCTATGTCATTGGTACCTATGTGTACCACAACATCAGGCTCCTCTCCCTTCCTTATCAGAATCTTTGGACACGTTCTGACACATGCGAGACCCTGGCACCAGGGAGGCAAACTACCATCCAGTCTCCCGACTGCGTCCACAGAATCGCCTATCCGACCCCCTAACTATAGAGTCCCCTATTACAATTGCCCTCCTCTTTTTGCTACCCTTCTGAGCATCAGGGCCGGTCTCTGTGCCGGAGGCCCGGCCGCTATTGCTACCCCCAGCTAGGCTGTCCCCTCGAATCGTACTCAAACCCGAGTACCTATTTTCCAGGTGTACGGTCACAGGGTACTCTCTAGCCCCTGCCTCTGCCCCTTGCCCTTCCTAACTGTGACCCACTTGTCTGCCTCCTGTGGTTTGGGAGTGACTACCTCCCTGTAGCTCCTCTCTATTACCTCCTCACTCTCCCTGACCAGACGGAGGTCATCGAGCTGCTGCTCCAGGTTCCTAACACAGTCCTTTAGGAGCCCCATCTCAACACACCTGGCGCAGATGTGGATGTCTGGAGGGCTATCAGATTCCCTGACCTCCCACATCTGACATCCAGAACAGTACACTGCCCTTGTCTTCATACTCCCCCCATACTCATCCGGAGAGAGGGCCGGAAGCATCGGGCTGCCGCAGCGGCAACATGCAGAGGCCTCAATACGCCCGACTATGGGTGAACTGGGGATGGGGACTGGACTTTGCTGCCTTCCCCAACAGTGGGAACATTGTGGGGGGATGTTTTTATGTTTTTATGTTTTCTTTTACATTCTTTGAGGTTGTGTTTTATCTTTAATGTATGTGCTGCAATGGCAAGTCAAATTTCACTACATCAATTGGTGTATGTGATAATAAATGTCCTTTGTCCTTTGTCCTTTGAGTCAATGGACTGAATGGCCTAATTCTGCTCCTGTGTCTCATGGTTTTATGTACAGAGTCTTGGTAAGTTTGCACCTTTGAGTATTGTATGCATTTTTATCTCCTTTCTAAGGAAGGATGTTCTTGCTATGGAGAGAGTTCAGTGTAGCTGTCCTGGCAGGACTGATAAATGAAGGTTTAATTTCATGCTAGTTTAGAACAATGAGAGAGGAACTCGCAGAAACCTGCAGAATTCACAGATGAACCAAACACATGCACAGAGTGTATATTCAGGGTCTCTTGCCCAGAGTATGTGAATCAAGGACCAGATGACAGAGGTTTAAGGTGAAAGGGAAAAGATTTAATAGGAATCTGAGGGTAAACTTTTTCACACAAAGGGTTGTGGGTGTCTGGAACAAGCTGCCAGAGGAGGTAATTGAGGGTGGGACTATCCCAATGTTTAAGAAACAGTTAGTCAGGTGCATGGATAGGACAGGTTTGGAGGGTTATGGACGAATTGCAGGCAGGTGGGAGTAATGTAGCTGGGACATGTTGGCCGGTTTGGGCAAGTTGGACCGAACAGCCTGTTTCCACACTGTACCACTCTATGACTCTATTATTCCAATTCTATCAGGATTGGAAGGATACAGGAAGAATATTTCTGAAAACCAGAAGCCAGTATAAAGATAAGGTGTGATACATTTAAGACTGAGATGAGGCAGGTATTTTCTCCCAAGACCATAGTGAATCTGTCGAGTTATCTACCGCAGGACGCAGTTGCAAACAAAATCATTCAATTTGTTCATCGAGGATTTCTGTATTTTCTCTGAGTTAGTAGGATCAGTGGATGTGGGGCAAATAGTGAACCAGGGAAAGTCAGTGATCTCCTCATGATCATGTTGAATGGTGGGAACAGTTTTGAAGGGTTAAATGTCCTATTCCTGCTCCTGTATTTCTATGAATTATAATCTACCTTGCTGGACTGGGAAGGAATCTACCTTCCATGTGCAGTCTAGCCTACACATGACTTCAGCCCACCACATCAGACGGCACGGTGGTGCAGTGGTAGATTTGCTGAGTTGCTACCTTACAGCACCAGAGTGCCAGGTTCGATCCTGATTACGGACGCTGTCTTCCTCTGACCGCGTGGGTTTTCTCCTGTTTCCTGTCACATTCCAAAGATGTGCAGGTTCGTGGATTAATTGACTTCTGAAATTGTCACTGGTGTGTAGCATAGAACAAGTGTATGGTTGATTGTTGGGTGGCAACGACTTTGTGGGCCGGAGGGCCCGATTCCATGCTGTATCTCTAAACTAAACTAAACATTGGTTTAGGATCATGTGTTCCTGGATACAGCGTAAAGCTTTGTTTTTCATGCTAAACTCACGGATCAGATATATACAATCTAATCAAACTGAAGTACAATAGGTAGAGCAAAATGGAAGATACAGGGCACAGGATTTAGTCGTCAGTTCTATAGACAAAGTCCACTGTTCACAGAGCAGTAGAGGTGAATCAGACTATGTCCAGCTTCTGGAGGTTCCTTTTAAATAAGGCGGAAATATCCCAAGGAATTGTGGAGTTAAAAGACTAAAGGGAAAGTTGGCCTATGCCAATGTAAAAGAATATTGGCTAATAGCTAATTAAATATTGTAATGTTTAATTTGCAAGACGGAGGTCCAGAGTGCAACACCCATTCATCTATTTTATTTTTTCGAAGGAGCAGCAATTCTGATTTATAAATGTGGTATGTGTCTTCCCTTATCTAAATTCCATGATCATTCTGAGGTACACTTTGACAGCTTCTCTGCACCTGAGCCGTGACTCACTATTTATATCCCCCCTCTTTCCTCACCTTCCCATCACTCAACTCAACAATCTTTCTCCATTTTGTTTCTATTATCCCTCGGAAGAAGTATCCCACCGCAAGTTTTTTTATTTGTGTCGTAAAACACTCAATTTGTTTTGTTTTAGTTTAGAGATGCAGTGTGGAATCGGGCGTCTGCGTCAACCAACAATCACACATAAACTAGTTCTTTCCCACCCACTAGGGACAATTTACAGAAGCCAATTAACCTACAAACCTGCACATGTTTGAGATGTGGGAGGAAACCGGAGCACTCGGAGAATAAATACATGGTCACAGGGAGAACACTGCACCCATAGCAATGGGACATTTATTGCACCCAACATGGACAGCACCCATAGTCAGGATCAAACCCAGTCTCTGGTCCTGTAAGGCAGAAAATCTACCACTGCTCCTTGTGATGCCCTTAATTGAATGTGCCATCCTTCATTTTATTTGAATGTACTGATCATATCATGAGAATTTAAACCTTTTTTTTGCTTTTTAGGACATCAAGCAGTTGTTGGACAGGTACGTAGCTGCAACGGTTTTCTGTACTTGGCTGATTAGTTCACTGTTGGTAGCTGTGCAGGGAGTTCACAGCCTTGAGAGACCCAGGAGTTCTTTGCTTCATCTTCCCTGAGTGAGTCGGTCCCATCGCAGGTCACACTCCCAGTTATTGTTGGGCAGACACTTGTTGGGAAGCGGATTTAGTGCGCAGGGCTCCCGTTTCTGCTCGCTTCCCATGAACCATGGCTTTGGAGCACATGTAAAGTCATCGAAAGAGCTGTTTGAAATATAAAGATCTAGAGAATTATAAACAAAAGCAGCTAGAAAGATAAAGGTCCAGAGTATAAAAAATGCCAGAAGAGTCTCAACCCAAAACATCACATATCCATGTTTTCCAGAGATATTGCCCGACACATACTCCAGCACATTGTGTCCTTTTCTGTACACCAGCATCTGCAGTTCCTTCTTTCTACATAAAGTCATCTCTGGTTAATAGTTCTCTGCTTTGTTTTAAATTTGGTGCTTCAAGTTTGAGCTCCCAGAGATATGAACACAGAATACCAGGCACTCCACTGGATTAGCAAAACATAAAGTGCTGCAGGAACTTGGTGGGTCAGGCAGCACCCGTGAAAGGAGATGGACAGCAGATGGCTTGGGTTGAGGCCCGAATGGAGTAGGGAAGAGAAGGCGGGTAGAGAGAGGTGAGGGTGAAGGCTAGGGGAGGAGCTGGTGACAGGTGGATCTAGGTGGGTAAAGGTAGTTTGTCAGTTGAGGGAGACAGGGTAGAGATTGTAAATGATACTGGAGGTGACAAGTGGAGAAGACAAATGGTGTTGGTGGTGGAATCTGATGAGCTCGGACACAAAATATAGAACTACGGGAGGGATGGTGGTTTGAAGGAAACGGGGCAGGTTTGGAATGTGGGGCCTGGGGTGGAGAAGGGTGGGAGATGCACTGGATTCCAGCAGCTGCAGTCTCTTGTGTGTAAAGTCATAGATTCATACAGCATTGAAACAGGCCCTTCAGCCCAACTTGCCCACACCCACCAACATGTCTCATTGACATTAGTCCCACCTGCCTGCATTTGGCCCATATCCCTACAAACCTATCCTATCCATCTGTGTTTCTTAGGCATTGAGATAGAACCACCCTTTGTGTAACCCCTCAGTTTCCTATTAAATCTTCCCCTACTCACCTTAAATCTATGTCCCAACATCTATACTCAATGCTCTGAGTGTGACTCCACTTGATGGCTCTTTTAAACATTGTTGTGTCTATTCATGTGTAAGATCGAAAGGCACAGTTTTGGCCGATATTTATTCCTTTGCCATCACCATTATCACATGCGGTGGGACCTCACTCTAAATAATTTGGCTGCTAGACTTCCTAGGGGAACTGGGAAATGACTGCAGTCTGACAATATCAGTACAATTGTTGGCTGCGGGGTGCATTTCAAAGCCTTTCTTGTTTACTTTCAATGGGCACAGTAAGCAGCCCAAGGCTGCCTGAAGTTACATAGAGAGAGAGTGAAGTCATAGAGAGGGATGGCCCACTGCTGGTTCCAGGGCTCAGATTGCAGAAGGGTGTGGGGAAATGTGGGTATCTGTGCCTTTGCAAAGCTTCCTTCACGTGCACAAGCTTCCAATCCAATGTTCCAGATGTAAACAGGAATACATCGCGCCAACGGACTTTCCCACCGACCTCCACACTGACTCCATCATCATACCTTTCTGTTACGTTAAAATCTGGGATGTGCTGAACACACTTGTGCCAGGTACGTGATCCTGCTTTTTGGAGAGTCGGGGTGGAGGGAAAGGGGGTGGTGAGAGGAGGTGGGTGGGGGGGTGTGCAGGGTGACAGGGTTCGGGATGTGCTGCTCATACATCCATGACATGGGGGCTATACTGCACTATGACTCAGTGGTACCACACGTGCCTCTTAGAAGGTTGCAAATCCCACTCCAGAAACTTTGTACTGATGATGAAGGGAATTTGAGTTTAGTTTATTGTCAAGTGTACAGAGGCACAATGAAAAGCTGTTTTAGCGTGCTAACCAGTCAACGGAATGACAATACGTGATAGCAATCAAGCCACCCACAGTGTACAGACACATTATAAAGTGAATAACGGGAATAATGTTTAGTGCAAGTTAAATCCGGTAAAGTCCAATGTGGATGGGGAACCAATCAAGCTTTGTCGAGGCTTACAAAATATAAAACAGTAAATGATGGAAATAATCAGCAGGCCAAGCAGCATTTAGACAGATAAACAGAGTGTTAATATTTCAGGTCATAGATCATTGATCATAACTCCCTCTTAAATATAGCCAATTAACTGGCCTCAACTACCTGTGGCAGAGAATTCCAGAGATTCACCACTCTCTGCATGAAAAATGTTTTTCTCATCTCGGTCCTAAAAGATTTCCCCATTATCCTTAAACTATGACCCCCTTGTTCTGGAGTTCCCCAACATCGAGAACAATCTTCCTGCATCTAGCCTGTCCAACCCCTTAAGATGATCAGAGAAGAACACATCTGGAGTATGTATTGGTCATCCATTTAATGAAGGATGAAAAGTACTTGAGGGATTACTAGATTTTACTTCGGAGTCGCATGAGTGATTCCGTGAAGAAGACCCGCCAGGCCGCATGCGCACCAGTACGTCAGCCGCACTTGACGCACGGAGGCTGCGAGGAACGGAGCTCCTCCAGCGGTAAGTATGCAGACTCCAGGAAAGTTTTAAAAACTTTCCACTGGAGCTTGAATCCATGCTGGCCGGTACGCTATACCGAGTGCTAGCTTGGAAAAAACAGGGAAGGGAAAGCGGCGCATTTCAAACCATTCTGGGGAAAATGGTAGCGACTGCCTTTCCAGCAGTCCAATTTGGGCCTTTGCAAGAGGCTCTAAAAGTGTTGTTATGCATTCATTTCCTTATCAATTTGGAAAAATAGTCCCCGATTCTGATGGGGGACAGCCAGGAGAAACTGAACTACCAAATGCCACCATGGCACTATTTGCTGTCCCACAATTGATTTAATTACTTGGCTTCAGGTTTATGGATGAGACAATTAACTCATCATGGTAAATTACTGCTGGCGTTCGCAATGGATGGTGGTTATACTCTTGCTCAATTAACCTTCAATTAGGCAGTGAGACGTTGGGGAAAATGGTAAGCAGCCAATTACCACAATTGTTACAATTACAGAGCTAATTGAGGATGTTAACACTTTTAAACAAAGGTAAACCTTCAATTAGGCAAGTGGCGAGACTTCTGGGGAAAATGGTAGCAGCCTTTCCAGCAGTCCAATTTGGGCCTTTGCATTATCAGTAATTATAAAGAGCAAAAGAACAGGCACTTAAGGTACAAATTGGGCATTATGATAGGCCCATGCAGTTATCAACTGAAGCAATTACTGATATTTTATGGTGGATTCAACGTGACTCCAGTAGTTTTAGCATGATAGAGCTGGAACAACCTTCCATGGTTTTGCAGACTGATGTAAGCGCACTTGGATGGGGTGCCACAGACACAAATTCAAGTTGTGGAGGAAGATGGAGTTCAGAGGAAGCTGGGCTCCTGCAGACATGGGGAATAAACCATTTAGAGCTTTTAGGAGCATTTCATGGGCTCAAAGCTTATTGTTCTAACAAGAGCAGTCTGCATGTTCAGCTCCAGATCGATAACACCACGGCAGTGGCATATGTCAATCACATGGGTGGTATCAAGTCGGTATCTTGTGACAGACTGGTAAACCAAATCTGGATCTGGTGCATTGATAAACACATTTGGCTCTCAGCTATTTATCTGCCAGGAAAACTTAATACAGTGGCAGACACCAGGTCACGGAAATTCCATGACAACATAGAATGGATGCTGAATCACGCTGTGTTCAAAGACATCATTGCCAAATATGGAACACCAGATGTCGACTTGTTCGCATCAAGACTAAACCACCAGCTTCCCAAATATGTGTCATGGGCACCATATCCTGGGGCAGTAGCGATTGATGCTTTCTCACTGAATTGGGGTGGTATGTATATTTATGCATTTCCACCTTTCTGTCTCATAAATCGATGTCTGCTTAAAGTCAAGCAGGACAATGCTTCAGCGGTACTGGTAATACCCAACTGGCCTACTCAGCCATGGTATCCTTTGATCCGACAGCTGATGACTGTTCCTAAACGAAGGAACTTATTGGTGAATCCAGTGACTGGCGAATGTCATCCGTTGTATGACCATATTGATTTGTTAATTTGCAGATTCTAAGAAGGCCATATCTGGGACAAGGATTGTCGGGTCGAACTGTCGACATGCTTACTGCATTTTGGAGGTCGAGTACTCAAAAACAGTATTTTTGTTATGTAAAGAAATGGTTAGTTTACTGAGTACAAAATGATATTGATTATTGTACAACACGTATTTCACATGTTTTGGAATTTTTGTCAACTCTTTACTATGATGAAGGACTAAGTTATAGTGCAATCAATACAGCAAGAAGTGCTTTGTCATCATATTTAGTGATGAAATCAGACAATTATGCAATTGGATCTCACCCTCTTGTGGTTCGATTTATGAAAGGCATTTTTAATTCCAGACCTCCCAAACCTAGATATATGGCTATTTGGGATGTAAGTATAGTCCTTAAGAAACTACGTAAGTGGTTTCCTATAATCATCTTTGACGTTGACCAAAATTACCATTAAATTGGCCATGCTTATGGCGTTGGTTTCAGCACAAAGGGTACAGACGTTACAAAAATTACAGTTAGACAGAATGGAAACTGCTGTGGACAATGTTACATTTTACATGTACAACCTCCTCAAACAGAACAGGCCATGTGTCACAGGGTTTTAAATAGTTTTTGCAGCATATCCTACGGATCCACCTTTATGCGTAAAAACACATTTGATGCAATACATTGCATTTACAGAGAATTTACGTAATATGGAGACAGGATTGTTTATCAGTTATAAAAAAACACATAAAATAGTGTCAGTTAACACTATCTCCAGGTGGCTGAAACAAGTTTGATTGATGCAGGTATTAACATCTCATTCCACTAGGGCAGCAGCTACTTCGGCGGCCAAAGCGAAGGACGTGCCCGTCGACCATATTATGGCGGCCGCCAGATGGGCAAATGAGCTGATGTTTCAGAATTTTTATCATCGCCCGATTGTTGATCAAGGGCTGTTTGCTAATGCCATTTTAGGTTCTGTTTAAATGCCCTGGTGTTGAAGAAAAACTATTGTTTGTTTATATTATTAAATACTTGGAAAACTTTATTGTCATTCAGACCTTGCGGTCTGAACGAAATTTTGTTGCCTGCAGTCATACATATAGTAAATAACAAAAACACGCAATAACCACATATTTAACATCCACCACAGTGAGTTCACCAGAAACCTCCTCACTGTGGTGGAAGGCAAAAATCTTGTCTTTGTCTCTTCCCTTCTTCCTCTTCGTCTTCCTCTGCGCTGAGGCGACCCGGGCCTCCGATGTTGTGACCGCACTGGGTGATGTAAATAAACCCTATTACTACATTGAATGCAATGTTACTACTAATGCATTATTTCTCATTCGAGTCAATCAATGTAGTGGGATGCCGAGTTTGTAATCTGCGGCATGAAATCACAAAGCTTTGAACTCTTCACGGAATCCTCATGGGACACCGAAGTAAAATAGTAAGATTAAACGAGAACATACCAGTTTGAAGTTTGATCTTGATTTTATGAGGAGTTACGTTGGTGATTACCCCACCAATGAAAGATCACCAGGTAGTTCTCAAGTCACTGATCTTACTGTTTACTTCGGTGTTGTTTATTTGTGATTTCATACCGCTGCTTTGAAGATTGGTGCGCATGCGGCCTGGCGGGTCTTCTTCACGTAATCACCAACGTAACTCCTCATAAAATCAAGATCAAACTTCAAACTCATAAGTTCTCATTTCATCTTACTATTAGCAGCTAGAATGTATAACACTGTCCCAATAGGAAAGGAGGCACAGATAGAAACATAGAAACATAGAAATTAGGTGCAGGAGCAGCCATTCGGCCCTTCGAGCCTGCACCGCCATTCAATATGATCATGGCTGATCATCCAACTCAATATCCTGTACCTGCCTTCTCTCCATACCCTCTGATCCCTTCAGCCACAAGGGCCACATCCAACTCCCTCTTAAATATGGCCAACAAACTTGCCTCAACTACCTTCTGTGGCAGAGAATTCCACAGATTCACCATTCTCTGTGTGAAAAACGATTTTCTCATCTCGGTCCTAAAAGACTTCCCCCTTATCCTTAAACTGTGACCCCTTGTCCTGGACTTCCCCAACATCGGGAACAATCTTCCTGCATCTAGCCTGTCCAACCCCTTAAGAATTTTGTAAGTCTCTATGAGATCACCCCTCAATCTTCTAAATTGCCAGGAATCAGTCTGGTGAACCTTCTCTGTACTCCCTCTATGAAGTTTGATATTGCTATCCTTCATTTTGGTGGTGACATGATTGAAGCATGAAAGATGTTCAGTGTCCTTAAAAGGGTTGATCTTGAAAGGATATTACCCCTTGTGAAAAAATCTAGAACTAGGAGTCCCTGTTTAAAAATAAGTGTTTGCCCATGTAAAATATGAGCAAGGTATTTTTTCTTTCAAAGTGTGATTGCATAGAACAATATAGCACAGGAACAGGGCTATGTCTGTGCTGAAAATTATGCCAAGATCTGGCTGCACACAATACACATCCCTCCATCCCCTGAGTATCCATGTGCCTATCCGAAACACTCTTAAATGCCACTGTCGTATCTACTTCCACCACCACCACTGGCAGCGTGTTGCGGGCACTCAACGGCCTATGTGTACAAAATTGCTCCACATATCTCCTTTAAACTTTGCCCCTCTCATCTTAAAGCTATACCGTCTAGTATTTGGTATATTTCATCCTGGGAAATAGGTTCTGTCAATCTTATCTATGCTTCCCATCATTTTACATACTTCTATCAGGTCACCTTGCAACCTCTGGCATGCCAGAGAAAAAACATCCAAGACTGTCCAACCTCTCTCTGATGCTAAAATCCCCTAAGCCAGAGCAGACCAAAATGCTGGAGAAACTCAGCGGGTGAGGCAGCATCTATGGAGCGAAGGAAATAGGCAACGTTTCGGGCCGAGACCCTTCTTCAGACTACGAAGCCAGGCATCGTTTTGGTAAACACAAAATGCTTCAGTAATTCTGCGGGTTAGGCAGCATCATGATGCCGAGGTACTCCAGCATCTTGTGCCTATCTTTGGCATAAAAAAGCACCTGCAGTTCCTTATTATCATATCATTCTGGTAAACCTCCTGCACCCTTTCCAAAGCCTCCACATGCCTTTTGAATCGGGACAACCAGAACTGTTGCAATGCTCCACGCAGATCATCATCGCTCACCGCTTATCCCAGGTCCACATCCGACCCACTAGATACATTTATGGAAGCCAATTAACCTGCAAAACTACCCGTCTTTAGAATGTGGGAGAAAGCTGGAGCACCCAGAGAAAACTCACGCCGGTCACACGGAGAACGTACAAACTCCCTACAGACTGCACCTGTAGCCACTATCAAACCGGGTCTCTGGTGCTGGACTCGGTGGGCCAAAATGCCAGTTTCCGCACTGTATCTCTAAAGTCTTTTGGATGCGAGAGGACACCTATGCGACAACACTCCACTCAGACAGCACCCAAGGTCAGGATCTAACCCAGATCTCTAATACTGTGAGGCAGCAGCACCACACAGTGGAAGCAAAGTCTCAACGGCACTTCAATAAAGCACACAATGGTGAGGTATAGCTTGCATCACTTAGAGAGACAATACATTTCTCTTCTTTCGTGTGGCGTGCACAGCCTAAAGTTGTAAGACAACTTGTCCTATTTGATCTTCTGTGTGTGCACGTCTAGTTGATTGCATTAGTCGAAACAGGGTGGACCACGTGATCTTGGAATCTCCCACCCCAGACAATGCACAAATTCATAAATCAAAGATAATCTACACGTACATTCTACACAACAGTTAAAAGAAAGCAAATTACTGCAAAAAAAAAAACAAGGCATTAATGCAAACACAATTTGAAAAACAACTCCTTGGTAGCACAATTATGGTCTGTCGTGTTCCATTGTGGAGGTCTGATTAGGTCAGTTCAAGAACCTGATGCTTGTAGGAAAGTAGTTGTTCCTGAATCTACTGGTGTGGGACTTCGGGCACCTGTACCTCCTGCCCGACGGTAGCATCTTTTTAGATGTGTTGCATGGACGGCAGGGCTGTGCAGATAATGGACTGGACTGATTTCACCGCTCTCTGCAGCGCCTTGCGTTCCTGTGTATTGAAATTGCCGTGCCAGGCCACGATATGATCTATTGTATCCTGATTCCCTGTACCTCAGTGAAACTGAACTGAACTGAGGAGCATTTCTACAGTGCATATATATATATATATATATACATTTTGATACAAGGAACTAAAGATACTGGACCCTGTAGAAAAAACACAAAGTGCTGGAGTAGCTTAGTGGATGAGGCAACATCTGTAGAATGAGTGGATAGATGAGTGATGCTTCTGGTCGGGAATGAAGATGGGTCCCGATCCAAAACATCATCTCTGAATTTCCTCCACCGGTACTGCCTGACCTGCTGAGCTACTCTGCATTTTGAGTTTTGTATGGGTGTGTCAGCGTATTTGGTGACTTGCCGAATCTCTTTAAATCTCAAGGAAATGTCTCTGCTTTCATCTGTTGCTGGGCTTTTGATAGGTTCAGTGGGCCGAGCAGCCTATCTGCCCCTAATGTCTCGAGGCCCAAGGGGAGTCTGGCCTTAATGTGCACTGGGTATGGATGGTACAATGCAAACACAGATTCACATTCACATACACAATGATACAACTCCTGCATTGAACACCTGCACTCGGTCCATCAAAACCTTCTGGATCTCCTGGTTGCTAACCATTTTAATTCCCCTTCCCATTCCAAACCTGACCTCTACCCAAAACATCACCTATTCCTTTTCTACAGAGATGCCACCTGACCCAATGAGTTACTGCAGCATTTTGGGCATATCTTCAATCCATAACTTACCTTTCCGTCTCGGGCCTCCTCCATTACCAGAGTGGGGCAATTTGCAAACTGGAGGAGCAGCCCCTCATATTCCATTTTGACAGCTTGAAACACAACACCACCCCCATATGATCATTAAAATTATCCAGGACCAGTTTTAAGTAACTAACCCCCATCCAACACCACCCCCATGCCCCCTCAATTTCCAGTGACCCCACTCCCAGTTTCCATACATTACTTTCACCATCCCTTATTTTAAAATCTTTTTATTCGTTTTTTTCAAAAGCAAAAACAAGGCAACAACAAAATAATGATAAACATAACAATGATATTGATACATCGGGATCAGGGTTACATTAATATCAGGTATAACCTAAATATGAGTCCAGTGTCAAAATACACTTTGAATATAGACCTCCCGGTCTCTATGTAGATATAGTTAAGTGTTTAAAAGATAACTTATATGTATAACAACAAAAAGATAAAAAGAAGAAAAAAGGAAAAAAAGAGAAAAAACAAAAAAACAAAACCCCCCTAAACTAAATAAAAAAAGCAAAACAGAATCTGGGCTGCAAAGAATTTCAACAATTTATGTCCCTGTTTGCCGTAAAGTCTGTTCCACCGTATAAAGGTAAAATAATTATTATAACAGTTGGAGAGGGGACAAGTTATGTTGTATGAAAATGTTGAATAAATCTTCCCCAAGTCCTATCAAATTTAACCAAGGGTTGAACAATGTCACTCCTAATTTTTTTCCAAATTTAAATATGATATTGTTTCAGAGTACCAATCGAGAATATCGGAGGATTAGTCTTTCCATTTAAATAAAATAGATCTTCTGGCAATTAATGTGGTAAAAGCAATGAGCCGATGGGTGGAACGGGACAGATGAATAGAATCTAACATTGGTAGCCCAAAAATTGTAGTAATAGGATGAGGTTGTAACTGAAACTACAGAAATAGTATCAAAAAAGTATTTCCAATATTTTTCCAAAAGTGGGCAGGACCAAAACATATGAGTCAATGAGGCCACTTCAGAATTACATCTGTCACAGGTAGGATTTATATGACCATAAAAACGAGCTAACTTATCTTTTGACATATGAGTTCTGTGAACCACCTTGAATTGTATCAAAGCGTGTCTTGCACACATTGAGGAAGTATTAACTATTTGAAGAATCCTCTCCCATTTCTCTATAGATAAAAGCCCAGTTTCCCAGTCATTCTTAATTTTATCAAATGTATCTTTTTTACATTTCAAAATCAACATAAATAGTCGTTATTAAGCCCTTCTGATAAGGGTTCAAATGTAAAATGTCACCATCCTAACCCACTTTTTCCCCTTTCCCCTTCCATCTATATCCCTCTCTGTTCTTCTTCTTATCGAGTCCACACACAAGTTTAGAAATTGTTCAGCCAGAGCTGAACACGCGTCTCGGCGTCTGCATACAATGGTGTCTGTCTTGTGCTTCTTGTGCATGGTGGTGGAAAGATTGGTGGAAACAGGGTCGTGACATGAACGCTCTTTCATTGAGCCCTATCCCTCTCTCTGGCTTTACATTTCACTCATTTCCCTGGCACCATTTTGTCTACTTTTCATCTATTACCTTTGTCCACCCATCTGCCAATCTACCCCTCCCCCCTCAACTGTATACACCCATCCATCACATGCCAGGATTTGTCCTGCCCTCACCTCTCGGCGGTGGTTCAGACGGAGCTCCGCTGCCAGGAGCACGACGAGAGGCTGAAGGAATACTGCAGCGATGACCGGAGGCCGATCTGTGTGGTGTGCGCCACGTCCCGCCATCACCAGGGCCACTCCACCAGCCCGATTGGCGAGGCCGCTGAACTCTATAAGGTAGGACCCCGCACTCACAGTAAACTCCCACAAAGTGTAAACAGACCTCTCTGTCCACCCAGTCCTCACCCACCATGCAGAACAGAGAGTAGTACAGGACAGGAACAACCCTTCAGCCCACAGTGTCACAGAATGTAGAATAGTACAGGACAGGAACACTGTCTGAGCAGATAGAACAATACAGCACAGGTCCTTCAGACTGCAATGTCATAGAATATAAAACAGTACAGCACAGGAACAGGCCATTCCGCCCACTGTGATAGAGAATATAGAATAGTACAGCACAGGAACAGGTCCTTCGGCCCACTGTCAGAGAATATAGAAGAGTGCAGCACAGAAACAGGCCCTGTGGCCCAAAGTGTCATAGAATAAAGAAAAGTACAGTGTAGGAAGGAACTGCAGATGCTGGTTTAATCCAAAGATAGATACAAGATGGTGGATTAACTCAGTGGAACAGGCAGTATCGCTAGAGAGAAGGAATGGGCGATGTTTTGGGTCGTCTTGACCCGAAACGTGACCCATTCCTTCTCTCCAGAGATGCTCCCTGTCCCACTGAGTTCTGCAGCATTGTGTGTCAATAGACAATAGACATTACGTGCAGGAGTAGGCCATTTGGCCCTTCGAGCCAGCACCGCCATTCACTGTGATCATGGGTGATCATCCCCAATCAGTACCCCGTTCCTGCGATCTTCGACAAAAAAGTGCAGCACAGGAACAGGCCCTTCGGCCCACATCGTCATAGAATATAGTACAGTACAGGAACAGGCCCTTCGGCCCACATCATCATAGAATATAGTACAGTACAGGAACAGGCCCTTCGGCCCCTGTGTCATAGAACACCGAAATGTGTGGCAGAATAACTGGCCCTTCAGCCCACGGTTTCATAGAATGTAGAAAAATATAGCATAGAAATAGGCCCTACAGCACATGTCATAGAATATAGAAAGGTCACCTCATACCAGGGACCCAAACAGACTTTCCAAAGAGAGTGGTTTACATGCACCTTCCCAAACCTAATCTACTACAATGTTCCTGATTCGGTCTCCTATCCACATTCTCCGGAGATGCTGCCTGTCCGGCTGAGTTACTACAGCTTTTTGTGTCTATCTTCGGTTTAAACCAGCATCTGCAGTTCCTTCCAAGAGAGAAGTACAGAACAACACTGGCCCTTTGGCCCACAGTATCATAGAACATAGATTATAGAAAAGTACAGCTTAGAAACGCGCGCATCGGTCCACAGTGCCATAGAACTTAGAAATGTAGAGTGTAGTAAGGAACTGCAGATGCTGGTTGTAACTGAAGATAGACACAAATGCTGGAGTAACTCAGCAGGACAGGCAGTGTAACTAGAGAGAAGGAATGGGTGATCTCTTGGGTCGTCGCGACCCGAATCGTCAACCATTCCTTCCTCCAGAGATGCTGCCTGTCCTGCAGAGTTACTCCAGCATTTTGTGTCTGTCCTCTATAGTAAAGCACAGCATAGGAACAGTCCCTTCGGCCCACTGTGTCATAGAATACAGAACAGTACAGCACAGAAACAGGCCATTCGGCCAACAGTGTCATAGAACATAAAACATTACAGCACAGAAACAGGCCATTCGGCCAACAGTGTCATAGAATATAAAACATTACAGCACAGAAACAGGCCATTCAACCAACCGTGTCATAGAACATAAAACAGTACAGCACAGAAACAGGCCATTCGGCCAACCGTGTCATAGAACATAAAACATTACAGCACAGAAACAGGCCATTCGGCCAACAGTGTCATAGAATATAAAACATTACAGCACAGAAACAGGCCATTCAACCAACCGTGTCATAGAACATAAAACAGTACAGCACAGAAACAGGCCATTCGGCCAACCGTGTCATAGAACATAAAACATTACAGCACAGAAACAGGCCAATCGGCCAACAGTGTCATAGAACATAAAACATTACAGCACTGGAACAGGCCATTCTACCAACAGTGCCATAGTATTTAGTAAAGTACAGCGCAGAAATAGGTCCTTTGGCCCACAGTGTCACAGAATGCAGAAAAGTACAGTGTAGGAAGGAACTGCAGATGAAGATTTACTCCGAAGATAGACACAAATGCTGGGGTAACTCAGTGGGCCAGGAAGCATCTCTAGGGAGAAGGAATGGGTGATTTCTGGGTCGTCTCGACCCGAAACGTCAACCATTTCTTCTCTCCAGAGATGCTCCCTGTCCCGCTGAGTTACTCCAGCATTTTGTGTCTATCTTCTATAAAAAAAAGAGCAGCATAGAAACAGGCCCTTCGGCCCACAGTGTCATAGAATATAGTACAGTACAGGAACAGGCCCTTCGGCCCACAGTGTCATAGAATATAGTACAGTAGAGAAACAGGCCCTTCGGCCCACAGTGTCATAGAACAGTAGAGAAACAGGCCCTTCGCCCACAGTGTCATAGAATATAGTACAGTACAGACAGTGTCATAGAATGTAGAAAAATATTGCACAAAAATAGGCGCTATAGCCCACTATGTCATAGAATATAGAAAGGTCACCTCTTTCCAGGGACCCAAACAGACTTTCCAAGCGAGAGAGAGGTTCACATGCACCCTTTCTAACCTAATCTACTATGATGTTCCTGATTCGGTTTCCTTTATATGTTCTCCAGAGATGCTGCCCGAAAACGCTGAGTTACTCCAGCACTTTGTGTCTTTTTCTAGGAAAGTACAGCACAGGAGCAGACCATTCAGCCCACAGTGTCGTTGGACAAACATAGAAAAATAGAGCACGGTAACAAGCATTTTGACCTACAATATCTGTGCAGACCATGACGCTGTATAACTAATCTCTCTGGTTTAGGTTTATTATTGAAACACGGACCAAAGTACGGTGAAAAGCTTTTGTTTGCATGCTTATCTAATCAAATCAGATAATACTATAATATAATCGAAACAAGCCAAACACGAGGAAAATCCAGAGCAAAGAGAAAGATACCAGAGTGCAGAATATAGTTTCTCAGCATTACAATAAGGAGTGGCATGGTGGCACATCAGTAAAGTTGCTTCCTTACAGCGCCAGAGGCCCAGATTTAATCCTGACTATGGGTGCGGTCTGTAATGAATTTGTACATTTTCCCACACGCTAAAGATGTACAGGTTTGTAAGTTAATTTGGCTTCAGTAAAAATTATAAATTGTCCCTTGTGTGTAAGATAGTGCTGATAGAAACATAGAAAATAGGTGCAGGAGTAGGCCATTCGGCCCTTCGAGCCTGCACCGCCACTCAATATGATCATGGCTGATCAACCAACTCAGTATCCTGTACCTGCCTTCTCTCCATACCCCCTGATCCCCTTAGCCACAAGGGCCACATCTAACTCCCTCTTAAATGTAGCCAATGAACTGGCCTCAACAACCCTCTGTGGCAGAGAGTTCCAGGGACTCACCACTCTCTGCGTGAAAAAAGTATTTCTCATCTCGGTCTTAAAGGATTTCCCCCTTATCCTTAAGCTGTGACCCCTTGTCCTGGACTTCCCCAACATCGGGAACAATCTTCCTGCATCTAGCCTGTCCAACCACTTAAGAATTTTGTAAGTTTCTATAAGATCCCCTCTCAATCTCCTATATTCTAGAGAGTATAAACCGATTCTATCCAGTCTTTCTTCATAAGACAGTCCTGACATCCCAGGAATCAGTCTGGTGAACCTTCTCTGCACTCCCTCTATGGCAATAATGTCCTTCCTCAGATTTGGAGACCAGAACTGTATGCAATACTCCAGGCGTGGTCTCACCAAGACCCTATACAACTGAAGTAGAACCTCCCTGCTCCCTGCTCCATTGGGACCTCTTTTGGGGAAGGTGTGACCTCTACAAAAAAGATGGGTTGCACTTGAACCCGAGGGGAACCAATATCCTGGCGGGGAGATTTGCAAAGGCTACTGGAGAGACTTTAAACTAGATCGGTTGGGGGGAGGGACTCAAATAGAGAAGGCAAGTAGTCCGTTTGTGAGGCAGGAGGCAGAGAAGAGAAGCAGTCAGACGTAGGGAGGAAAGAAGAAAACAATAACAAACGGAGAATAAGAAGTGGAGGGTTTCTTAAATGTGTGAGCAGAGAGACAGAGGGGTGTAAAATGAGGATAGGAGCAATAGGTAGCGAGGTGAAAAGTGGCAGGAAAACAAATCCAGGGCAAAAATCTAAAACGGCCACTTTTCAACATAATTGTAAAAGGGCCAAGAGTGTTGTAAAAACAAGCCTGAAGGCTTTGTGTCTCAATGCGAGGAGCATTCGTAATAAGGTGGATGAGTTGAATGTGCAGATAACTATTAATAATTATGATATAGTTGGGATCACGGAGACATGGCTCCAGGGTGACCAAGGCTGGGAGCTGAACATCCAGGGATATTCAACATTCAGGAAGGATAGACAGAGAGGAAAAGGAGGTGGGGTAGCGTTGTTGGTTAGAGAGGAGATTAACGCAATAGAAAGGAATGACATTAGCTTGGAGGATGTGGAATCGATATGGGTGGAGCTGCGAAACACTAAGGGGCAGAAAACGCTAGTGGGTGTTGTGTACAGGCCACCTAACAGTAGTAGTGGATTTGGGTATGGCATCAAACAGGAAATTAGAAATGCATGCAACGAAGGTAAAACCGTTATAATTGGTGACTTCGATCTACATATAGATTGGGTGAATCAAATTGGCAGGGGTGCTGAGGAAGAGGATTTCCTGGAATGTATGCGGGATAGTTTTCTAAACCAACATGTGGAGGAACCAACGAGAGAGCAGGCTATTCTAGACTGGATATTGAGTAATGAGGAAGGGTTAGTTAGCAGCCATGCTGTACGTGGCCCCTTGGGCAAGAGTGACCATAATATGGTTGAGTTCTTCATTAGGATGGAGAGTGACATTGTTAATTCAGAAACAAGGGTCCTGAACTTAAAGAAAGGTAACTTTGAGTGTATGGGACGTGAATTGGCCAAGATGGACTGGCAATTGATTCTTGAAGGGTTGACGGTGGATATGCAATGGAAGGCATTTAAAGACTGCATGGATGAACTACAACAATTGTTCATCCCAGTATGGCAAAAGCATAAATCAGGAAGGTGGCACATCCGTGGATAACGAGGGAAATCAGGGATAGTATCAAAGAAAAAGATGAAGCATACAAATTAGCCAGAAAAAGCAGCCTACCAGGGGACTGGGAGAAATTCAGAGACCAACAGAGGAGGACAAAGGGCTTAATTAGGAAAGGGAAAATGGAGTATGAAAGTAAACTGGCAGGAAACATAAAAACTGACTGCAAAAGCTTTTATCGATATGTGAAGCGCAAAAGATTAGTTAAAACAAATGTAGGTCCCTTGCAGTCAGAAACGGGTGAATTGATCATGTGGAACAAGAACATGGCAGACCAATTGAATAACTACTTTGGTTCTGTCTTCACTAAGGAAGACATAAATAATTTGCCGGAAATAGCAGGGGATCGCGGGTCAAATGAGATGGAGGAAATGAGTGAAATCCAGGTTAGCCGGAAAGTGGTGTTGGGTAAATTGAATGGATTAAAGGCCGATAAATCCCCAGGGCCAGATAGGCTGCATCCCAGGGTACTTAAGGAAGTAGCCCCAGAAATAGCGGATGCCTTAGTGATAATTTTTCAAAACTCTTTAGATTCTGGAGTAGTTCCTGAGGATTGGAGGGTAGCTAATGTAACCCCACTTTTTAAAAAGGGAGGGAGAGAGAAAACGGGGAATTACAGACCAGTTAGTCTAACATCGGTAGTGGGGAAACTGCTAGAGTCAATTATTAAAGATGGGATAGCAGCGCATTTGGAAAGTGGTGAAATCATTGGGCAAAGTCAGCATGGATTTACGAAGGGTAAATCACGTCTGACGAATCTTATTTAATTTTTTGAGGATGTAACTAGTAGAGTGGATAAGGGAGAAGCAGTGGATGTGTTGTATCTGGACTTTCAGAAGGCTTTCGACAAGGTCCCACACAAGAGATTGGTATACAAACTTAAAGCACACGGTATTGGTGGTTCAGTATTGATGTGGATAGAGAACTGGCTGGCAGACAGGAAGCAAAGAGTAGGAGTGAACGGGTCCTTTTCAGGATGGCAGACAGTGACTAGTGGGGTGCCGCAAGGCTCAGTGCTGGGACCCCCAGCTATTTACAATATACATTAATGATTTGGACGAGGGAATTAATTGCAACATCTCGAAGTTTGCAGGATGACACGATGCTGGGGGGCAGTGTTAGCTGTGAGGAGGATGCTAGGAGGCTGCAGGATGACTTGGATAGACTGGGTGAGTGGGCAAATGCATGGCAGATGCAGTATAATGTGGATAAATGTGAGGTAATCCACTTTGGTGGCAAAAACAGGAAGGTAGACTATTATTTGAATGGTGACCGATTAGGAAAAGGGGAGATGCAGCGAGACCTGGGTGTCATGGTACACCAGTCATTGAAAGTAGGCATGCAGGTGCAGCAGGCTGTGAAGAAAGCGAATGGTATGTTGGCATTCATAGCAAAAGGATTTGAGTACAAGAGCAGGGAGATTCTACTGCAGTTGTACAAGGGTCTTGGTGAGGCCACACCTGGAGTATTACATACAGTTTTGGTCTCCTAATCTGAGGAAAGACATTCTTGCCATAGAGGGAGTACAGAGAAGGTTCACCAGGCTGATTCCTGGGATGGCACGACTTCCATATGAAGAAAGACTGGATAGACTTGGCTTGTACTCGCTGGAATTTAGAAGATTGAGGGGTGATCTCATAGAGACTTACAAAATTCTTAAGGGGTTGGACAGGCTAGATGCAGGAAGATTGTTCCCAATGTTGGGGAGGTCCAGGACAAGGGGTCACAGTTTAACGATAAGGGGGAAGTCTTTTAGGACCGAGATGAGAAAATCGTTTTTCACACAGACAGTGGTGAATCTGTGGAATTCTCTGCCACAGAAGGTAGTTGAGGCCAGTTTGTTGGCCATATTTAAGAGAGAGTTGGATGTGGCCCTTGTGGCTGAAGGGATCAGAGGGTATGGAGAGAAGGCAGGTACAGGATACTGAGTTGGATGATCAGCCATGATCATATTGAATGGCTGTGCAGGCTCGAAGGACCGAATGGCCTGCTGCTGCACCTAATTTCTATGTTTCTATGTTTCTATACTCAAATCCTTTTGCTATGAAAGCTAACATGCAAGGATCGATGTACAAGGATCGCTGATCAGCGGCAACTTGGTGGGCCAAAGGGCCTGTTTCCGCGCTGTATCATTAAACTAAATTAAACTAAACAATGCAATAGTTCAAATGCCTGCAATAAGGTAGGATAGAAAATCAGGTCTGTTTCCCAGATTTTGAAAGGACCATTCAGAAGTCTAATAAGAGGATAATAAGCTGTTTTTGACTCTGAAGGTGCGTTCTTGCAAGTTTCTGAATTTGCTGCTTGACAGGACCAAGGAGCAGAAGGAGTGACCAGGCTTGGAAAGGTCCTCAATTAATGTGGCTGCTCTTCAGAAGCAGCTTGAAGTATAGATGGAGTCAATGGTGAGGAGTGTGGTCTGGGTGATGGACTGGATTACATCCACAAATCTCTTCCTGCACATGATCCATGTCCTTCCCCATATATTAAAGTGTCTATCAAAAAAATCTCCTAAACGCCACTTTCATATCTGCCTTCCACATCTCCTTTAAACTTGCACCTAAAAGTTATGCCTCTAGTCTTTGACATTTCCTACCTTTTGTGGTGAAAATGTTCAGATTGGCCACCCTATCTATGCCTTAGATAATTGTATAAACATCTGTGGGGTCTCTCTTCACCCCCTGGCATTCTGGAGAAAACAACCGCTCCTTATAGGTAATACCCTCTAATCGAGACAACATTCTGAACCCTTCTTCAGACCCAACCTGAAAATCCATCCGTTAGTTCTTTCCCCAGATGCTGCCTGATCTGCGGAGTTCCTCCAGCAGTGTTTTACTCAAGATTCTAACGTCTGCAGTGTAGTTTAGTTTACATATACAGCAGGGAAACATGCCCTTTTTGGTGAAGATAACATGCATTGAAGGCAGCCCAGATAATGCATATTTGTTTGATTGCTCCAATTACGTGTTTGCCCTATGAGTAATGGTTGAGCAGGTTTGGTCAGTATTCATTGCTGCTTCGATGAATGGGATGTGACCTTGTTGAAACATGCAAGGTTATGAAGGGGATTTGCAAGACAGATGTTGAGAAGATGATTTAAAATCTATAAACAGGGTCGTTATTCATGAATAAACAGTTCCTCCTTTCAGATGGAGAACAGGAGAAACTTCTCCACTGAGGATGGCGAATCATTGGAATAGTATACTGCAGAGAGTTGTGGAGTAAAGGTCATTAAATACGTTCAAGAGACAATTTGCCCCGAAGAGAGACGAGGATCATGAGAATCGTAAAGGGAAGTGGGTGGTGCTCAGTTCAAGGACACAGGGAGCCATGTTATCAACATGTGCTCCAATTTCTTATATTCTTAAATTATCCCTTCCATCTCTCTTCACCCATTTTTTTATTGTTATTATAATTATGAATGGAAATTCTGTCCTTGACCAAATACATTGAAGTTACAACCACAAAAGCACACAAATGCCTCTACTTCCTCAGGTCTCCAGCATGACTCCAACGGCTCTTACTAACTTCGACAGATGCACTGAAGAAATCAAACGTTCGGGATACATTGCTACTTGGTTTGGGAATAGCTCTGCCTGAAGCAGTGAGCAATTGCAGAGAGTTGTGGATGCCACCCAGGCAATCACACAGACCAGATTCCACACAGTTGGAAAGGGTGCAGAGAAGATTTATGAAGATGTTGACAGGACTCGAGAGCCTCAGCTTTAGGGAGAGGCTGAGCAGATTAGGACTCTTTACGTCAGAGCGCAGGAGGATGAAGGGTGATCATATAGAGTGTACAAAATCATGAGAGGGATAGAACGGGTAGATGCACAGTGTCTCTTGACCAGAGTAGGGGTATTGAGAACCATGGGTTTAAAGATTTAATAGAGGACCTTTTTCACACAATGGGTGGTAGATTTTGAAATGAGCTGCCAGAGGATGTCGTTGATCCAGGCACTATCCTAATGTTTAAGAAACATTTAGACAGGTACATGGATAGGACAGGTTGAGAAGAATATGGGCCAAACGCAAGCAGTTGCAACGAGTGCTGGTGAGGGCAAACTGGGCCAAACGGCCTGTTTCTACGCTGCAAGATTCTATGCCCATGACACTCCATCTACGTTGCCGCGGGATAACAGCCAACATAATCTAGGACCTTTTCCACCCTGGTCATTCCCTCTTCTCCCCGCTCCCATCAGATGGAAGATGCAGAAGCTTGAAAGTCCATAAAGCGAGACTCAGGAACGACTTCTTCCCCTGTCACATTTACCATACTTCTGAAAGATCCTGTCCTAAGCCAGAGTACAGTCCCAATTCTCCAACTTAACTCATGGCAGACATTGGACTTTTTCTATGGAACTGTTATGCTCAATTGCTGGGAACTATATTCTGCATTGTGGTATTTTCTCTTCACTCTTACTGTTGTACATGTTTCTTGTTTGATTGTATTCATGTATAACCATATAACCATATAACCATATAACAATTACAGCACGGAAACAGGCCCTCTCGGCCCTTCCAGTCCGTGCCGACCATTTGTTTTCCCCTAGTCCCATCTACCTGCACACAGACCATACCACTCCATTCGATTCACGTCCATATACCTATCCACTTTACTTTTAAATGTTAAAATCGAACCTGCCTCCACCACTTCTGCTGGAAGCTCATTCCACACAGCCACCACCCTTTGAGTAAAGAAGTTCCCCCTCACGTTACCCCTAAACTTCTGTCCCTTATTTCTCATGTCATGCCCTTTTATTAGTTTTACCTGATTTGTTTGCATGGACCCAAACAAGTTTTTCACTTCATCTCAGTACACATAACAATAATGAACCACAACCAAATTCCAATTCTGTTTATCCTTATGATATAGGTGAAGGCTACGCCAGCATAGAGAGCAGCCTTATTTCCCAATTATTTTCCCTGTAATCTATTCCTTCCACTTTCCCATCAACTTTACCCGGATTCAGTCGCTCACCTGTATGCTTGGGGCAATTTACTGTGTCCTCTTAAACTACCAAACAGAACACAATTACCTTTGGTATTGGTTTTTTATTCTTAACTGTACTGAGATACAGTGAAAAAAATTGCTCAGCCCCCCTATCCAAGCAAGTCATACCATTTATGAGTACAATGAACCCATAGACAAGTATACCAGGTAGTGCAAAGAGAAAAATAAACAGTGTTGAGTATAGTGCTGCAGCTGCAGAGAAAGTGCAGATTTTATTAAAATGTAAACGTTGCAAGATAGATTGGGTGATCGGGACCACACCACTAGCTTATAAGAATCTGTTAAATAGTCTGATAACAGCAGGGGAGAATCTATTCCTGAAAGTCATACACACTTTCAAGATTTTGGATCTTCTGACTGATGGAACAGGCAAGAGAGAGAATGACTTGGGAGGAAGTAGTCCTTGATTATGTTGGCTGCTTTCCTGAGAAAGTGTGCTATTGATGGAGCTGATGAGGTGGAGGCTGGTTTTTATGATGGACTGGGCTACATCGCAACTCTGTAATTTCTTGCAGTTTTGGGCAGAGCAGTTGCTAAACCAAGCTGTGATGCATTCTAATATGATGCATTCTAAGCAGCATCTGTAGAAATTGGTTAGAGTCTTTGGAAACATGCCGGATTATCTGTTTTATGGGACATGGAAAAAAATACGACCAAATGGGTGTCATCCACAGAAGGAGAACGCCACGTGAACAAATCTGGTGGACCAGGTTGAAACTAGATCGCTGGAGCTGTGAGGCCGCTCTACCAGCTGAGCCAAACTATAATTGCGGTTGATCTTCCACATCATTGACAACAGATTTTAAAAATGCAGTCCTTTTTAGGAGACCAAAGTGACTTTTTTTGCGAATATCTCCGTTCCAGGGAATGGTACGGAAAGAAATAGAGTCCCTCAATGAACAAATGCTTAATGTCTGTAAATCAGTGGATGAAGAAGATGTAAATAAACTGAAGGTAAGAAGAGCCGTTTTAAGTTCCCATACCAAAGCAAAGTTGAGATGGGAAACCAAACAGTTAATGTAAAAACTAGTGTTGCGGTTCAATGTCAGGCATGTGGGACATTGACACAATCTAGCACCAGGTAAATATTTATTTTTTGTGCCTTTCACTCCATTATATATGTGACCTGTTATAATATTTTGTTTCCGATTGCGCGGCAAAAATCACATAGAAAATAGGTGAATATTAGGCCATTCGGCCCTTCGAGCCAGCACCGCCATTCAATACGATCATGGCTGATCATCCAACTCAGTATCCCGTACCTGCCTTCTCTCCATACCCCCTGATCCCTTTAGCCACAAAGGCCACTTCTAACTCCCTCTTAAATATAGCCAATGAAATGGCCTCAACTACCTTCTGTGGCAGAGAATTCCACAGATTCACCACTCTGTGTGAAAAATGTTTTTCTCATCTTGGTCCTAAAAGACATCCCCCTTATCCTTAAACTGTGACCCCCTGTTCTGGACTTCCCCAACATCAGGAACAATCTTCCTGCACCTAGCCTGTCCAACCCCTTAAGAATTTTGTAAGTTTCTATAAGATCCCCCCTCAATCTTCTAAATTCTAGCGAGTACAAGTCACGTCTATCCAGTCTTTCTTCATGTAAAAGTCCTGACATCCCAGGAATCAGTCTGGTGAACCTTCTCTGTACTCCCTCTATGGCAAGAATGTCTTTCCTCAGATTAGGAGACCAGAACTATGCGCAATACTCCAGGTGTGGTCTCACCAAGACCGTGTACAACTGCAGTAGAACCTCCCTGCTGCTATACTCAAAACATTTTGCTATGAATGCCAACATACCATTCCCTTTCTTCACTGCCTGCTGCCCCTGCATGCATACTTTCAATGACTGGTGTACCATGACACCCAGGTCTCGTTGCATCTCCCCTTTTCCTAATCAGCCACCATTCAGATAATAGTCTATTTTCCTGTTTTTGCCACCAAAGTGGATAACCGCACATTTATCCACATTATACTGCATCTGCCATGCATTTACCCACTCACCCAAACCATTCAAGTCACCTTGCAGCCTCCTAGCATCCTCCTCACAGCTAACACTGCCCCCCAGCTTAGTATCATCTGCAAACATGGAGATGTTGCAGTCAATTCCCTTGTCCAAATCATTAATATACAGTGGCTTGCAAAACTTTTCCACATTTTGTCACGTTACAACCACAATCGTAAATGTATTTTATTGGGATTTTATGTGATAGACCAACATAAAGTGGTGCATAATTGTGAAGTGGAAAGAAAATGATACATGGTTTCCAAATTTTATTACAAATAAAAAACTGAAAAGTGTGGCGTGCAAAAGTATTTAGCCCCCCTGAGTCAATACTTTGTAGACCACCTTTCGCTGCAATTACAGCTGCAAGTCTTTTGGGGTATGTCTCCACCGGCTTTGCACATCCAGAGACGGAAATGTTTGCCCATTCTTCTTTGCAAAATAGCTCAAGCTCAGTCAGATTGGATGGAGAGCTTCTGTGAACAGCAATTTTCAAGTCTTGCCAGATATTCTCAATTGGATTTAGGTCTGGACTTTGACTGGGTCATTCTAACACATGAATATGCTTTGATCGAAACCATTCCATTGTAGCTCTGGATGTATGTTTAGGGTCGTTATCCTGCTGGAAGGTGAACCTTCGCCCCAGTCTCAAGTCTTTTGCAAACTCCAACAGGTTTTCTTCCAACATTGCCCTATATTTGGCCTCATCCATCTTCCCATCAAGCTTCCCTGTCCCTGCTGAAGAAAAGCATCCCCACAGCATGATGCTGCCACCACCATGTTTCACAGTGGGGATGGTGTGTTCAGGTTGATGTGCAGTGTTAGTTTTCCGCCACACATAGCGTTTTGCATTTAGGCCAAAAACATCAATTTTGGTCTCATCAGACCAGAGCACCTTCCTCCAAATGTTTGCTGTGTCCCCCACATGGCTTGCGGCAAATTCCAAATGGGACTTCTTATCGCTATGGTTCAACAATGGCTTTCTTCTTGCCATTCTTCCACAAAGGCCAGATTTGTGGAGTACACGACTAATAGTTGTCCTGTGGACAGATTCTCCCACCTAAGGGGTGGATCTCTGCAGCTCCTCCAGAGTTACCATGGGCCTCTTGGCAGCTTCTCTGATCAATGCTCTCCTTGCCCGGCCTGTCAGTTTAGGTGGACGGCCATGTCTTGGTAGGTTTGCAGTTGTGCCATACTCTTTCCATTTTCGGATGATGGATTGAACAGTGCTCCGTGAGATGTTCAAAGCTTAGGATATTTTTTTATAACCTAACCCTGCTTTAAACTTCTCCATAACTTTATCCATGACTGTCTGGTCTGTTCCTTGGGCTTCATGATGCTGTTTGTTCACTAATGTTCTCTAACAAACCTCTGAGGCCTTCACAGAACAGCTGTATTTATACTGAGATTAGATTACACACAAGTGTACTCTATTTACTAATCAGGTGACTTCTGAAGGCAATTGGTTGCATTGGATTTTATTTAGGGATATCAGAGTAAAGGGGGATGAATAGTTTTGCACGCCACACTTTTCAGTTTTTTATTTGTAAAAAAATTTGAAAAACATGTATCATTTTCTTTCCACTTCACAATTATGCGCCACTTTGTGTTGGTCTATCACATAAAATACCAATAAAATACATTTATGTTTCTGGTTGTCACGTGACAATATGTGGAAAGGTTCAAGGGGTATGAATACTTTTGCAAGCCACTGTATATTGTAAATAGCTGGGGTCCCAGCACTGAGTCTTGCGGTACCCCACTAGTCACTGCCTGCCATTCTGAAAAGGACCCGCTTACCCCTACTCTTTGCTTCCTGTCTGCCAGCCAGTTCTCTGTCCACATCAATACTGAACCCCCAATATCTCTACCCCTCTCTCCCCATATCTCCCCCCTCTCTATCCCACTATCTCTCCCTATCTCTCTCCACTGCTCTCTATCCCCACTCTCCTCTCTCTCTCCTTTCCCCTCTCTCTCCCATCTCTCCCGGAACTCTCTCCCCTCGCCCTCTCCCCCCCCCTCTCTCTCTCCCCTGTCTCTCTCCCCCTCTCCCTCCTTCCCTCTCTCTCCCCTCTCTCTCTCTCTCTGCCGCCTCCATCTCCCGCTCTCTTCCCTCTCTCTTCCCTCTCCCTCCCCTATCTCCTCGCTCTCTCTCCCATCTCTCTCTCCATCTCTCTGCCCTCTCTACCCCTCACCCTTCTCCCCCTTCCCTCTCTCTCTCTCTCCCATTTCTGTCTATAACCTCTCTTCCCCTCTCTCTCTTCCCCTCTCTCTTCAACTCTCTCTTCCCCATCTCTCTCCCCCTCTATCCCTCCCCTCTCCCCTCCCCTTCTCCCTCCCACACTCCCCCTCCCCCTCTCCCTCCCCCTCTACCTTTCCCCCTCTCTCTCCCCACTCTCTCTTTGTCCCTCTCTATTTTTCCCTCTCTCTCTCGCCCCATCTCTCTCTCTCCCCTCTCTCCTCTCTCTCTACCACCCCATAATTCTCGCTCTCTCCCCCTCTCTTTCCCCCATCATTCTCTATCACTATCTCCTCTCCCCGACTCTCCCTCTCCTCGACTCTCTCTCCCTCGCTCTCCCCATTCTCTCTCCCCCTCTCTCTCCCTCCCCCTCTCTCTTCCCACTCTCTAACTGCCCATCTCTCCCCCACACTCTCTCTCGCTCTATCCCACCTCTCTCTCATTCTCTCTCTGCCTCCCTTTCCCCTTCCTTTCCCTCTCCCTCTCCCCCTCTCTCTCCCCGTCTCCCTCTCTCTCCCTACCCTCTCTCGCTTTCGCCACATTTCCCTTTCCTTCTCTCTATCCCTCCCCGTCTCCATCTCTCTCCCCTTCTCTCTCCTCTCCCTCCCTTTTCTCTCTCTCCCTTCTTTCCCCATTCCTCTCTCACTATCTCTCTCCCCGACTCTCCCTCTCTCGACTCTCTCTCCCTCGCTCTCCCCATTCTCTCTCCCCTCTCTCTCCCTCTCCCTCTCTTATCCCACTCTCTAACTGCCCCCTCTCTCCCCCACACTCTCTCTCGCTCTATCCCACCTCTCTCTTTCTCTCTCTGCCTCCCTTTCCCCCTTCCCCTCTCCCCTCTCCCCGTCTCTCTCCCCGTCTCCCTCTTTCCTCATCCCCCCTCTCGCTTTCGCCACATTTCCCTTTCCTTCTCTCTATCCCTCCCCGTCTCCCTCTCTCTCCCCTTCTCTCTCCCCTCTCTCTCCCCTTTTCTCTCTCCCCATCTCTCTCGACCCATCTCTCTCCCCTCCTCTCTCCCCCCTCTCTCCGTCTGTCCCCACTTCTCTCTCTCCAGCTACCTCTCCACCACTGTCTCCATCTCATCTCCCCCCTCACTCTCTCTGCCTCTCTCCCTCTTCTCTTTTCCAGTCTCTTTCCCCCTCTCTTCCCCCTTTCCCTCTCCCCTTCTCTCTCTACCCGTCTCTCTCTCCTTCTCCCCATCTCTCTCTCCCCATCTCTCTCTCCATCTCGCGCCCCCCTCTTACCCCCCTCTCTCCCTCTCGCTCCCCCCCCTCTCTCTCTCCCTGTCTCTCTCTCTCTGTCTCTCTCTTCCCCCTCTCTCGTTCCCGCGCTCACTCCCCGTCTCTCTCTTTCTTCCCATCTCTCGCTCTCTCCCCGTCTCCCCCTCTCCGCCTATCTCTCTCTCTGCCTCCCTCTCTCCTCTCACTCTCTTCCCTACCCCCCCCCCCCAAAACGAGATATCGAGGGAGGGACAAGAGAGAGAGAAAGAGAGAAACCTGGGGGAGAGAGAGGGAGACGTGGGAGGAGTGAGAGAGAGATTGAGGTGCGAGGAATGTGTGAGAGAGAGATGGAGGCAGAGGTGGGAGGAGTGTTTGGATATTTGGATATCCATATTTGGATAGGCTGAATGGGCACACCCATCCCTCCTGCTCCCCCCCCCCCCCCCCCACCCACCCACCCACCCACTCTTTCTGTCACTCATAGAAATATAGAAAAATAGGTGCAGGAGTAGGCCATTTGGCCCTTCGAGCCTGCACTGCCGTTCAATATGATCATGGCTGATGATTCAACTCAGTGTCCTGTACCTGCCTTCTCTCCAACTCCCTCTTGAATATAGCCAATGAACTGGCCTCAACGACCTTCTGTGGCAGAGAATTCCAGAGACTCACCACTCTCTGTGTAAAGAATGTTTTCCTCATCTCGGTCCTAAAGGAATTCCCCGTTATCCTTAGACTGTGACTCCTTGTTCTGGACTTCCCAAACATCGGGAACAATCTTCCTGCATCTAGCCTGTCCAACCACTTAAGAATTTTGTAAGTTTCTGTAAGATCCCCCCCTCAATCTTCTAAATTCTATCTAGCGATACTGATGGAGGGACACTCTTTGGTGGTACTGATGGAGGGACACGCTGTGGTGGTACTGATGGAGGAACACAATTTCCTTCAATTTCCTTCAGTTCCTCCGTCACCCCAGATCCTCTGGACACTACTATATCAGGAAGATTGTTTGTGTCCCCCTTAGTGAAGACAGATCCCAAGTACCTGTTCAACTCATCTGCCATTTCCTTGCTCCCCATAATATATTCACCTTTTTTGGTCTTCAAGGGTCCAACTTTGGTCTTAACTAATTTTTTCCACTTCACATACGTAAGGAGCCTTTACCATCCTGCTTTATATTCTTGGCTAGCTTACCATCATACCTCATCTTTACTTCCCGATATTTTATTTTTGGTTATCTTCTGTTGTTCTTTAAACATTACCCGATTCTCTTGCTTCCTGCTCATCTTTGCTGCGTTGTACATCTTCGCTTTAAATTTTATACTGTCCCTGACGTCCCCTGTCAGCAATGGTCATCCCTTTCACCCCTTGGAATCTCTCTTCCTGCTAGGAATGAACTGATTCTGCATATTCTGCATTATCCCTAGGAATACCTGCCATTATTGTTCCACTGTCATCCCTGCTAGGGTATCTTTCCAGTCAACATTCGCCAGCTCCTCCCTCATGGCCTCATAGTCCCCCTTATTCAACTGCAACACTGACACCTCCGATCCACCCTTCTCCCTCTCCAATTGTAGATTAAACCTGACCATGTTATGGTCACTGTCTAATAATGGCTCATTAACCTCGAGGTCCTTTATCAAATCCAGTTCATTATAATGGGTGACTTCAATCTACATATAGATTGGGTGAATCAAATTGGCAGGGGTGCTGAGGAAGAGGATTTCTTGGAATGTATGCAGAATAGTTTTCTAAACCAATATGTAGAGGAACCAATGAGAGAGCAGGCTATTCTAAACTGGGTATTGAGTAATTAGGAAGGGCTAGTTAGCAGTCTTGTTGTGCGTGGCCCCTTGGGCAAGAGTGACCATAATATGGTTGAGTTCTTCATTAGGATGGAGAGTGACATAATTAAGTCAGAAACAAGGGTTCTGAACTTAAACAAAGGTAACTTTGAAGGTATGAGACGTGAATTGGCCAAGATAGACTAGCAAGTGATTCTTAAAGGGTTGACAGTGGATGTGCAATGGAAGGTATTTAAAGACTGCATGGATGAACTACAACAATTGTTCATCCCAGTTTGGCAAAAGAATAAATCAGGGAAGGTAGTGCATCCATGGATAACAAGGGAAATCAGGGATAGTATAAAAAACAAAAGATGAAGCATACAAATTAGCCTGAAAAAGCAGCCAACCAGAGGACTGGGAGAAATTCAGTCCAGCAGATGAGGACAAAGGGCTTAAGTAGGAAAGGGAAAATAGATTATGAAAGAAAACTGGCAGGGAACATAAAAACTGACTGAAAAAGTTTTTATAGATATCTGAAGAGAAAGAGATTAGTTAAAACAAATGTAGGTCCCTTGCAGTCAGAAACAGGTGAATTGATCATGGGGAACAAGGACATGGCAGGCCAATTGAATATCTACTTTGGTTCTTCACTAAGGAAGACATAAATAATCTGCCGGAAATAGCAGGGGAACGGGCGTCAAATAAGATGGAGGAACTGAGTGAAATCCAGGTTAGCCGGGAAGTGGTGTTGGGTAAATTGAATGGATTAAAGGCCAATAAATCTCCAGGGTCAGATAGTCTGCATTCCAGAGTACTCAAGGAAGTACCCTAACCCTAACCCTAACCCTTTTTAAAAAGGGAGGGAGAGAGAAAACGGGGAATTACAGACCAGTTAGTCTAACATTGGTAGTGGGAAAACTGCTAGTCAGTTATTAAAGATGGGATAGCAGTACATTTGGAAAGTGGTGAAATCATTGGACAAAGTCAGCATGGATTTACGAAAGGTAAATCATGTCTGACGAATCTTATAGAATTTTTCGAGGATGTAACTAGCAGAGTGGATAAGGGAGATGTGTTATATCTAGACTTTCAGAAGGCTTTCGACAAGGTCCCACATAAGAGATTAGTATACAAACTTAAAGAACACGGTATTGGGGGTTAAGTATTGATGTGCATAGAGAACTGGCTGGCAGACAGGAAGCAAAGGGTAGGAGTAAACGGGTGCTTTTCAGAATGGCAGGCAGTGACTAGTGGGGTACCGCAAGGCTCAGTGCTGGGACCCCATCTATTTACAATATATATTAATGATTTGGACGAGGGAATTGAATGCAACATCTCAAAGTTTGCGGATGGCACTAAGCTGGGGGGTAGTGTTAGGTGTGAGGAGGATGCTAGGAGGCTGCAAGGTGACTTGGACAGGCTGGGTGAGTGGGCAAATGTATGGCAGATGCAGAATAATGTGGACAAATGTGAGGTTATCCACTTTGGTGGCGAAAACAGGAGGGCAGACTATTATCTGAATGGTGGAAAATTAGGAAAAGGGGAGATGCAACGAGACCTGGGTGTCATGGGTGTCATGTTACAATCATTGAAAGTAGGCATGCAGGTGCAGCAGGCAGTGAAGAAATCAAATAGTATGTTAGCATTCATAGCAAAAGGATTTGAGTGTAGGAGCAGGGAGGTTCTATTGCAGTTGTACAGGTATTGGTGAGACCACACCTGGAGTATTGCGTACAGTTTTGGTCTACAAATCTGAGAAAATACATTCTTGCCATAGAGAGGGTACAGAGAAGGTTCACCAGACTGATTCCTGGGATGTCAGGACTTTCATATGAGGAAAGACTGGATAGACTTGACTTGTACTCGCTAGAATTTAGAAGATTGAGGGGGGATCTTATAGAAACTTACAAAATTCTTAAGGGGTTGGATAGGCTAGATGCAGGAAGATTGTTCCCGATGTTGGGGAGGTCTAGAACAAGGGGTCACAGTCTAAGGATAAGGGGGAATTCCTTTAGGACCGAGAAGAGGAAAGCTACAGAAGGTAGTTGAGGCCAGTTCATTGGCTATATTTAAGAGGGAGTTAGATGTGGCCCTTGTGGCTAAAGGGATCAGGGGGTATGGAGAGAAGGCAGGTACAGGATACTGAGTTGAAATGATCAGCCATGATCACATTGAATGGCGGTGCTGGCTGGAAGGGCCGAATGGCCTACTCCTGCACCTATTTTCTATGTTTCTATGTAAACAGAAGGTCCCCGACAAGCCAGAGCGATTTGTGCAGTGGCACGGTGTCCTGGCATCTCAGGGCTTCAGTACTGGGAGCACTACTGGGAGGTCGAGGACAGAAGGAACACCATGTGGAGTGTGGGAGTGGTAAAAGCATCGGTACTGAGGAAAGCGGATTTCACACAGGAACCAAAATCCGGTGCCTGGGTATTGTGGCGTCTGGGAGAGGAATATACCACAATGTCTTCACCACGTACTGCCCTCCCTGTTCCAGTCAAACCCCAGAGATTGGGCATCTACCTGAACTGTGAGGCTGGCCAGGTGACACTGTACAATGCGATGACATGTCACATCTGTACACTTTCAGGGACAAATTCCCTGAGGAACTCTATCCTTTCTTCTTAACGGGTTGCAACTTTGATTCATTACAAATAGTCCACTTGCATATATAGGTTTATTTGGTGAACGTGCGGCCAACCTTTATGGGGAGACACTTGAAACGGCCCTACTTCCAGAGGTTATCAATGTTAATCGGTGAGTCCAACACGACTAAGTCGTACCAACACTGTCTCCACGTGTAAACCGCTATAAATAGTGTTTAACTCCAGTTTTAAATATCTACTAGATGGCCGGGGTCCCGTTGGGTCCCTGTCACACGGAAGTCCCGTTCCGCCAACGCATTATTCCACAAAACTGCGCTAGCGCAGCTGACTGGGCCCGCACTACGCAGGCTCGACTGCCGCGTTCAAAGTTGTAGGTAGACAAAATTGGTGAACTTAGTGAAAATTGGTGAATTGGTGAAAATTGGCAATTTTGTCTACCTTCGATTTTCCAGCATCTGCAGTTCCTTCTTGAGCATTCAAAGTAAGTGCCGTTGCCTGCAGAAATTAAGTTAAAGTTAATAAAGTGAATAGAGGACCCATGGGGCCACTTGTAAAATAGAACAACACTTACCCGTGGAGCCGTTGGGTCCCCGTTGTGAGGCCAGGTAAATGCAGGCGCGGACCCGTTGGGCTCCCATTGCGACGTGTGATGGCGAAAGCTTGACGGGCAGGGCAAGTGGGAAAGTGTTTTTGTAAAGTTTAAGATGTCATTAAAGTAAAATATAACATCAAATTAAACGAAAAGTTTAATTTACATCACAGGACAATGGTGAGTAAGGTGGGCCAACAATTGTAGTCCTACTTTTCTCTACTTAAATATGCATGAAATTCTGGAATGCTGATAAAAGTTCAGCAAATCTATAGGATGCAAATTATAAAAAGTTAACGCGAAGGAGACTTCACAGGCTAGTTAGAAGAAGGCTTTGAAGCCAATTATAAAAAGTTAATGTAAAGAAGGCTTTTAGAACGTCTGATATTGAGTTACTATGTTCCTAAGCGTGTGTGTACGGGTGATCACAAGTCGGCATGAACTCTATTGGCCTAAAGGCCTGTTTCCATGCTGTATCATTCAATTCAACTCAATAAATCATATGCAACTTAATCTAGGTGTTGTCCCAAATGAATCACTGGCCACACAGTGGCGCAGCCATAGAGTAACTGCTTTACAGCGCTGGAGAGCCAAGTTCAATCCTGACTATAGGTGGTGACTGTCTGGAGTTTATACATTCTCCCCGTGACCGCATGGATGCTCCAGTTTCCTTCCACATTTCAATGACATGCAGGTTTGTAGGTTTATTGGCCTCTAAATTGTCCCTAGTGTGTAGGATAGAACTAGTGTATGGGTGATGATGATCGGTATGGACTGTTTACACGCTGTATCTCTAAACTACACTAAACGTCACATTTCTCCATATTTCATTCATGCAGCCTGGGTGGGGTTACAGGAGGAAAGAGTCATCTAAAGAGAGTGTGGCACAATCCAAGAGTGATCCAATGAGAAAGCATTGGGGACACAACGGCAGAGTCGCTGCCTTACAGCGCAAGAGACCCGGGTTCCATCTTTACTACGGGTGCTGTCTGTATGGAGTTTGTACTTTCATGGGGTTTTTCCGGGTGCTCTGTGTTGCTCCCACACTCCAAACGCAGGATTGGAAACTTGCAGATATAGCGGAGTCAGGGGATATGGGGAGAAGGCAGGAACGGGGTACTGATTGTGAATGATCAGCCATGATCACAGTGAATGGCAGTTCTGGCTCGAAGGGCCGCATGGCCTACTCCTGCACCCATTGTCTTTTGTCTATTGTCCATGGAAGGTTATTTGGCTTCAGTAAGTTGTAAAAAAAAATGTCCTTTGTGTGTGTTATGCCCCTGTCCCACTTAGGAAACCTGTACGGAAACCTCTGGAGACTTTGCACCCCACCCAAGGTTTCCGTACGGTTCCAGGAGGTTTTTGTCTTCCGGCAACCACCTTCAACTAGCATCACAACCGGCTTCGACTAAAAAATGACTGATTTTTAAAACGTAAACCACTTTCGACCGTTAGGGAGACTGACAAAAACCTCCAGGAACCTTCGGGAACTGCATGGAAACCTTAGGTGGGGCGCAAATTCTCCAGAGGTTTCCGTTCAGGTTTCCTAAGTGGGACAGGGGCATAAGTTAGCGTACATAGCATCGTTGGTCGGCACCAACTCGATGGGCCTAACGGCCAGTTTCCGCGCTGTATCTCTAAAGTGTAAAAGTCATTGACTATCCTGGGGTAGAGGAGGAAGTGACAAGACAGTACATGGAGTATCATGAGATGGGGGAAGGAGGGATCTGCACCCAATCCACAGCCATTTATTTGGAGCTTGTGAGCAGTTTTGGCCCCATGTCTAAGGAAGGATGTGCTGGCGTTCGAGAGAGTCCAGAGAAGGTTTACGAGAATGATACCAGGAATGTCTGGGTTAACATTTGATGAGCATTTGCCGGCACTGGGCCTGTACTCGCTGGAATTTAGAAGGATGAGGAGGGACCTCATTGAAACTTACCAGATAGCGAAATGCCTGGGTAGAGTGAATGTGGAGAGGATCTTTCCACTGGTAGACAGACAGACAGACAGACAGACAGACAGACAGATAGACAGACATACAGATAGATAGATAGACAGACAGACAGACAGACAGACAGACAGACAGACAGACAGACAGAACAGAGACAGACACCGTACAGACAGACAGATGTAGTTAGATATGATAGATAGACAGATAGATAGATAGATAAATAGATAGATTAGATAGATAGATAGATAGATAGATAGATAGATAGATAGATAGATTTAGTAGTATTGTATAGATAGGTAGAACAAGCAAAGCATACAAACAGAGCAATTCATAAAAAAACACACAAACAATTCAAATCACACAAATATCCATCACAGTGACTCTCCTCCTCACTGTGATGGAAGGCAAAGTTCTTCTCTCTCCCCCGGCACCATTTCTCTCCCGATGCCGAAGCCCCAGGCGGGCGGTGTTAAAAGTCCCACGGCATTGAGGCCGCGCCGGGCGATGTACGGCCCCACTCTAGGCCCAAAAGACACAAAGTTGGAGCCCCCGGCGGGGGCTGGAATGTCCCGCGGTCATTAAAGCCGCGCCGGGCGATGTATGGCCTAAATATATAATCTGCTAAATCTTTTACGCGGTCGGACGTTCCAACGCCGCAACACGGGCTGGAAAAAAAAGTTGTGTTGCGGGAGCTTCCGGAGAGCGGGGTCTCCCGCTCGTGATAGGGGTGGGGTGGGAGATAAAGGACCCACGAGCTGGGGGGCACCGATATCCCGACAGTCGAGGGTTGGGGGGGGGTATCACCCCCGAGCCCCGACCAACGGAACTGTATAAGGTTAAACGTTGGGTGAGGGTGTTAAGGGGGGGGGGTGGAGCTCTGCAGTCGGTCCTCACCAGCAGCGAGCCACCACACCGCCTCCCACGCTCGAGGCTGCAGCCCATGAAGGTAAGTCCCGCAGCTCCGCATGGCTCCGTGACTGCAGGCCCCCAGGTCGTCCCGGTCGGATGAAAAATGCTCCACGGTACTAGGCCTCAACGCAATCGGGAGGGGGGGGGGGGGGACACACAGGGAAAAAGTCGGGTCTCCCGTGCAGGGAATAGATTTTTAAAGGTTTCCCCCTCCCCCCCCCCCGCCACCCCCACATATACACAGTTATAAACAGTACAAAAAAAAACCACGAATTCACCAACCTCTGACTAAGGAAATTCCTTCTCATCTCCTCTCCAAGGGTACATCCTTTTATTCTGAGGCTGCGCCCTTTGGTCCATGACTCTCCCACTAATGAAAACATCCTCGCCACATTCAATTTATTCAGGCCTTTCACTATTCAGTAAGTTTCAATGAGGTACCCTCTCATCCTTCTAAACTCCAGCGAATACAGGCCCTGAGCCATCGAATGCTCATCATACGTTAACCCAATAAAGGGGTGATCCGCATTATTCCGGAATGAAGGAAGGATGCAGGATATCCCAGGACAAGAGAGGGAGTGGTGCAAACCTGGAGCAGCCGGTTAGCCCTGGGACAAGCGAGGATACCTTCACCTGCCTTGATTCATGATTAGTACGGATGTCAGAGATGAAAGGGAGAAGGCAGTAGAAGGGAGTAGACTTGATGGGCCGAATGGCCTCATTCTACCCTTGATGGCCACCAGTGTGGTGGGCACCATCTTCTCCAAGTCGTTTTTTTTTTACCTTGAACTTGCCACATTTCTCCTTGCGTGCAGAGCTATGGACATCCTCGACAGCGAGCACCTTTTGTTAAGTATTTTTATTATAGAAGCATATTAATAAAAAATACATTATTTTACATAATTGAAAATACATGATGTTAATGATATATTCATACTGTTAATAATATTTATATTATCATTAATGTCAAAATTTAAGACTATATATTTTACATAATTGAAAATACATATTAATATATACCTTCATGATAATTAATAAAAAAAAAAAAACAATATTTTATATCTTATTAATATTAAAAACTTTAAGATCATATGCTTCTATACATTTTTCTATGTTTTTTTTAAAGTAAGAACAAGATAGTGAAAGAGAGTATCAACCAATAAATATGATAGTGAATGGAGTGTTAGTCATTAATCCCGTCCTTGGAGATATATTGCATGATTTATTATATATATTTCTTCATCAACATTCAATATTCAGGCCTCAGTCAAGCCCTCGTACCGATCCATTATGACCCTGTAAATATTTAATATATGGAAGACCAAATCTCTCTGAAGAGATCTAACCTGTCCATTAGGACCAACCTCAATCTCTCCAGATGAAGTGTCTCCGACATTTCTGTATTTACCACATTTTGAATGTTGGGGATGTAGGGCCTTTCCAAAATTTTAAATATTATTTTTTTTTCCCAATTATTAAACCATAATCAATAAAAATTCTTTGATTCGTTGTTACTAATTGGTCTGTTTCCAGTATTCCTAGTATTATTAACTTTGGATCAGGAGTCAAAATTATATGGACAACATTCGAAATTATCCTAAAATATTTTCTATCCAGAATTTTGTAATTTTTATACAGTTTGCAATTAATGTGACAGATTTGCTTCTAAATGTTGACATTTATCACATATGGGAGACATACTTTTGGAAAGATGTTATGTAATTTAGATTTTGAATAATGTAGTCTATGTAATATTTTAAACTGTATAAGAGAGTGTTTAGCAAGTTTAACGAACAATGATGTGTATGTTGTAAACTTTCATCCATAGTTCTAGTCTTATAATTTTGGCCTAGTTCATTTCCCCAAGACTGTCTATATATTTCTGTTGATGGAACATCACTTTCCAATAAGATATTGTATATAATTGAAATCATTTTTTCTTTTTTCTGTGTTTGGATGTTTTTATTTAAGCATTTCATATTTTGGCTATCTTTCTATTTCCCCCTAACTAAGCTGTAACATAATTTCTGAACATTTGTAAATATCTAAAAATAATCTTTCGTGTGTAGTCCATAAATTATTGTTGTAACTCTTGAAATGAAAGGATTAGAGTTTTCCTTATAAAGAGATCTCCCATCTTAGTAATTCCCCTTATTTTTCCATTGTTAAAAAAGCTTTATCCATCATTGAAGGTTTAAACGTAACATTATTTACAATGGTAAGAGATAATGGTATGGATTTTAGTTTTTAATGGTTTTGTTTTTTTTTCTTTATTTATTTCCAAATGCGGATTCCATTTTCTATTATCGGATTTTCACTATAAATTTTCTTAGCTAAATTAATATTAGCAAATATTATAGAACTAATTTCAAAGGGAGAACAATCTTCTTTTTCCATATTTAACCAAGTTGGTTGGTTATCTATTTCTTCTAGCTAAAAATTCATATTTTTAATGTTGACTGCCCAGTAATAAAACATAAAATTTGGTAATGCTAATCCTCCATTTATTTTAGATTTGCATAAATGTTTTTTATTTATTCTATGAATAAATTATTCTATTTTGGGATTCTTATAATCCCAAATGAAGTTAGTGATTAGGGAATCTACCTTTTTAAATAAATTTTTAGGGAGGTATATCGAAATTAATTGGAAGAGATATAATAATTGGCGGTGCAGGCTCGAAGGGCTGAATGGCCTACTCCTGCACCTAATTTCTATGTTTCTATAATTGTGGAAGAAAGATCATTTTTATTGCATTAATTTTACCTAACATTGAGATAGGTAAGCTTTTCCAATATAAAATATTCTTATTTAATTTATTCAATAATGGTGGGAAGTTAGATTTAAATAAAGAATCGAATCTTTTTGTTACGAAAATTCCAAGATATTTAATTTTTTCATTTGTTATCTTAAAAGGGAATTGTTGTTAATATTATGTAAATATTTATTCACCGTTATTGGCATAAGTTCACTTTTATTCCAATTGATACTATATCCTGGTGCAGAGAGATCCAAAATTCAGTTATTAATTTTTTTAACAAATTTCAGATACTAGTTTCTGGTTTTGTGATATAAAGTAATACATCATCCGCATTAAAGGAGTATTTTATTTTTAGTGTCTCTAGTATCATATCCATATATTTCCGGTGTAATCTCACCCCTCTGGGCAAGAGGTTCTATTGCAAGTGCAAACAAAGAGGGGATAAAGGGCAGACGCCTTGTCTACAACCTCGAGATAAGTTAGTTTGATAAACATTTCGTTTGTTTGTTAAATTCTAGCTGTCGGAAATTTGTATATAACAAAATTTAATCCAAGTGATAAATTTCTCTCGCCAATTTGGGAAAGCTTCCATAACCGAAAATAAGTAAGGCCAATTCCACTTGATAAGGCTTTTCTCTGCACAAGCGAAATGACTACATCATTTTTTAATACTTTCTTTTTCGAAATATATATAATAAAATAAACCGTCTTAGATTATTATGAAAAGGAATATCGTTTTTTGGTCTAAAATCACTAGTTTGATCGGGATGAATTAATTCGTTAACAACTGTACTAGCCTTTATGCTAATATTTTTGTTAATATCATTTTGATCAAGTATTAAATAGAGCTATGCTCTAAATGATCCTGGTTCATCCCACGTCCATTAATTAATTTAGGTAAAATGTGTTTATAAATAGATTCATTCCACATTCTGGTAATATCTGGCTGTGTATCTGGTTCATATAATGATTCAGACCGTGGAACCATCTGATCATGAATAATTTTTTAATAACAATTCCGAACAATACCATCTGGTCCCGGTGTATTTTACCATTTTTTTAAATGAATCTAATAAGATTCATGGATTTCTATTGGTTGAATATCAGCATTAATAATACTCTAAATTTGTAAATCCAAACCCTTTTCAGGTTACATTTATTTTTAATGAAATGCTTCTATTTCTGTTTTAGTTTCTGTAGTTTATTTAGCATTGTATAAGTTTTTTATAATATATGCATACATCTTTCAATTAATATCCTTTAGATGTAATTAGTAATTCGCCGTTATGAGACTTAATCCTATGGAATTTTTAGTTTTTTCGGCTTTCCATTTTCCTTAATTGGCGAGCCCAATAATTTTTGGGGTTTATTCTCCTGAATTCAAACTGTCCATGGTTATGGATAACTGTAGCTAAAGTTTTAACAACTTTAACTGTCTCAAATTAAAATTTATAACTATACCATACAATCAAATGCTATCAATTATATTGAGTATCAAAATCAAGCATGGTTTCGTTGCGTTCTGAATAATACAAATAATATAATCTCCCATTCCAAATCTGGTTGTTTTCCAAACGATTCATTATAATATACATGCTGGGAGGAGTCATAATTCCCACGAAGATATGCCCTTAAAAATGGTTTCCCATACTAAAGGAGCAAAATATTTTTCCGGTTGATCATTTATTTTCGAAAAAAAACCCTCACCTTAATTTGGATGCTGTGATCTAATTCCTGAGTAATTTTTATTTTTTAAGAAATTTGTGGTTAAATCCTCATTGTCCTGAAAATTCAGTTTTAAACCATTTAATTTTAGATTTAAATGTTAATGGAGCATGAATCCTGAAATTATAATAATTGAGATATTTGGATTCCTAATAAGTGAGATAAGTTTTTGGTCCACCCAAAAATAGTCTATTCTTGAGTAAGTTTTTATGTACTGGTGAATAAAAAGGAGTATTCTCGTCCTGTAGGGTTTCTATTACACAAACGACCCCCCTTTAATGTTTAGTCGTTTGCAATGTATGCGTTTAATAAGTCACTGGAACTGTGATTTAGTTTTTCCTTTGCATTGGTAGAATCTGTCTAAATAGGGTGGTCTAGTGTAATAAATTAAAATCCCTCCTCCAGTTATTAAATTGGATATTGTGTGTTAGTTCCGGAATATTGGTTAAATACTTTTCTTAAAAAAACAATGGGCTATCAATATTTGTTCCATATATATTAACCAAGAATCATTCTTTGTGTGTTTAATTCTCCTATCACAATAATGTATCTGCCATCTGTTATCAGTTATAGTTTGATGTATGTTTTAAATAAAGTGCCTTTACGAAGTAATATTGCTAAACGCCTCTTGATCTATGCGTAAAAGAAAGCGTGATTACATTTTATCTATCCATTAAGCTTTCAACTTATGTTCAGCGTCTTTTTTTAAGTGAGTTTTCTTGAATAAAAATTACGTCAGCTTTAGTTGCCTTTAAATGTGCCAATACTTTTCCTCTCTTTATACGGCATTATAATAACCTTTAACATTCCAACTATCAGAACGTTAATCCCTCATTTCCCCGTATTCATTTTGAGTCTTGCATCTTTTGTTTATGGAGGACTACAATAGAGTCTATGGTTCAGTCCCGACAGACCCCGACCTACACCCGAACATCGAATAGATGAATTTTAAAGTCTCGTGTATGTCTCTCACGAATATATCTCCTTTGGTCCCAATGTATAACTCCATTCAAACTGAAAAACACTTATATAAAGATTATAATAAAGAAAAGCAAAAGGATAGATTGAGAGGTTAGTATTGTGCATAAAGAGAGAAAAAACTACATCTAGAGTTGTTGCAGTTAGTGCTAGCCATACTAGCATGGCTAACCATCTACCGACTTCCGTCGTTGATGTTATTAACTTAACCAGCTCCCGGGTTTTTTATTTTTGGAATTATATATTCCATAATAATATTTTACCGGGGGTATAGCATTAAGGGAAAAAAAAGGAAAGGGTAAAAAAAAAGAGAAAAAAAAAGGGGAAAAAAATTTTTTTTTATTAAAAGGGGGCAAAAAGTAAAAATTATTCAAATTATAATGATTAAAGATATAGAAGTACATATATCTGAAACTAATTTTAAAATCTAAGTAATATTAAAAATGAAAAGACTACAAAAAATAAAATAAAAAACCCCATATAACAAAAAGTAAAACAAAAGGTCAAAATGAAAATTGCTGTTATAAAGAAAGATCTCCAAATGAAATCCATCCCTAATATTTTGACTCTATTCTTTCGCAACATAAATGAGCAAACATTTTAGTTATTAGTTATTAGTATAGTGATTAGTAGTGGTGAGAAATCTTAATTAGTAAGAATAATACTGATAATAATACCACATTGTGGTTTTAATATTTGTTAATTATTTATATTAAGTAGTGTGATTAAACTAATTGGTTAGTATCCAGTGTGAGGTCTTCCGTCCACCACTTCCTTTTTCTCCAGCTTCCATCCGGCATCGTCCGATCCGTCCCAGATCCAACGTTATCTTGTGAAGTCCTTACATAGTCTTGAGAATTCTTGTAAAGTCCCCATAAAAGTTCGTGAAAGTCAGTATATTCAATAGTAGATATATTTCCTCAGGTCTTGATCTGCCGGGCGGAGTCCAGTGCTGCTGTTGGGCTGGCAAAAAAAAGTTTTCCTTGTTGTTAAAAGAAAATAACTCTTAAAGTAGCTTGGATAAATTCAAGCCGTATCTCAGATTTTTCCACACCCCTCATAAGACTTTTAGCTTTCATTAAAATGCTTTCCGTTTCTCCCTGAAAAGGAAACTTCTGCTGGATAATCTCGGTATATACTGATCCTTTGTCCTTCGAATTCCAGGTTTTTTTGTTTTTCTCGAAGCTTTTCGCATAATCTCGTCCAGGACAAAGTCTCGTATTGTAGCTTTATAATCAATTTGTCTTGGAGGGCCGTTGTTCTTGTCTGACGTCTCCTGACTCTGTGAGCACGGGCTAATAAAGGCTTTTGTTCCAGAGATAAGAACACGTTGCAGTAAGTTCGCGGTAAATTCTCGAGGATCTTCATCTTTCTCTCGTCCTTCGGGAATACCTGCAATTCTTAGATTTTGTCTTCTCTGGCGTCCTTCTAGCTCAGCACATTTCTCAGTTATTTTAGTCAGCATGTTCGTTAGACGTTCATTTTCTGTAAAAGCAACTTTGCTGTAGTCAAAGCACTTGTATCAGCTAATTCTTCAAGATTTTTTAATACCAGCCGTCTGTTGGTTCCAGTATCTTCTCCATAGGATTCATCCTATTTTCAAAGTCTTTTTTGACCCTTTTCAATTTTATTGTCCATCTCCTTTTTCATTTCGTTAGTCATTTCTGTAAATTTCTTTCTTCAATTCTTCCGATAATTTCTTGGGGGGGGGTCTTGATATTAATATTTGAATTTGTTTCTTGTTGAAATTCTTTCATTTGATTATTCATCTGGTTCATCTGACTGTTCATCTGGTTTATTTCTTCCCTTAAACCAGCAATCTCACGTGAAATAAAAGTTTTCAAATCTTCACCTTCAGTTTTCTTCCCTGTTCGTTTCGATACATCTTCTTGGGATGAGGCCCTACTTGAGTCCGAGGCTTCAGTTTGGCCTTCTGCCAGTCTCTGCCTGGTTGGTCGACCTTTCGCTTTTTCGGTAGGGCTGTGTGTTTTAGACATAACTAGTCGCGCGCCTGATGACGTCACTCACAACAATCGGTGCAGAAACGGCAGGCAGCAAGCAGCAGGCAGCAGGTAGGTCCGTTAATCCCCCATTTTTTCCCGTTTTTTCCCGCGGAGCTGGCTGGCGTTATCCTCTAGCCCTCCATAGCGCCACCGGAAGTGTCAGCGAGCACCTTGCCGGCAACCTCCCCTAGCTGCACCTTGACACCCGCTCCATTAGTCCGCAGCGAGACGATGGAAGTAGGGTCCACGCATAGCGCTTTAACACAGAGCCTTTGGTGCTGGAGCCTCTCCTCCTCTTCCTGTGGGATATAAGCAAGGTTGTAGGGTCAGTTTAGTTTAATTTCACGTGTACCAAGGTACAGTGAATAGCTTTTGATGCGAGCTAACCAGTCAGAGGATAAAGGAATATAGGTGGAAGGGGGGGAGGAGGAGGGAAGACAAAGGAGGGTTGATTGTAGGTGAATTGATGAATTCAATGTTCATACTGTTGGATTGTAAGCAACCCAAACGGAATACAAGGTGTTGTTCCTCCATGCTGCAGTACGTCATTCATTTCTCATTCTACAGAAGGTCAGGAATGGGATGAGGATTGTGCCACCAGACATGTCGGGGCGGGCAGCACAGTGGCACAACTGGTAGAGCTGCGACCTCACAGTGGCCCAGATCCGGGTTTGATCCTGACCCTGGGTGCCACCCACGTGGGCTTTGCACCTTCTCCCTGCGACTGCGTGGGTTTCCGTTTGGTGCTCCGGTTTCTTCACACATCCTAAAAACGGCATCCGGTTTGGAAGTCAATTGTCCTCTGTAAGTTGCCCCAAGCGGGTCAGGAGTGGATGAGAAAGTAGGATAACATAGAACCAGTGCTAACAGGTGGTCGATGATCAGTGTGGACTGGGTAGGTCCATGTTTCCATGCTGTATCTGTAAACTAAGCTAAGGTCCCGTATTAGAACAAACATTACAGCACAGGGATGGGCCCTGCAGCCCACAAGATCTGTGCCAAACATAATTCCAAGTTAAACTGATCTCATCTCCCTGTACATGATCCACATCACTCTAGTCTCTGAACTTCCATGTGCATGGCCGGCCGAAGGGGTGGGTGCGTTGGGTGCGACCACACCCCCCTTTTTTCCCCCAGAGTAAGAAAACATCCAGAGGAAAAAAAATCAGAAAAAAAATCAGCATTTCCACTTTGTCGGAAAAGCGCCCGAAATTCTGGTTCCAGCCGCTGGATGATTCGGGAGAAAAATATGCGACCATCGCATTTGGGGAAGCGAAGCAAAATGACGGTGTCTCTCAGCGGGTGAGCAGTGGGCCCGGGTGGGATCAGACTGCCATTTGCACTCCACACCAAGGATCCATTGAGCTCGATGCCTCGTGTCTACTCCAGGGGGTCTAATTTGGCTCACGGGATAAAGGAGTGCCCATTTCTCCGGGCCGGGGTGGGGGGGGGTGCGTTGTCCGCCCGCCCGCCCGGTCCAGCATCTCCATCCGCGGCGTCGGAGCCTCACCAACGGCCAGCCTGGCGACCAGGAGACCGGTCTCCCGTCGCCGGCCCTTGAGGAGAGACTGCCCCATGCGGGGGGGCCGGCAGTGAATATGGGGGAACCCCGCGTTGTAACCCCAACACCAGACGGGGCCCGCTGCGGCGGGGCCCCGCTCCCCTCGCCGCCCCGTCCCCGCCGCCGGGGGCCCAAGCCATCTTCCCCCCCACGCCAACCCCCCCCTATGGGCCCACACCACCCCCGCTGGAACCCACACCACCCCCACTGGACCCACACCACCCTCGCTTGACCCACAACCACCCCCACTGGACCCACACCACCGCCGCCTGGAACCCACATCACCCCCGCTGCACCCACATCACCCCCGCTGCACCCACATCACCCCCATGGGCCCACACCACCCCCACTGATCCACACCACCCCCACTGGATCCACACCACCCCCGCTGGACCCACACCACCCCCGCTGGACCCACACCACCCCCGCCTGGACCCACACCACCCCCCCCCACTGGACCCACACCACCCCCACTGGACCCACACCACCGCCGCTGGACCCACATCACCCCCCGCTGGACCCACACCACCGCCGCCCTGGACCCCCGACCCACGCCACCCCCACTGGACCCACACCACCACCCTATGGACCCACACCACCCCCGCTGGACCCACACCACCCCCGCTGGGACCCACAACCACCCCCGCTGGACCCGCCGCTGGGACCCACACCACCCCCGCTGGACCCACACCACCCCCGCTGGACCCAACCGCTGGAACCCACACCACCCCCGCTGGACCCACACCACCCCCGGCCTGGACCCACACACCACCCCCGCTGGACCCCCGCTGGACCCACACCACCCCCGCTGGACCCACATCACCCCCGCTGGACCCACACCACCCCCGCTGGACCCACACCACCCCCGCTGACCCACATCACCCCGCTGGACCCACACCACCCCCGCTGGACCCACACCAACCCCCGCTGGACCCACACCGACCCCCACTGGACCCACACCACCCCCACTGGACCCACACCACCCCCACTGGACCCACACCACCACCCGCTGGACCCACACCACCCCCGCTGGGACCCACACCACCCCCACTGGACCCACACCACCCCCGCTGGACCCACACCACCCCCGCTGGACCCACACCACCCCCACTGGACCCACACCACCCCGCTGGACCCACACCACCCCCACTGGACCCACACCCACCCCCGCTGGACCCAACACCACCCCCGCTGGACCCATTCACCACCCCCGGGAACCCACACCACCCCCGCTGGACCCACACCACCCCGCTGGACCCACACCACCCCGCTGGACCCACACCACCCACGCTGGACCCCCGCTGGACCCACACCACCCCGCTGGAACCCCCACCCCGCTGGACCCACACCACCCCTGCTGGACCCACACCACCCCCGCTGGACCACGCCACCCCCACTGGACCCACACCACCCCAGCTGGGACCACGCCACCTTCATCGCCCCCTGCCCGCTGGGCCCCTGCTGGGCCCACGTTACCTTCATCCTCTTCCCCCGCCCGAAAGAGTGGGGGTGGTGGGCGGGGAGGGAATGTGGGAGGGGGGGTGTGGGAGGGGAGAGAGAGAGAGGGGAAGGGTGAGGAGAGAGAGAGATGGGGGCAGGGAAGAGGGAAAGAGGTATTTATCTTTAGTGAGATTGCTAAATTAAGGTGGGTTTTAGAGCTATTATATTTTCTCCTCCATATGAATAATGTTAAAACAATATCAAATAATATCAAACAATTGTAACTGCTTTCTTTTCCTTGATATCAATACTGAAAAATATGAGTTCCAATAGTTCCTTCCCATTCACCACTTCACACCTACTTAAGGCAAGACTCCAGTATGAAAAGAGTGGACCCTTTCCCACCCTTTCCCCCACCCCAACCAACACTTCACACCCAATTACTCATTTTAAACCAGTCCCTGCAAAGATGTACTGTCCCTGCCTGCTTCAAAGTCTTCACTATTGTCCCTGTACCCAAAAAGGTAAGGATTACTGGTCTTAATGACTACAGGCTTATACGCACTGACCTCTGTGGGCCATTTGAAGATCGTTGGAAGGCTTGTGCTGGCCCAAGCTGAAAAATATTACAATCCCTCTGCTGGACTCTCTGCATTTTGCATATTGAGCCAATAGATCTGTGGATGACGTGGTCAATCTGGGCCTGCACTTCATCCTCCAGCAACTTAGACTGCCAGGGACCAATGCTAGGATTTGTTTGTTGATTTTTAGCTCTACATTCAACACCATTGTGCCAGAGCTACTACGCTCCGAACTTTCTGAGTTGACTGTGCCTGAACCACTCTGTCGGTGGATCACCAGCTTTCTGATAGACAGGAAGGCAGCATGTGAGACGGGAAAGCATATCTTTGACCCGCAAACGCTCAGCATAGGTGCCAGCGCAAGATGCATACTCTCCCCTCTCCTCTACTCTCGCTACACCAATGACTGCACCTCCACAGACACCTCTGTCAAGTTTCTGAAGTTTGCAGATGACACAACCCTGATTGGACTGATCCAGGATGGGGATCTCTGTATTATTTTCAGTTTGACATCTTTCCTATAACATGGTGCCCAGAACTGAACACAATATTCTAATTGCGGTCCCACCAACGTCTTATACAACTGCAACATGACCTCCCAACTTCTATAATCAATACACTGACTGATGACGGCCAAAGTGCCAAAATACGTTTTGACCACCTGATTACCTGCGACTCGACCTTCAAGGAACCATGCAACCATTCCTCTGTCCACCTGGCTAATTGATCCAGATCCTGCTGCAATCTTTCACAACCATCTTCACTATTTGCAAATCCACTCACTTCTGTATCATCAGCAAACTTGCTAATCATGCCCTGTTCTGTGATGTTTCACAGAGTGCTGGAGTAACTCAGCGGATCAGGCTGAGTATAGAAGTTTGGGGGTCATGTTGCAGTTGCATAAGAAGGTGGTGAGGCCGCATTCAGAGTATTGTATTCAGTTCTGGGCAACATGTTATAGGAAAGATGCCATCAAACTGGAAAGGGTAACTGATAAGATTTACGAGGATGTTTCCAGGACTAGAGGGCCAGAGCTATAGAGAGAGGTTGGGTAGGATGGGACTCTATTTCATGGAGCACAGGTGGATGAGAGATGATCTAATAGAGGTGTATAAAATCATGAGTTGAATAGATGTGGTGAGTCTTTTGCCCAGAGTAGGTGAATCGAGGAGCAAGGAATAAGTTTAAGGTGAAGGGCAACAGATTTAATAGGAATCTGAGGGGTATATCTTTCACACAAAGGGTGGTCAGTGTATGGACCAAGCTGCCAGAGGAGGAAGTTGAGGCAGGGACTATCGCAAACTTTAAGAAACAGTTAGACAGGTACAAAGATAGGACACGTTCAGAGAGACATGGATCAAACGTGGGCAGGTGGTACTAGTGTAGATGGGACATGCTGGGCCGAAGGGCCTGTTTCCACACTGTATCTATGACTATCTATCTTTCCCTCTCAAACCCATTCTCCTGCCTTCTCCCCATTACCTCTGATACCTGTATCAATCAACAATCTATCAATCTCCTACTGAAAAATGTCCATTGACTTGACCTCCACAGCTGTCTGTGCAATGGGGGGGGGAATTCCACAGTCCACCACCCTCTGACTTAAGAAATTCCTGCTCATCTCCTTCCCAAAGGAATGTATTTTAATTCTGAGGCTGTGTCCACTGGTCCTAGACTCTCCCACTAGTGGAAACATCCTCTCCACATCCACTCCATCCAGGTTTTTAACCAGGCAGGGACAGACGCAACAGCTTCACCACCGTGTCCCATACTTGTGTCCTGTCCTGCATCACCCAAGGCAGTAGAGACGTTATAGGAGAGGGCAAGCACTGTAACAAATTAGCTCACTATGGTTTGGGTAACATTCAGGAATGTCTGTGCATGTCACATCATGAATATTACTGAAGAATGGTCTAGACTCAAAATATAATCTATACCTTTTCTCCAGAGATACTGCCTGACCCACTGAGTTACTCCAGCACTCTGTGACATGTCACCTATCCATGTTCTCCAGAGATGCTGCCTGACCCGCTGAGTTACTCCAGCACTCTGTGAAACGTCGCCTATTCATATTCTCTGCAGATGCTGTCTGACCCGCTGAGTTACTCCTGCACTTTGTGTCTATTTTCCCTTCACCCATCTGCCCAAGCCCACTCTCCCCCCTCCTTTCCTATGTTCTTTTCCACCCATAAACCCCTCTTTGCCTTTGCATTTCACTCCTCTTTCAAATCTGCTCTTCTTATCTACATGCATTTTTCTTCTTAACTTTTCAGTCATAGAATGATGCAATGTGGAAACCGGCCCTTCAGCCCAACTTTCCCACACCGACCAACATGTCCCATCTACACTAGTCCCACTCACACGCGTTTGGCCCATATCCATCTAAATCTGTCCTATCCATGTACGTGTCCAAATGTCTCTTAAACATTAGGATAGTCCTAGCCTTAACTACCTCCTATGGCAGCTCGTTCCATACAACCACCACCCTTTGTGTGAAAAAGCTACCTCTCAGATTCCTGTTAATTTCTGAAATATGACATAAATTTGATGCGAAAATGCTCCAAAATAAGGCTCAGAGTGCATCAGAGAGCATCTAAAACCCCTGAGCTTAAGGGCCCTGGACCCAGGCATTGAAGGACTCCACGCTTCGCACTCGTGATGTGCGCAGCGCGCACATTATTTCACATCATTTTTTTGTGATCCTGTCATGCCGCCCTCCTTTTTGAAAAGCTTTGTACTTCGGGCCTTGGTAGGGAGCGGCAGTGGGAGGTCATGGCAGCGGCCACTGATAGCCCCCGCTTGAAGCCGTCCCCGCCCGGCTGTCAGCCGCTGCCCCCACCCCTGACAGCCCCCTATTGAAGCCGTCCCCATCCCTACTGCGGGATGCCCCCCTCAGGCCGGCTGCAGGTCGCTCACCCATCCCACCGGCACCGGACAGCCCACGCCTAATGCAGTCCGCCCTGCCCCGGGCTGCAGGGCCGCCCCCCTCTCCCCCACCGGCACCCGACAGCCCATGCCTAATGCCGTCCCAACCCCCTCTCCACCTGCACCCGCTTGAAGCCGTCCGCAGCTGCAGGATGCTTGACCACCCCCCGCCTGAAGCGGTCCCGTCCCCAGCTGCAGGACGCTCCCCCCCCGCCCCCACCAGCCCCCCCGCCTGAAGCCGTCCCCGTCCCCTGCTACAGGGTGCTCCCCACCAGTCCCCCTGAAGCCGGTGGGGAGCGGCACCGTCAGGCCACGACAGCGGCCGGTCAAGGCAGCACCGGTCACGGCAGCGGCAGGTCACGACAGCAGCCGGTCACGGCAGCGGCAGCCACGGCAGCGGCCGGTCACGGCAGCGGCAGGTCACGGCACCGGCAGGTCACGACAGCGGCCGGTCACGGCAGCGCCGGTCACGGCAGCGGCAGGTCACGGCGGCGGCCGGACACGGCAGCGGCAGCCACGGCGGCGGCCGGACACGGCAGCGGCCGGTCACGGCAGCGGCCAGTCACGGCGGCGGCCGGTCACGGCAGCGGCAGGTCACGGCAGCGGCAGCCATGGCAGCGGGCCGGTCACGGCAGCGGCCGGTCACGGCGGCGGCCGGTCACGGCGGCGGCCGGTCACGGCGGCGGCCGGTCATGCCAGCGGCCGGTCACGGCAGCGGCCGGTCACGGCAGCGGCAGGTCACAGCAGCGGCCGGTCATGGCAGCGGCAGGTCACGCCAGCGGCAGGTCACGGCAGCGGCCGGTCACGGCAGCGGCAGGTCACGACAGCGGCAGCCACGGCAGCGGCCGGTCACGGCAGCGGCCGGTCACGCCAGCGGCAGGTCAGGGCAGCGGCAGCCACGGCAGTGGCCATCAAGGACAGCGGCATTCTACATGGCCATCACCAACACCGAGAGACCCTTGTATCTCCCATTCCCAGCATTCAGCTTTATTCTTTCCCCTTCAAGTAATTTCCGATTTAATTTCCTCTTCCTATGTACACCTCCCGAGTCAGACCTATACCGCCCTCTTCCGAACGGCATCAATACCATTTCATTCACTCCCATACAGCGCACCTGTGGCTCTTGGAATTACTTTTTCAGACCAAAGTGTCCCGACCCCGAATCGTGGTGTGTCAATTTCCCTCCACAGATGCTGCCTGGTCCACTGAGATATTTGCTCTTTTTTACTCAACTGTTTCAACAGGCACCTTGTATCTCCCATTTCCAGTATTCACGTTGCCTTCTCTCTCTTCAGGGAATCTCCGATTTCATTCCACCCTCTCAAAGATACCAGCCCCAAACTCGCCTTTTCGCCGCTGTTGAAGTCCGCACCAACACCGCGTTATGACAAGGGGAGTGTTTTGGAGCCGGGTGAGCCCAGAGCTCAGGCCCAGCTGAACCCGCGGAGCCCAGGGCGATTGCTTCAATCTTTATATTTTCACCAAAGTATTTCTGTTCCATTCACGGACGCGGGAAACGCGCTAGAATGAATGGATCGACAACTCCAATTTCACTGTTTATTTCACTCATCCCACATTTACATTCCTGCTGGTTTTATTTGCGCGCTCGCTGAGATTTTACGACGCGGAATTTGGGGATTAAATGGGACCCGTTCAGCGCCGACCTGTTGTCCACCGGGTTTCTGTCCCACAGCCCGAGTCCCGCTCCTGACGCCGGTCCCGGGACCCGACCCTTTTACACATCCGGAGCAGAACCGCCGCAGATTCGCAGCCACTGGTTCTCAGCCCAAGTCCAGAAGAAAGGATAAAGTCTCTCCGTGAATTTATTCCCAGTGAAGGTGTGTAGATGGGACTTGGTGTCCGCATCATAAAATGAAACTGTCCCGGACTCGTAACTGAGATAAACTCCCACCCTCCCGGGGATGGGACGGGCTGGGAGACGGGATGGAGAGGAGGTGAATGGATCAAACTTGTCACCCCGCCGCCTGATGATCCAGACTCCAGTCTCCGGGGTCAGTGCCACCACTCTCTTCCTCTCCACAGACTCTGCGGCGACTCCCAGACTCCAGCGCAGACTCCCCGCCACCTCCACCTCCCAGTAATGTCTCCCCGATGTGAATCCCTCCGATCCCAGCACACACCGACTGACTGTAAACCTCTTCCCGGTGTCAGGGAGATTCATCAGGATCCCAGTCCATCTCACCCTCTTCCGATCCTCAGACACCTCGAGGTGGGGATGAGCCGTTTCCACATCCAGGGTGACGGAGACTGGGGGGGAGGAGGGAGAGAGAGAGAGAAGCAGAGAATCAGTGAGTCCTCGGGGGGTCGGAGGGGGGGGGGAGGAGGGAGAGAGAGAGAAGCACAGAATCACAGAGTCCCAGGGAAGGGGGGGGGGGGGGAGGGATAGAAACATAGAAACATAGAAACAGAAATTAAGTGCAGGAGCAGGCCATTCGGTCCTTCGAGCGTGCACCCGCCATTCAATATGATCATGGCTGATCATCGGGATACTGATCATGGCTGATCAGTATCCCGTACCTGCCTTCTCTCCATACCCTCTGATCCCTTTAGCCACAACGGCCACATTCCAACTCCCTCTTAAATATGGCCAACGAACTGGCCTCAACTACCTTCTGTGGCAGAGAATTCCACAGATTCACTACTCTCTGTGTGAAAAACGATGTTGTCATCTTGGTCCTAAAAGACTTCCCCCTTATCCTTAAACTGTGACCAACTTGTCCTGGACTTCCCCAACATCGGGAACAATGGACCCACACCACCCCCTATGGACCCACACCACCCCCGCTGGACCCACACCACCCCCGCTGGACCCACACCACCCCCGCTGGACCCCCGCTGGACCCACACCACCCCCGCTGGACCCACACCACCCCCGCTGGACCCCCGCTGGACCCACACCACCCCCCGCTGGACCCACACCACCCCCGCTGGACCCACACCACCCCCGCTGGACCCCCGCTGGACCACACCACCCCCGCTGGACCCACATCACCCCGCTGGACCCACACCACCCCCGCTGGACCCACACCACCCCCGCTGGACCCACATCACCCCCGCTGGACCCACACCACCCCCGCTGGACCCACACCACCCCCGCTGGACCCACACGACCCCACTGGAACCACACCCACCCCCACTGGACCCACACACCCCCACTGACCCACACCACCCCCGCTGGACCCACACCACCCCCACTGCCACTGGACCCACACCACCCCCCCACACCACCCCCGCTGGACCACACCACCCCCGCTGGACCCACACCACCCCGCTGGACCCACACCACCCCCACTGGACCCACACCACCCCCGCTGGACCCACACCACCCCCACTGGACCCACACCACCCCCGCTGGACCCACACCCCCCCCGCTGGACCCACACCACCCCCGCTGGGACCCACACCACCCCCGCTGGACCCACACCACCCCCGCTGGACCCACACCACCCCCGCGGACCCCCGCTGGACCCACACCCCCCCGCTGGACCCCCGCTGGACCCACACCACCCCTGCTGGACCCACACCACCCCCGCTGGACCCACGCCACCCCCACTGGACCCACACCACCCCAGCTGGGACCACGCCACCTTCATCGCCCCCTGCCCGCTGGGCCCCTGCTGGGCCCACGTTACCTTCATCCTCTTCCCCCGCCCCCGCCCGAAAGAGTGGGGGTGTGGGAGGGAGATGTGGGAGGGGGGTGTGGGAGGGGAGAGAGAGAGGGGAAGGGTGAGGAGAGAGAGAGATGGGGGCGGGAAGAGGGAAAGAGGTATTATCTTTAGTGAGATTGCTAAATTAAGGTGGGTTTTAGAGCTATTATATTTTCTCCTCCATATGAATAATGTTAAACAATATCAAATAATATCAAACAATTGTAACTGCTTTCTTTTCCTTGATATCAATACTGAAAAATATGAGTTCCATAGTTCCTTCCCATTCACCACTTCACACCTACTTAAGGCAAGACTCCAGTATGAAAAGAGTGGACCCTTTCCCACCCTTTCCCACCCCAACCAACACTTCACACCCAATTACTCATTTTAACCAGTCCCTGCAAAGATGTACTGTCCCTGCCTGCTTCAAAGTCTTCACTATTGTCCCTGTACCCAAAAAGGTAAGGATTACTGGTCTTAATGACTACAGGCTTATCGCACTGACCTCTGTGGCCATGAAGATCGTTGGAAGGCTTGTGCTGGCCAAGCTGAAAAATATTACAATCCCTCTGCTGGACTCTCTGCATTTTGCATATTGAGCCAATAGATCTGTGGATGACTTGGTCAATCTGGGCCTGCACTTCATCCTCCAGCACTTAGACTGCCAGGGGACCAATGCTAGGATTTTGTTTGTTGATTTTAGCTCTACATTCAACACCATTGTGCCAGAGCTACTACGCTCCGAACTTTCTGAGTTGACTGTGCCTGAACCACTCTGTCGGTGGATCACCAGCTTTCTGATAGACAGGAAGCAGCATGTGAGACGGGAAAGCATATCTTTGACCCGCAAACGCTCAGCATAGGAGCACCGCAAGATGCATACTCTCCCCTCTCCTCTACTCTCGCTACACCAATGACTGCACCTCCACAGACACCTCTGTCAAGTTTCTGAAGTTTGCAGATGACACAACCCTGATTGGACTGATCCAGGATGGGGATCTCTGTATTATTTTCAGTTTGACATCTTTCCTATAACATGGTGCCCAGAACTGAACACAATATTCTAATTGCGGTCTCACCAACGTCTTATACAACTGCAACATGACCTCCCAACTTCTATAATCAATACACTGACTGATGACGGCCAAAGTGCCAAAATACGTTTTGACCACCTGATTACCTGCGACTCGACCTTCAAGGAACCATGCAACCATTCCTCTGTCCACCTGGCTAATTGATCCAGATCCTGCTGCAATCTTTCACAACCATCTTCACTATTTGCAAATCCACTCACTTCTGTATCATCAGCAAACTTGCTAATCATGCCCTGTTCTGTGATGTTTCACAGAGTGCTGGAGTAACTCAGCGGATCAGGCTGAGTATAGAAGTTTGGGGGTCATGTTGCAGTTGCATAAGAAGGTGGTGAGGCCGCATTCAGAGTATTGTATTCAGTTCTGGGCAACATGTTATAGGAAAGATGCCATCAAACTGGAAAGGGTACTGATAAGATTTACGAGGATGTTCCAGGACTAGAGGGCCAGAGCTATAGAGAGAGGTTGGGTAGGCTGGGACTCTATTTCATGGAGCACAGGTGGATGAGAGATGATCTAATAGAGGTGTATAAAATCATGAGTTGAATAGATGTGGTTGAGTCTTTTGCCCAGAGTAGGTGAATCGAGGAGCAGAGGAGATAAGTTTAAGGTGAAGGGCAACAGATTTAATAGGAATCTGAGGGGTATATCTTTCACACAAAGGGTGGTCAGTGTATGGACCAAGCTGCCAGAGGAGGAAGTTGAGGCAGGGACTATCGCAAACTTTAAGAAACAGTTAGACAGGTACAAAGATAGGACACGTTCAGAGAGACATGGATCAAACGTGGGCAGGTGGTACTAGTGTAGATGGGACATGCTGGGCCGAAGGGCCTGTTTCCACACTGTATCTATGACTATCTATCTTTCCCTCTCAAACCCATTCTCCTGCCTTCTCCCCATTACCTCTGATACCTGTATCAATCAACAATCTATCAATCTCCTACTGAAAAATGTCCATTGACTTGACCTCCACAGCTGTCTGTGGCAATGAATTCCACAGTCCACCACCCTCTGACTTAAGAAATTCCTGCTCATCTCCTTCCCAAAGGAATGTATTTTAATTCTGAGGCTGTGTCCACTGGTCCTAGACTCTCCCACTAGTGGAAACATCCTCTCCACATCCACTCCATCCAGGTTTTTACCAGGCTGGGACAGACGGCAACAGCTTCACACCGTGTCCCATAGCTTGTGTCCTGTCCTGCATCACCCAAGGCAGTAGAGACGTTATAGGAGAGGGCAAGCACTGTAACAAATTAGCTCACTATGGTTTGGGTAACATTCAGGAATGTCTGTGCATGTCACATCATGAATATTACTGAAGAATGGTCTAGACTCAAAATATAATCTATACCTTTTCTCCAGAGATACTGCCTGACCCACTGAGTTACTCCAGCACTCTGTGACATGTCACCTATCCATGTTCTCCAGAGATGCTGCCTGACCCGCTGAGTTACTCCAGCACTCTGTGAAAACGTCGCCTATCATATTTCTCTTGCAGATTGCTGTCTGACCCGCTGAGTTACTCCTGCACTTTGTGTCTATTTTCCCTTCACCCATCTGCCCAAGCCCACTCTCCCCCCTCCTTTCCTATGTTCCTTTCCACCCATAAACCCCTCTTTGCCTTTGCATTTCACTCCTCTTTCAAATCTGCTCTTCTTATCTACATGCATTTTTTCTTCTTAACTTTTCAGTCATAGAATGATGCAGTGTGGAAACAGGCCCTTCAGCCCAACTTGCCCACACCGACCAACATGTCCCATCTACACTAGTCCCACTCACACGCGTTTGGCCCATATCCATCTAAATCTGTCCTATCCATGTACATGTCCAAATGTCTCTTAAACATTAGGATAGTCCTAGCCTTAACTACCTCCTATGGCAGCTCGTTCCATACAAACCACCACCCTTTGTGGTGAAAAAGCTACCTCTCAGATTCCTGTTAATTTCTGAAATATGTCATAAATTTGATGCGAAAATGCTCCAAAATAAGGCTCAGAGTGCATCAGAGAGCATCTAAAACCCCTGAGCTTAAGGGCCCTGGACCCAGGCATTGAAGGACTCCACGCTTCGCACTCGTGATGTGCGCAGCGCGCACATTATTTCACATCATTTTTTTGTGATCCTGTCATGCCGCCCTCCTTTTTGAAAAGCTTTGTACTTCGGGCCTTGGTAGGGAGCGGCAGTGGGAGGTCATGGCAGCGGCCACTGATAGCCCCCGCTTGAAGCCGTCCCCGCCCGGCTGTCAGCCGCTGCCCCCACCCCTGACAGCCCCCTATTGAAGCCGTCCCCATCCCTACTGCGGGATGCCCCCCTCAGCCGGCTGCAGGTCGCTCACCCCATCCCACCGGCACCGGACAGCCCACGCCTAATGCAGTCCGCCCTGCCCCGGCTGCAGGGCCGCCCCCCTCTCCCCCACCGGCACCCGACAGCCCATGCCTAATGCCGTCCCCAACCCCCTCTCCACCTGCACCCGCTTGAAGCCGTCCGCAGCTGCAGGATGCTTGACCACCCCCCGCCTGAAGCGGTCCCGTCCCCAGCTGCAGGACGCTCCCCCACCCCCACCAGCCCCCCGCCTGAAGCCGTCCCCGTCCCCAGCTACAGGATGCTCCCCACCAGTCCCCCTGAAGCCGGTGGGGAGCGGCACCGGCAGGCCACGACAGCGGCCGGTCACGGCAGCGCCGGTCACGGCAGCGGCAGGTCACGAATCAGCAGCCGGTCACGGCAGCGGGCAGCCACGGCAGCGGCCGTCACGGCAGCGGCAGGTCACGGCACCGGCAGGTCACGACAGCGGCCGGTCACGGCAGCGCCGGTCACGGCAGCGGCAGGTCACGGCGGTGGCCGGACACGGCAGCGGCAGCCACGGCGGCGGCCGGACACGGCAGCAGGGCCGGTCACGGCAGCGGCCAGTCACGGCGGCGGCCGGTCACGGCAGCGGCCGGTCACGGCAGCGGCAGCCACGGCAGCGGCCGGTCACGGCAGCGGCAGGTCACGGCGGCGGCAGGTCACGGCGGCGGCCGGTCACGGCGGCGGCCGGTCATGCCAGCGGCCGGTTCACGGCAGCGGCCGGTCACGGCAGCGGCAGGTCACGGCAGCGGCCGGTCATGGCAGCGGCAGGTCACGCCCAGCGGCAGGTCACGGCAGCGGCCGGTCACGGCAGCGGCAGGTCACGACAGCGGCAGCCACGGCAGCGGCCGGTCACGGCAGCGGCCGGTCACGCCAGCGGCAGGGTCAGGGCAGCGGCAGCCACGGCAGTGGCCGTCAAGGACAGCGGCATTCTACATGGCCATCACCAACACCGAGAGACCCTTGTATCTCCCATTCCCAGCATTCAGCTTTATTCTTTCCCTTCAAGTAATTTCCGATTTAATTTCCTCTTCCTATGTACACCTCCCGAGTCAGACCTATACCGCCCTCTTCCGAACGGCATCAATACCATTTCATTCACTCCCATACAGCGCACCTGTGGCTCTTGGAATTACTTTTTCAGACCAAAGTGTCCCGACCCCCGAATCGTGGTGTGTCAATTTCCCTCCACAGATGCTGCCTGGTTCCACTGAGATATTTGCTCTTTTTTTACTCAACTGTTTCAACAGGCACCTTGTATCTCCCATTTCCAGTATTCACGTTGCCTTCTCTCTCTTCAGGGAATCTCCGATTTCATTCCACCCTCTCAAAGATACCTGCCCAAACTCGCCTTTTCGCCGCTGTTGAAGTCCGCACCAACACCGCGTTATGACAAGGGGAGTGTTTTGGAGCCGGGTGAGCCCAGAGCTCAGGCCCAGCTGAACCCGCGGAGCCCAGGGCGATTGCTTCAATCTTTATATTTTCACCAAAGTATTTCTGTTCCATTCACGGACGCGGGAAACGCGCTAGAATGAATGGATCGACAACTCCAATTTCACTGTTTATTTCACTCATCCCACATTTACATTCCTGCTGGTTTTATTTGCGCGCTCGCTGAGATTTTACGACGCGGAATTTGGGGATTAAATGGGACCCGTTCAGCGCCGACCTGTTGTCCACCGGGTTTCTGTCCCACAGCCCCTGAGTCCCGCTCCTGACGCCGGTCCCGGGACCCGACCCTTTTACACATCCGGAGCAGAACCGCCGCAGATTCGCAGCCACTGGTTCTCAGCCCAAGTCCAGAAGAAAGGATAAAGTCTCTCCGTGAATTTATTCCCAGTGAAGGTGTGTAGATGGGACTTGGTGTCCGCATCATAAAATGAAACTGTCCCGGACTCGTAACTGAGATAAACTCCCACCCTCCCGGGGATGGGACGGGCTGGGAGACGGGATGGAGAGGAGGTGAATGGATCAAACTTGTCACCCCCCCGCCGCCTGATGATCCAGACTCCAGTCTCCGGGGTCAGTGCCACCACTCTCTTCCTCTCCACAGACTCTGCGGCGACTCCCAGACTCCAGCGCAGACTCCCCGCCACCTCCACCTCCCAGTAATGTCTCCCCGATGTGAATCCCTCCGATCCCAGCACACACCGACTGACTGTAAACCTCTTCCCGGTGTCAGGGAGATTCATCAGGATCCCAGTCCATCTCACCCTCTTCCGATCCTCAGACACCTCGAGGTGGGGATGAGCCGTTTCCACATCCAGGGTGACGGAGACTGGGGGGGAGGAGGGAGAGAGAGAGAAGCAGAGAATCAGTGAGTCCTCGGGGGGTCGGAGGGGGGGGGAGGAGGGAGAGAGAGAGAAGCACAGAATCACAGAGTCCCCAGGGAAGGGGGGGGGGGGAGGGATAGAAACATAGAAACATAGAAACAGAAATTAAGTGCAGGAGCAGGCCATTCGGTCCTTCGAGCGTGCACCGCCATTCAATATGATCATGGCTGATCATCCAACTCAGTATCCTGTACCTGCCTTCTCTCCATACCCTCTGATCCCTTTAGCCACAACGGCCACATCCAACTCCCTCTTAAATATGGCCAACGAACTGGCCTCAACTACCTTCTGTGGCAGAGAATTCCACAGATTCACTACTCTCTGTGTGAAAAACGATGTTGTCATCTTGGTCCTAAAAGACTTCCCCCTTATCCTTAAACTGTGACCACTTGTCCTGGACTTCCCCAACATCGGGAACAATCTTCCTGCATCTAGCCTGTCCATCCCCTGAAGAATTTTGTAAGTATCTATGAGATCCCCTCCTCAATCTTCTAAATTCCAGCGAGTACAAGCCAAGTCTATCCAGTCTTTCTTCATATAGAAGTCCTGCCATCCCAGGAATCAGTCTGGTGAACCTTCTATGTACGCCCTCTATGGCAAGAGAAGCAGAGAATCACAGAGTTCCCGGGGATTGGGGGGGGGGGGGGGGGGGGGGGGGGGGTGGAGAGAGAGAAGCGAGAATCACAGAGTTCCCGGGGATTGGGGAGGGGAAGAGGGAGAGAAGCAGAGAATCACAGAGTTCCCAGGGATTGGGGGGGAAACTCCACCTCAGTCACAGGCAGAAGACCCGCTGAAACCTTGCCCGGGGTTTCATCCCCCAACAATATCGGATGGACAACATTCCCTGAGTTTCCAATGAGGTCTGGGGACGGGGATTTGTGAGGAATCGGGAGGGAGGGGAGTGGTGGAGGGGTGGGATGCGGATGCTGAGGAGGACTGCGAGATTGCGGCGGGGATGGATAAATGGAGCGCGCTGTTCATACATGAAGGCAGGTCGGAGGAAGAGGATTTTGAGGTGAATGGTAATTTGAAGTTGTTAAAGAGAAGGGAGAGGTGTGGGATGTAGTCATCATGATCATTGTCAATAGTGGAAGACGTGAGGGGCCAGATGATCTCCCCTCTTTTTTGAATGAAAGTCGAGACAAGGGGGGGGTGGGGGGGGGGGGGGTGGCTTGGACCATGGTAGGAAGGAGAGGTTGAGTGATCGAATGTGAGGCAGAATGGGTGAAGACTGGGGGTTGGAGGGTCGCTGAAAGAAAGGGGATTCACGGGTGTGTGCAATCAGGAACACATTGATCTTATTGTGAACGAATATGTGAATTTCACCGAGGAAGTTATTCCGCATGAAGGCAGGTCCAGAAATGAAAGGCAGGTGGGATCCAAGGTGAGCTGTTAAAATTGATCCAGAATTGGCTTGGTGGGTGGAGGTAGAAGATGGCGGTAGAAGGATTATTATTTGTTTTGCTTGGAGGAATATGTGACTGGTGGTGAGCAGCAGAGTTCGGTGCACACCCTTTGCTGTCTATTTAATACTTCCATAACTTTGGTGAGAATGGAGAAGCTATGATTAGTATGTTTGTGGAGAAGGCAAGATTGTGGATAGAGAGGTATGTTGTCAAAGTCTGCAGCAGGATAGCAAATCAGGTATTGTATCAAAACCTTATTCTCATGCAAGGATATAAAACAAGAGAGCGCAGGTTTATGGTGAGAGGAAAGAGTTTTAAAGTGGGTCTAAGTGGTATATTTTCTTCACAGAGAGTGGAACATGCTGCAGAGGAGGTGGTGGTCAGATATAATGACTATATTTAAGCAGCTTTTAAATAGGTGAGGGTTAGAAGAATATGGATGTAATGTGGGCCAATGGATTAGTGTAGCTGGTGAAAAGGTGGACATTAAGGTCATGGGCCGAATGGCCTGACTCTGTAATGGCTCATTTGCTTCAGGAACACTGAATGACTGGTGGAGACAAACTGCTAGAGTAACTCAGCGGCAAGGCAGCATCTCTGGAGAGAAGGCATGGACGTCGTTTCGGGTCGTGACCCTTCCTCAGACTGAGTTTCCACAATCACCGGAACAGGGAATTCCAAAGGTCCCCCGGTCTCTGCATGCAGTGATGTCTCCTTATCGCTATCCTAAAAGGTTCAGCCCAGATATTGAGTGGGTGACCGCTGGCTGACCAGGGGAAACATCCTCCCTGCACCAAGCCCACTGAACCAGGTAAGAACTTTGTGTTTCACTAAGATCACCTCTAAAACACCTGAACTCTCAAGTACACAGGCCTAGGCTGCTCAATCTCATCCTGCACAGCAAACCCTTTGTCCCAGGCACAAATATTGTCAATCTTTACTGCATTCCCTGTGTGTCAAAATTATCATTCTACGGGTATGAAAAAAGCTTAAGAAATCAAGAAAATAGCAGGAGGGGTAGGCCCTGCTCCCCAGGCACGCCGCGACACTCAATTTGATCAAGACTGATCTAAGCTGGCACCAATTCCTGTTCTATGTGAGTTGTCCATAACCCTCAATTTCTCAATCTTTCAAATATCCATCTGTGTCCACGTTGCCTATTGCCAATAATCTGATCTGCACGACCGCCTAGGGCAGAAGATTTCAGATTGTCACTGCGGTTTATGTCATATTTTCATGACTTGGATATGTAAGATTGGGAGCAGCAACTCCTATGGTAGGCTGATCTGGAATGTTGGTTCATAGAATCCATGGTATTAAGCCAATGGATACAAAACAAAAGCTTTTCAATCCACCTCGGTACACGTGACAATAAACTGAACTGAAACTGAAATGTGGCCTGACGGTAGAAAACAGAGGGCGGAGGTAGAGAGTTATTTTTTCAGACTGGAGGCGTGCGGCAAGTGGTGCACAACAATGCTCAATGCTGGCTGAACTGTTGGTCACTATTTATATACATGATTTGGATGTGTTTGTAGGTGGCACAATTTGTGGGTTTGTGGATGGCACTAACATTCATGACATCGTGTAGAGTAGAGAAGGTTGTCTAAGATATTTGGGATATTTTCTTATAACCTAACTCTGCTTTAAACTTCTCCACAACTTTATCCCTGACCTGTCTGGTGTGTTCCTTGGGCTTCATGTTGCCCAAAGAACATTGTTTGTTCACTAATGTTCTCTAACAAACCTCTGAGGCCTTCACAGACAGCTGTATTTATACTGAGATTAGATTACACACAAGTGGACTCTATTTACTAATTAGGTGACTTCTGAAGGCAATTGGTTGCACTTGATTTTATTTAGGGGTATCAGAGTAAAGGGGGCTGAATACTTTTGCACACCACACTTTTCAGTTTTTTATTTGTAAAAAGATTTGAAAATCATGTATAATTTTCCTTCCACTTCACAATTATGCGCCACTTTGTGTTGGTCTATCGCATACAATGCTAATAAAATACATTTACGTTTGTGGTTGTAACGTGACAAAATGTGGAAAGTTCAAGGGGTATGAATACTTTTGCAAGCCACTGTAAATAAGAAGATGGGAAACTGGACAGGTTTTACCTTGTTTAATGGCAGACGTTTCTCTCCATAACGTGTTCATCAAAAAGTGGTGATCGATTTTGTCAATCGTCAAGGCACCGTCTGTCACTGAGAGTGTTTTCACTTCCACACTATCCCTGCAAATATTTAACATCTGGTTATAAATTGAGCCTCACCAGTTTTTTGAGCTGTTCTACACAAACATGCAGTGTTTCTGTCATGAGCATGTCCTACCTCCTCTTCGCACCAGCTTGCTCCTGCAAGAAATCAAACACAAATCTGAGTAGATTGATAGGGGACATTCACAATCCAACAGTAGGTGTTTCACACAAATTACAAAAAGACCCACAACCTTTCCACCTCCCAACTCTTATTGTTGTTATGACACAGACAGAAGTGGATATTTCGTAGAGATTCTACAAGTATATTGATTGCAAAATAATAACTGGGGAGAGAATACGTCCCTTGAAGAGCACAGGGTAAACGTAGGATGGAATAGGTCCCCTTCAGTGCTGGCGACTTTAAGGAATGTTGAGGTGGATAAAGGCTTGAACTGATGAAGTGTTTCCGAGGACATGATCATTACACTGCCTTCAACAGGCCGATTTAAAGCCGTGATAAGCTTTCCCACTAAAGTGGAACATACGGCAAATTTTGCACATGATCTTGTCATTCGTGAAGGTTCTTATTTTAGGGGAAATGTTAAACAATCACTAACTCAGCGACAAGATCACAGCAATATTTTCCCAAGGAGACTGCAAGCAGTGCTGAGATCCAGCACAGATTATGCGGCGGAATTTTTATTTTGGGAATGTCAGCAGCACAGTGCTGAAACAGACGGGGCATTCACCGAGTTCTGAATTACTGGTAAACGCGGCATTTATTTCAGAAATGTCAGGATTTTTTAACTGTGCATTTTCACTTTGCCAATCTCACCCTCAGAAATACCACACTGTCTTTTTGATCCATCTGTTCCTGTAGCTTTACGAGTTCCTCCTGAATGGAATTTAATTTCTCACGAATCTCTTCAAGGTTTTTCTCCATTGTATTTAGAATCTTCTTCTCTTCCTCCCGGATATCTGCCACTACGCGCTGCTCTTTCTCAGTGAGAATCTGGTGCAGTTCAGTAAACTGGGATGTGATCTGTGACTGAAGGTTGTGTGATTGTTTCTGCAAAATGAAAGGTGAAGATCAATATGTCACTGTATTGTATTTCCTCACGGTATAGAAAGTATTATTTGGCCAATCAATATCCAGCCGCAGAGCGCAGGAATCCAGCAACCATATCCATACTGGCCACAGTACGTATCCTCACCAATCTCATGTACTTCCATTTCATCAATAGCTTAGATTATCTTGAAAATTCAAGCGTTGAAACACAGAATAGTGAAAGTCTTTGATAAAGTGGACGTGGAGAGGATGTTTCCACTAGTGGGAGAGTCTAGGAACAGAGGACAAATCCTCAGAATTAAAATACGTTATATTAGAAAGGAGATTAGGTGACATTTCTTTAGTCAGACGGTGGTGAATCTGTGGAATTCTGTGGAAGGCTGTAGATATTGTGGATATTTTTAAGGCACAGGTAGATAGATTTTTGATTAGTACAGGTATCAGAGGTTATCAGGAGAAGGCATGAGAATAGGGTTGGGAGAGAGATCAGCCATGATTGAATGGCGGAGTAGACTTGATGGGCCGAATAACCTAATTCTACTCCTATTACTTATGACCTTGTATAAATGCTTCTGAAATGTCCTGAGACTAAACCCATATCCCACGAATTCCACTCCCCCGATCCAATTCCCTATCCAAGTCCAATTGACCATCCAACCCGCGTGTCTTTGGGATGTGGAAGTAATTTGACTGGGAGAACGCGCAAACCACACGGACAGCACCCGGGGTCAGGATCGAACCGGCTCACCTGACTCAGCGGCATTACTTGCGTCACTACGCTGCCCTATTACTACACGCATTCACAAGGATCATATCTACACAAGATCAGGAAATCGAAAGTGTAAATTGAAACTGAAAAGCCTCACCAAAACTCCAGAAAACTTCTGTTTCTGTTGCTGTTCCATTTGCTGGATCTCTGATTTCTTTCTTGCGAGAGATTCGAAGGAAGATCTCACTTGATCCTAGGATTGTTTTTGATAGTTAGAGAAATTGTTGGACAATACAGAAGGAATGAAACAATGATGTGATCAAAATCGGCTTGCTTTTACCTTGTAGAATTGAGCAGCTTCTGCTATCAGCGCGAAGCTGTGAGTCTTGTGTTTCCGCCCAGCTGCACAAATCACACAGATCAGCTCCTTATCAGCTTCACAAAACAGCTTGAGTTCTTCCTGATGTTCTTCGCAGTGGTGTGTAACTCCCTTCTCCTGATTCTGGCGCAGTGTCCGAAATTTCTCTGACAGTCTCGCCAAGGCCCGACTTACTCCGACTGTGCGGTTGACAAACTCCTCTCTACATTCCGGACAAGAGTTTCTACCCTCCCTGTCCCAGCTTTGTGTGATACAGAAGCGGCAGAAGTTGTGCCCGCACTCCAGTGACACCGGATCAGTGAAGAAATCCAGGCAGATGGGACACTCGAGCTCCTTGGTTAAACTGTCGACCTGATCTTTCGTAGCCATGTTAACTTCAGCAACTTCCTGGTTCAGAATACAAACTGCTGATCCCCTGCAGTACAGCGAGTGTCCTCTGCGCACGCTGCCTTCTCTGGGAATAAAAATAATTTGTAAATAATGAGGGTCGAGGTGTCGTGACAGGAGTGGCATCTCCCATGGCGGGAGGGGAAGGGGGGGGGGGGGGGGGCTGCAGGGGAAAGCGCCAGGGGATGGACTGGTGAGGTGAAAATGAGGACCAGGAATTTCTACCTTAATCTATCTGAACTGCCTGAACTTACTGTGCTCTGTGGCAGCCGTTTACTTTCCTCCTCAACGCGCAGACAGCGCTCCTCTACTCTCCATGGTCCCGACCTTCGCGATGTGTGTGTGTGTGTGTGTGTGTGCGGTCGGTAGGTCGGTAGCAAAGATCCTATAGGAACTTTGGTCGGTAGATGCAGCTCACGCTTAGGTCGATCCTGGTCGAGGCTTTCCAGGCGAGTGACCAAAACCTCCGGCGACCTCATGGAAACCTTGGGTCGCGGGCAAGGTCACCAGAGGTTTCCGTTCAGGTTTCCTAAGTGGGACAGGGGCATCAAACACCTCGTGCTCAGGATACGCCGTTTCCACATCCAGGATGATTTGGACTACGCAGTTGCAGCATGGGAAAAATAGTTCTTCCATCGAACGTGTCCAAAGACAGGCAGCTCGATGTGTTACTAACACCTATGAGAGAGAAGCGTGTGTTACCAAACTTCTGAATTCTATGGGTGGAACCCTCTCCAAAATGTTAAATGGTCAGCTCGATATAGATTACAAGCCCTACTGCAAGCATAAAAATAAGACACATAACATCAGGCCTGGCTGGAATAAGTATTGAAACATAGACATAGAAACATAGAAATTAGGTGCAGGAGTAGGCCATTCAGCCCTTCGAGTCCTGCACCGCCATTCAATATAATCATGGGACCTGATCATCCAACTCAGTATCCCGTACCTGCCTTCTCTCCCATAAAACCCTCTGATCCCCTAGCCATAATATATATATATAAACAAGGGCCACATCCAACTCACTCTTAAATATAGCCAATGAACTGCCTCACAACTACCCTCTGTGGCAGAGAGTTCCAGAGACTCACCACTCTCTGTGTGAAATAAAGTCTTTCTCATCTCGGTCTTAATTAAAAAGGATTTCCCCCTTATCCTTAAGCTGTGACCCCTTGTCCCTGGACTTCCCCAACATCGGGGAACAATCTTCCTGCATCTAGCCTTGTCCAACCCCATAAGAATTTTGTAAGTTTCTATAAGATCCCCTCTTAATCCGCCTAAATTCCAGAGAGTATAAACCGAGTCTATCCAGTCTTTCTTCATAAGACAGTCCATGACATCCCAGGAAACAGTCTGGTGAACCTTCTCTGCACTCCCTCGATGGCAATAATGTCCTCCCTCAGATTTGGAGACCAAAACTGTACGCAATACTCCATGTGTGGTCTCACCAAGACCCGTACAACTGAAGTAGAACCTCCCTGCTCCTGTACACAAATCCGTTTGCTATGAAAGCTAACATACCATTCGCTTTTTTCACTGCCTGCTGCACCTGCCATGCCTACTTTCAATGACTGGTGTACCATGACACCCAAGTATGTAGCTGAGTATCAATACCTGGACGCCCGTGAAGCATCAAAGCATGGGCTATGGCAGGTAGACCCAGGACAGGGGCCTGTGTTTGAGCACAAAGCAAGCTCACTAATGCAAGTATAAGTATGCTGTACGCTTCATCTGTAAAAATGAGGCAAGCTATGAGAGCTGATTCCATGGCTAAGAAGCTGCTAAGTAACAATGCTACAGATATTGGAAGGAAGTGAGAGCTTTTAACAATTGCAAAACATCTCTACCCATGTACTGTAGATGGAATCTCCGGAAACAGCTAATATTGAGGAGTTATGACGACAACATTATAGCACTTTATTCAACTGCTGTGTCCAAAGGTGACTTGTATAGGGTGGACAATATTGAGAGAGCAATGATTCGATGGTGATTATGGTCACATGAGGTGTATCATGCCATGAACAAGCTGTCCAACAACAAAGCAAGTGGCTTGGATCATATCTCTGCTGAACATCTTAATTATGCGAGTATGAGGATAGCTCCTCTCCTAGCTATTTGTTTTACTGGCTTTATGATTCATGGCTTGTAACCAGACTCAATGTTGTCTGTCCTGTTAGTGCCGGTTATTAAGGACAAAGTGGGTAAAGTAGGCAGTCTAAATAATTACAGGCCCATGAGTTTGTTAACTCCACAGATAACCAGTTTGGCTTTAAAGCTAAACATGGCACTGACTTATGCATATATGCCCTAAAGGAGATTGTAAACAAATATAGAGGCAAAAACTCTTCAATCCTTATGTGCTTTATTGATGCTTCCAAAGCCTTTGACCGTGTTAATCACAGAAAGCTAGTTGGTAAAATGTTTCAAAAAGGGGTGCCTAAATACATTGTGAAAATACTGGCCTACTGGTATGCCCACCAGACCATGCAAATAAAATGGGGCAATAGGGTCTCAGCCCCATTTGGGGTTAGCAATGGTGTTAGACAAGGTGTATTTGTCCCCAGTCCTTTTTAAATCTATATATTAGATGATCTGTCCAACAATTGAAAGCCTGTAACACTGGGTGCGTGATTGGTAATATTTTAGTGAACCATATTATGTATGCAGATGATCTTGTGGTCTTTAGTCCCATCTAGCGCTGGTCTCCATGCAGCTCCTTACTACATGTTCCGTGTATGGTTTGGAACATGACATTAAATATAATGCTAGTAAGAGTGTTGTTATGGTCTGTAGAACCAAAGAGGATAAAAGCCTAAAAAATACTGATTTTAAATTGTCTGACAAAAATATTAGTGTCTGTTAATAAGATAAAATATCTAGGGCATATTATTACAGAACAAATGACAGATGATGAGGATATTTATAGGCAACCGACCATGCTGCATATACAGGCGAATATCCTCTTACATAAATTATGGTGCGTGTACAGATGTGGTGAAGATGTCACTATTTAGAGCATACTGCACACACCCCGCTACACTGCGCACCTGTGTCGAACTATTTAATGACAAGTATGCAGAGACTAAAGGTGGCATATAACGATGCCATGAAACACTGCTAAGGCAACCAAGATGGTGTAGTGCCAGTAATATGTTTGTGGCTGCAGGAGTCAGTACTTTAGAAGCTATTCTAAGACACCACATGTATAAATTAATTTGCAGGATAAATGACTCTAAAAATGTGCTTTAAATTGTGGCCTTGACTAACATAAGGGTTAGCACTACTCTCCTACACGCTACGAAATCCCAGTTGTGTGGAGACACTGGTATCATTGTCCTCGTTGTACGACAATGATCATCTTTTACTCTGGATTTTTAACTTAAGTATTGTGGTTTATTATTTTTAAAATATATAAATTATGATGTTTTTTATGTGATTTAACATGATTATATATATATTTATGATATTTGATATGCAATGCATTTTTTATGTAATGTTACCCATTGTCTGGACCTTGAGTCCGTAATAAAGTTATTATTATTATTATTATTATTATTATTATTATTATTATTATTATTACAAGACCTACACCAAACCCAAACCAATTAGGAGCAGACGAGGGCATTCCATCCAATTTGTGATTCCAGCTACCAAGACAGATGTGTACAGCAATTCGTTCTTCCCTGCACAATTAAAGCATGGAGTAATCTCCTTCTATAGTTACTCAACCAGATACAACTAAATTTAAGGTAGCTCTTTCTTCCCAAAAACCCTTTCTGGCTTAAGTCCTCCCTCCACCACCTCCAGTTCAAATTCCATTTGGAATATTTTGGATGACCAAGAAACCAAGAACCAAGACTTGGAGGAGAAGCAGAGAATCAGAGAGCCTCAGGGGTCGGAGGGAAACTCGGGCAACGCAGTCCCGGGACTGGGGGAAAAGCCGCTTCGCATCAGGCACGGGGGGGCAATTGAAACCTTACCTGCGGATTCACCCGGATAACAACATCGGATGGAAAATATTCATCTTTCATGTAGTTCTTGTTCACCGAGTTCACTGAGCCCTTTGAGAACTTTGTGTTTCACTGCGATCTCTAAAACACATGAACTCTCGAGTGCGGAGGCTTAGTCTACTCAATCTCACCCCATGCAGTAAATGTATTGTCCCAGAAACATGCGTTGTCAATCCTTGCTGCATTCCCTCTGTGCCAAGTCTATCCTTTTATCGGCACGGAGAAACATGAGAACCCAAGAAAACTGGAGCAATAATAGGCCTTCGCCCCTCAGGCCCACCGCTTCATTTAATGTGAACTGGCACAAATTCTTCTTCTGCCTAATTTCCCCATCATTTTAATTTCGACGTGTCAAACATTTACATGTTGCATATATCCAATAACCCAGCCTTTTGTCACCACATAGGGCAGAGCATTCCAAATGTTCAGTGCCCCCCGAGATGCAACTTCTACACACCGCATAGAATGCCGCTCTGAATGGTTGGATCTCGTGGGTCCAAGGTGATCTAGCCGCTGGAATACAACATTTGCCTGAATGTCGCAGAAAGAGGATGTTGGAGGAGGGCTGTTTTTCAGACTGGAGGCTGAGTCCAGTTGTTATTTAAATAAACAATTGGGTATGTAGGTCGCATTGTTAGTTTGCAGATGAACTAAAATTGGTGACTTCATTATCTAAGAGTAAATGGATCCTAATGAACTGCGCTGATGGGTTTAGGAACGGCAAATGGGGATTATTAATCTAAAGATGAGGTGATGCACTTTGCTGACACAAATCAAGGCATGACATACACAGTAAATGCTACACTTTATCAAAAAGCGTTCTCGGAATGCAGATACACAGCATGTGAACGTTGTCACACTGATAGACAGGGTGGTGAAGAAAATGTTTGTCACGCTTGCTTTCATAGGTCAGGATATTAAATACAGCATTTGACACAAGAAGGGTATCATTAAACTGGAAAAGCTTTAAGATGATTTACAAGGATTCTATCGGGTCTGGCGGGGACGTTTATCAGGGGAGCTTACATAGGTGGGGACATTTGTCTGTGAAGCCAATGTGTGTAATATTGATATTAGGTGCACAGAAAAAGTCAATAGCCACTATATTGGTCTCAGGATAGCAGGATTTAAAACTAGGGGGTATCTGTTTAACGAGAACGGGTAAACACTAAAGGGCACATGAAGGGCAGCCTTTAGTGTTCAAGGTAGGTACAATTATTACATTTAAAAGACACGGGCAGGTACGTGGACAGAAAACACTTGGAATGATATGGGGCATATTCCGGGAAGTAGGGCCAGCTTGGTTGGGCAACCTAGGAGTCGAGTATGGAAGTGTCGAGTCAAAGGGCATGTTTCTGTGTTGCGTAGCTATTTGACTCTGTGTTGCTTCCCAGCAGATGAGTTTGGTGATAGAACAAATCTTCAATTTCCCTTCAGTCCAAATTACCATTAATCTTTTCATCTACGTCTTACTTAAAGACGCCATGAACAAGAACAATAGAAAAAGGTATAGGTTTTAACTTCCTTGATGCGATCTGATGTTTCTCTCAATATAGTGTTCAACAAAACAGGGGGATCAAACGTTTCAGTCGGCAAGGCACGGTCTACCACCGACAGTGGTTTGGCTTCATCATTTACCCTGCAAATGTTTAACAGCTGGTAATAAACTGAGTTTGATAAATGTTAGGACCTGTTCGACAACAAGTACAATGTTTCAGTCAAGAGCATGTCCTACCTCTTCTTGTGACCAGCGCCCTCCTGAAATAAATAAAACACAAATCTCAATAAACTGAGATGTACCGTCCTCATCGTGACAGCAGGAATTTCACACAACTTGCTATTCGCATATTTTAACTCTCGCTGCGCTGTCGTGCAGATAGAAAGTGGATATTGCCTGAAGGATATATAACCACGGGGGAAAGCACAACGAATGCTCAGCACAATGATCCCATAACCGAGAGGATGGAATCTAAAAGACTGGGTGGGTTTTGGGACTTTTTCAGTCGAAGATGCTGGGAATGAGATGGAGTTTAAGATTATCTGTGCATGTAAATTAGTGGCAGTGGAATAATATCTCTACTGGTGGGGAGACAAAACGATAAGCTGAAATGTAACATGGTCTTTGATAAAAGCGAAATAAATGCAGGAATGAGAACATGGACCTCAATTGCATTGCAGTGACTGAAGCCAACAGCTGGGATACATGTAAGAGCAAGCGGGATAAACATATTAGGGTTCGGAGAATTCGGGGCATTGTTGCCAGTTATGGCGCGTAGATGATGTGGAGCAGAAAACTTGACTGGATAAGATGGGCCGAATGGGTTAATGTTAATCCGCACAAACAACAACACAACCGATGCGACCCACCCGACGCCCAATGTGTTTATCCCGCTTTCCCTTAAATGTATCTCTGCTGTTAGCTTCAGTTACTCTATTGCAAGTGAGGTCCATGTTCTCATGTCTGCATTTCTAATCCTTTTACTAAAGGCCATTTTACATCACATGACCAAGCCCAGGACTAAACTCCACTTTGCCACATTCCCTTTGATTTTAATTCCCCGATTTTTCACAACTGTATCTCCCTCTGGTTTAAATATGTCTAACTGGTTAAACCTTTTAGAATCTCTGGCTTGATGAATCCCAGAGATTCACTGTCTTCTGTCTAATCGTGGTTCTTGGGATCACCACCCACCTTCCATGAATCCAACTGGAGACATGTGTTTTATACAGAGGGTAGCGACCCAGAACCCCACGAAATATGTGCGCATTTCAAGTCCTGATCTTCAAATGCCCTTTTCCGCAGACGGACTGAAGGCGCTGGTGAATTTCACCATCAATGTTTGCCTTCGCCTGGGAAGAGGGCGCCGACTGCAGGACCTCCTCGTCACTGTCATTACGGCCATTTTTAAGAAAGGAAACAAGTCCAGCTGCAGAAGATACAAACTACTGTCTGACACAGGCCGAGTCACTATGGACCCCCATCAACTGCTATGTCTCAGTCGCTGAAGAGCTGCCAGTAATTGATAGATAATTTTGAGGCAAAGCCACCACTTGGAATGTAGGAATTACAGTCGCCAATATGTAAAACATTCAGATACAGAGTTTGCGGATAACACAAAGCTGGATGGCAGTGTGAACTGTGAAGAGGATGTTAAGAGGTTGCAGGGTGACCTGGACAGGTTGAGTGAGTGGGCAGATGCTGTATAATATAGGTAAATATGAGGTTATCCATTTTGGCGGCAAAAACAAGTTGGCAGATTATTATCTCAATGGGGTTAGGTTAGGTAAGGGAGAGGTGCAGCGAGACCTGGGTGTCCTTGTAAACCGGTCACTGAAAGTTGGCGTGCAGGTACAGCAGGCAGTGAAGAAAGCTAATGGAATGTAGGCCTTCATAACAAGAGGATTTCAGTACAGGAGCAAAGAGGTTATTCTGCAGTTGTATAGGGCTCTGGTGAGACCACATCTGGAGTATTGTCTACAGTTTTGGTCTCCTAATTTGAGGAATGACATCCTTGTGATTGAGGCAGTGCAGCGTAGGTTCATGAGATTGATCCCTGTGATGACAGAACTGACATATGAGGAAAGATTGAAAAGACTAGGCTTGTATTCACTGGAGTTTAGAAGGATGAGGGGGTATCTTATAGAAATATATAAAATTAGAAAAGGACTGGACAAGCTAGATGCAGGAAAAATGTTCCCAATGTTGAGCGAGTCCAGAACCAGGGGCCACAGTCTTAAAATAAAGGGAAGGTCATTTAAGACTGAGGTGAGAAAAAAACGTTTTCACCCAGAGAGTTGTGAATTTATGGAATTCCCTACCACAGAGGGCAGTGGAGGCCAAATCACTGGATGGATTTAAGAGAAAGTTAGATAGAGCTCTAGGGGCTAGTGGAGTCAAGGGATATGGAAAGATATGGGTTATTGATAGGGGACGATCAGCCATGATCACAATGAATGACGGTGCTGGCTCGTAGGGCCGAAAGGCCTTCTCCTGCAACTATTTTCTATGTTTCGGAAGGAGAAGAGGAGGAATTTCTTTAGTCAGAGGGTGGTGAATCAGTGGTATTCTTTGCCATCGAAGGCTGTGGATGCCAATGGATATTTATATGGCAGAGATCGATGGATTGTTGCTTGGTCGAGGTATCACGGGATATGGGGAGAAGGCAGGAGAGTGAGGAAAAGGCAGGAGAGTGGGGTTAGGAGGGAGAGATAGATCAGCCATGAATGAATTGTGTACAGTTTTGGTCTCCTAATCTGAGGAAGGACATTCTTGCCATAGAGGGAATACAGAGAAGGTTCACCAGACTGATTCCTGGGATGTTAGGACTTCCATATGAAGAAAGACTGGATAGACTCGGCCTGTGCTCGCTAGAATTTAGAAGATTGAAGGGGGATCTTATAGAAACCTACAAAATTCTTAAGGGGTTGGACAGGCTAGATGCAGGAAGATTGTTCCGGATGTTGGGGAAGTCCAGAACAAGGGGTCACAGTTTAAGGATAAGGGGGAAGTCTTTTAGGACCGAGATGAGAAAAACAGTTTTCACACAGAGAGTGGTGAGTCTCTGGAATTCTCTGCCACAGAAGGTAGTTGAGGCCAGTTCATTTGGCTATTTTTAAAGAGGGAGTTGGTATGTGGCCCTGTGGGCTCAGGGGATCAGGGGGTAAGGAGAGAAGCGGCAGGTACAGGATACTGAGTTCGATGATCAGCCATGATCATATTGAATGGCGGTGCAAGGCTCGAAGGGCCGAATATGGCTACTCCTGCACCTATTTTCTATTTCAACCCCCAACATAACTCTCACCACTTTATGAATGAATAAATAGATATCCCCCCAAACATCCTCCACAAATCACCCCCCAACATCCTCACACCCCCAACATCACCACCCCCACAACATTCCAACCCCCAACCTCCTCACCACATCCTCCACACTCTCCTCCACTCACCCCCCAACATCCTCACTTCCTCCACTCACCCCCCCCACCCCCCAACATCCTCCACATCCTCCACCCACTCACCCCACCATCCCCCCACCCCCAACATCCTCCACTCACAACCCCAAATCCTCCATCAACCCCCCCAACATCCTCCACTCACCCCCACCCCCCAACATCCTCCACTCACCCCCCCCCCCAACATCCTCCACTCACTATCCCCCCACCCCAACATCCTCCACTCACCCCCCAACATCCTCCACTCACCACCACCCCCCAACATCCTCCACTCACCCCCCACCCCCCAACATCCACCACTTATACACCCCCCCCCACCCCCCAACATCCTCCACTCACCCCCCCCACCCCCCAACATCCTCCACTAACAACCACCCGATCCTCCACTCAACCCCCCTCACCCCCCCCACCCCTCCAACATCCCCACTCACTCCCCCCACAACATCCTCCACTCACCCCCCACCACCCCCCAACATCCTCCAAACACCCCACCCCCCAACATCCTCCACTCACCCCCACCCCCCAACCATTCCCACTCACCCCCACCCCCCAACATCCTCACTATCAACATCCTCCACCCCCCACCAACATCCTCGCACTCACCCCCATACACCCCCCAACATCCTCCACATCACCCCCCACCCCCCAACATCCTTCCACTCACACCTCCCTACATCCTCCACTAACCCCCCCCCCACCCCCCAACATCCTCCACTCAACCCCCCACCCCCCCCATCCTCCACTAACCCCCCCCACCTCCACATCCTCCACTAACCCCCCCCCCACCCCCCAACATCCACTCACCCTGTCCACACCTTTGCAACATCCCCAATTCACCCAGTGCCCACGCCGAACATCTACCACCCATTCCACCTTGTCCCCACCCTGGTTACCATCCTCCACACCAACTCACCTGTCCATGCCCTAGTAAACTGCCCCCATCTATTCTGCCCCAACCCTAGTAACACCTCCCCACCCACCCTGTCCCCGTCCTAGTATCACCTCCCACCCACCCAGTTCCTCCTAGTAACATCTCCCACTCACCCTGTCCCCACCCTAGTATCACCTCCCACTCACCCAGTTCCTATCCTAGTATCACCTCCCACCCACCCTGTCCCCACCCTAGTAACACTTCCCAGCCACTCATCCTCCCACTGCAGTAAGTGCCCACTCAGCCGCCCCCCCCCCCCCCCCCCCCCCACTGCCCAACTTCAATATGAAATCCCTAAAGCCTCTGTTCCAGCCCCAGCCAGTGTGTCCTCTCTCCTGATAGTGCGACATGCCGTCGCGTTAGCTGTTCAGGATGAGGGACGTGGGGGGTGAGATGATGAATGTTCCACTTACCCTGCAGCTCATCCTGGGAGGAACAGCCAGATGTGGACGACAAGTAGATGTTGGAAGAAGTGGAAGATGCTGTCAGTGTGCCCATCCTGCCGTATGCTCTGTTTAATTTCTCTTGTAGCTGTCCTCAAATCTGGACGGCCCTGTGACTGATGGATGCGAGATACAGGTTACCGAGACAAGTCATCACAGGAAAATATTACAGCACCTCATATTTCACTTGGACATCTGACAACCCAACGATATGATGTTGACCTCTCTAACGTCAAGTAACCCTTATTTTACCTCTCTCTCTCTCTCCATCCCTCCACCATCATAGCTCTCCGGCCAGTTTAACTGTCCCCCTGATTACATTTTATCTCTGTGTGCTTTGTTGTCACCTTCCCCTAGCTAACAATGATCTATTCTACATTATCCTTGAGCTGCATCCCCTTTGATCTATCGTTTTCACACCTTACCCTTCCAGATCTCCCTCTCCCCTGACTAAGCCTGAAGAAGGGTCTCGATCGAAACATCACCCATTCTTTCTCTCCAGAAAGGCGTTTGACAGCACTGGGCCTGTACTCACTAGAATTTAGAAGAAAGAAGGGGGACCTCATTGAAACTTACCTTAAAGTGAAGGTTTGGATAGAGTGGATGTGGCGAGGATGTTTACACTTGTGGGAGAGTCGAGGACTAGAGTTCATAGAATCATAGAAAATAGGAGCAGGAGTAGGCCATTCGGCCCTTCGAGTCTGCACCACCATCCAATATGATCATGGCTGATCATCCAACTCAGTATCCTGTATCTGCCTTCTCTCCATAGCCCCCTGATCCCTTTAGCCACAAGAGCCACATCTAACTCCCTCTTAAATATAGTCAATGAACTGGCCTCAACTACCTTCTGTGGCAGAGAATTCCACAGACTCACCACTCTCTGTGTGAAAAATGATCTTCACATCTCAGTCCTAAAAGACTTCCCCTTATCCTTAAACTGTGACGCCTTGTTCTGGAGTTCCCCAACATCGGGAACAATCTTTCTGCATCTAGCCTGTCCAACCCCTTAAGAATTTTGTAAGTCTCTATGAGATCCCCCCTCAATCTCCTAAATTCCAGTGAGTACAAGACTATCCAGTCTTTCTTCATATGGAAGTCCTGCCAGCCCAGGAGTCAGTCTGGTGAACCTTCTCTGTACTCCTTCTATGGCAAGAATGTCTTTCCTCAGATTAGGAGACCAAAACTGTATGCAATACTCCAGGTGTGGCCTCACCAAGACCCTGTACAATTGCAGTAGAACCTCACTTGTACTCAAATCCTTTTGCTATGAATGCCAACATACCATTCGCTTTCTTCACTGCCTGCTGCACCTGCATGCCTACTTTCAATGACTGGTGTGCCATGACACCCAGGTCTCGTTGCGTCTCCCCTTTTCCTAATCGGCCACCATTCAGAAAACAGTCTACCCTCCTGTTTTTGCCGCCAAAGTGCATAACCTCACATTAGCTGGAAGGTCAGAAGAAGAAGCTGACTCTCGAAATCCTTCTACAGAATTGACTTCAATGGAGGAACAAAGGGAACAAATGGAACGACTGGAAAAGTCAGTATCAGCTTCAGTCACTGAAATTATTTCTAAAGTGATACGAGAGGGGAATGTCGCGCTGGACAAAAGCCTCTCTGAAAAAATTAAACAAGGTAATGATACGCTTTATGGAAATTGATAACTTAACCAAACGTGTGTTCGCGATTGAGGAGGATTTAAACAAAAACATTAAGCAGGTTGATAAGGACTGTAATAAAAAGCTGGATGCAATGCTTAAGTCTACTGATGCGGCAATAGAAGGAATGGATAATACGATTACCGAGATGACTAAGGAGATAAAGAGACTAAAAAAGGAACAAGAAAGCACTGGGAGGGAACTTGCTAAAATGAAGAATAAATGTATGGACTTAGAAGCAAGATCGTGGAGGCAAAACCTGAGAATAGCTGGAGTAAAAGAAAGGAAGGAAAGAAGAGTGGACAAAACCTTCAGGAGTTTGCTGCCAACTTACTCAAACAAGTACTTACGGTTGCCTGAGGCCCCGAGAGAATTAGATATGGCTCGCCGGGTCCGGGTCCGACGTAAGGCTCAAGCAAGCCAACTGCCCCCCCCCCCCCCCCCCCCCCCCCCCCCCCCCCCCCCCCCCCCCCCCCCAAGGACCACCCCCCCCCCCCCCCCCCCCCCCCCCCCCCCCCCCCCCCCAAGACAGATTATTGTGAAATTCTATGACATTTCAAACCCTGGAAGGAATCTATGAAACAGACTCCACATGGAGTGAATTTGATGTTTGGAGAAGACAAACTAAGATTCTTCCGTGATTTTCCAGCTGAAGTCATGGAAAAGAGGGACAAGTTTACAAAGATGAGAAGGCTACTGAATGAGGTTTCGGGAGTAAGATATGGGATAGCATATCCCGCGAAATTGAGAATTACTTATAACTCTGTTGAACGTGCATTCACGGATTCAGAAGAGGCATTTAAATATGCACAAAGTATCACAGAGGAGGACTACTGATCATCAGGAGTCGGTCTCCCACAATAACACAGAGGAGAAGCAGCAAAGAAAGGATTGTGTTTCTTTTTTTTTAAACATACAAAACAGACTGCTCTTGTTAAGATGGCGAACTTTCCTCGAGGCGTTGTGTAGTCATTTTATCTTTGGAATGTTAACTCAAGGTCGGATTTTATGTTTCACTTCAACAAAGGATTGGAAAAGAAGAAAAACTGTGGAGGGGAAAATAACAAAAAAACAAACGGAATTTGAGAATATGGAAAAATATTATCAATGGACTTGTATATAGAAATTTATGATTTAGAAAAACACAATTACATACTAACATAAAATATAACTAATAAAATTGTTGTAATATTATGGTACAGAGTAATAATGTGCTGATGTTTATTTCATGATGTTAATTACTTGCTAAAATATAAGAATAACGAGTTAAATATATGATTGATAAGTATTAATAATCATACTAACACATTTTATGGATATAGTAGATCTAGTCTAAATTGTGCGTAATGGGGGGGGGGGGGGAGAATCAGTATATACGAACGTTTTTAAATACTTGGAAGTTATCCAAGCAAGGTCTGAATCTGGTTACCCCTTTGGAAAACTGCTGTTGTCTGATACAAAAAGTTTGAGACTTAATTGTAATAGTTCTTGGCATATTGGTAGATATGGATATATAACTAACATAATTACTGTTATATCTAAGTATATACTTAATGTTGGAAACTCTTTTTTATTCTGTTTTTTGTCTCTGAAGATACATTTCTAATGTATCTATTGGAGTGTATTTTATTTTTTTTTAACTTTGTATCACTCTCTCTTCCAATTAATAATAATTGGTCAAGGGGTCAGAGTGAAACATATAAAAACATCTACGGAAGTCAACAAGAATTTTTCTATCACCTGTTGGTGGTTTGTTTTTAATCATAATATCTTTATTTTTGGATATTATGATATCACTTTTTGTTTGTTAATTATCTTTTCATGACTTTACACTTTCTGGTCTTTTTCACGGTCTATTCTGAAGGGGAGATGCCAACAAAACATAACAGCTGGGGATGATCATCCTTCATCTGGAGTTATGAGGTTCTTGGTTGCACTATATGAAGTAAAGGTATTAACATGATCCATAATGCAAGACGATAAACAAAAGAAAACTGGAGGAATCACGTTCCCTGTAGCTGGAATATAAGGGGCGCTAATGAACCAATTAAAAGGGGTAAGATCTTTGTCCAATTAAAAGCTCTCAACAGTGACATCATTTTTTTTACAAGAAACCCATCTGAAACATCAAACACAGATAAGACTGAAGGCAAATTGGATTGGGCAAACATACTACTCTTCATTTACTTCTAAATCTAGAGGGGCACGGCTATTATCATTCGTAAAGGTATACCATTTAAATTAAAGAATACCATAGCAGATAAAGAGGGGAGGTTACGTCATAGTCATGGGAGAAATAGCAGAGAAAATTTATTCTACTCCACTTACTTTGATAAATATTTATGCTCTTAATTTTGACAACCCCCAATTCTTTAGTAAAATTCTGGATATTATTTCAGAACTTAACTATCAAAATGTGATAATAGGGGGAGATTTGAATTGTGTTTTAGATCCATATCTGGATAAATCAGCAAAACAAAAAAGGATTAACATAAAATCTAAAACTAGTGAACTCCTAAATACATACATGAAAAATACCAACATAATAGATGTATGGAGGATCGCTAACCCAGTAGGTAGGGAATATTCATTGTATTCAATGGTACATAAAACATATTCACGTATTGATTATTTCTTAGTGGACACAAAATTAATTCCATATGCATATAATTCTAAATATCATAATAGTATTATTTCTGATCATTCCCCGTTAACTTTTTCTTTAAAATTAGAAGGTCCCGCACTAGTAGGATGAGGAACAGCTTCTACAACAACACCTGCTGAACTCGGTGTCCCGCCGATAGATTTCTCCACTCTCTCCATCCACATTGTCTGCATTCTGTATTTATTTCTATATTGTTATTACTATGAACTGACGCTAAACTGCATTTCTTTGTACCCATACTTGTATCTGTGCAATGACATTAAAGTTGAATTGAATTGAATTGAAGAATGCCGGATAAAAAATCGTTCTGGAGGTTTAACACCCAAATCTTAAACAACTCACAAGGTTGCACATATTTAAAAGAGCAGATGATATTCTTATTTTTTGACAAATGATACACCAGACACTTCACCTTCCTTATTATGGTAAACTTTTAAGGCATTTATTAGAGGAACTATAATTTCATATCAAGCTTTCCAAAATTAAAAGAATAACACTGAACAATTGCAATTAGAACAAGAAATTAGACAATTAGATTTAGAAAATGCCAAAGAACTAAGATAAACATAATAAGATAACAATACTAAAATATAAATTAAATACAATTTTATCTGCCAGAATAATAAGATTATTTCAAATTACAAACAAGAAAATTTTGAATTTGGTGATAAACCACATAAACTCTTAGCACGCCAACTGAAAAAACGGGAAACAGAAAATACAATTACTAAAATTAAATCAGCCAAAGGGGAATTACTAACACTACCCAAAGATATTAATAAAAGATTTGCTCAATTTTATCAAAATGTATATACATCGAAAACCTCTGCAAATAATACTCAAATTACACATTTCTTAGACAATTGTAATCTTCCAAAATTAAATATGGTGGAACAAGAGAGATTAGGAGCTCAGATTAATACAACAGAGCCCGTCAGGCTGCGGTCAAGGGCAGAGGTGGCAGCAGGAAGCGGTCGGTCAGCTCAGCTCTGCGAGCGGCCGACCATGCGCCTCCACGCCAAAAGATGGGCAAGAGTGGAGGTAAGCCTGCACGGACTCTGGGAAGCCAGGTTCCGGGGGCCGGCGCCGATTCAACTCACCTGCCTTCTTATGAAACAGGTAGGCCGCCACAGTCTCGGAGAAGACAGACTAGCGGAGAGTCCGTGCAGGGAGTCGTATGATCCTACTTGGGCTGTAGGTCACGACGACCTGCCATTGGACCCTAGACAGCACCTTATGGAGGTATGGTCCGATGGTGGAAGCCCAGTGAGTTCGCGCAGGGCCTGGGGAAGTCGGCTTGTCCGCTGCGTATAGCAGGGACGGTCGCATAAAGCGGTTGGAGCTCTTAGTGGTGCAACGCCTCCAGCGGGACCGGGAACGAGAAGAGCGTCGCGGGCATCCACTAGCTGTGCAAGGACACCACTCAGCACCTCATCGTTCTCCAGCCAGAAGCATTAATGATTGCCCAGCTGCTGTGTTTGAAGACGACCCGGGGTCAACCAGTGTGACGCTGAGCCAGAGCATGAGGAGGATATGCTGGATGTGGTGAGTGAAGTTTGCCGTTTCCACCCAGACAGGTGAACCCCTGCACCACAATTGGCGGGGCACCAATTGATTGCCTAATTACGACACCAACTCCGGAGTCAGTTTCTCAATAATACCTTGGAGAAAGGTTCTACAACGGGCATAACGCGGCGTTTGCTAGGACCCTGGTCGGGGATAATGTGTCCAGTAAACAGAAAGATGCACTGGCACTCCTATGCAATGCCCAGTATGAGATAAAACTGCCTGCGTAAGAGCTCCTAAAGCCCACACTCAACCCCAAATTCGCGGGGGTGTGCGCGACCATTACCGCTCCACCGCCGCAACATCAGTTGTTTGGAGACTGTCCCAAACAGGTGAAGGGGACTGGACAAGGAGGCCAAAACAGCAGGCCTCATGAAACTCCATCGGCCAGACTTCACCCATATTCACCGGCAACAGCCTAATACAACCGGGGAACCAAGGCTGCCGGATAGGGCACAAAAGATCCTACTACTCCATCTCAACAAACACAACGACCTGTTAGGGCAAGGCCAACAGGGAGGAGGGGGCGGCCTGCATGGAAAATGCGGCCGCCGGCCCGTCAACCTCCATAACGTCCACCCAAAGCACCGTATGTACGGAACCGCCGTTAACCATGGAGGTAAGGGGGTCTGGCTCTCTCACGCCGTAGTATCCCCATCCTGCACGAATAGGTGGGCGATTGCGGGCTTCCTTGGAATATGGGAAAACTGTCACCACAGATGAGTTTATTTTACAAAGTGTTCAAGGGTATATAATTTGTTGGAGGTATAAATTCCCCTACCCAGCATTCGCCTCGTAGGAATTTTACTCTATCCCAAAAAGAGGTGGAGGCAGGGCATGCTGAAATTATACGACTAGCAGAAAAAAGGGGTAATTGGCATAACCAAGCATTGAAACCTATTGAGTTTGAGTCTAATATGTTCACCAGCAGCTAAAAAAAGAAGGGGGATGTCGGATTATAATAGATTTAACTGAGTTGAACACTTTTGTACAATATACCCATTTCAAAATGGATACTTTTGGAACAGCTAGGCAGATGCTTTACCCAGGGTACTTTATGGCATGCATCGATTTGAAAGATGCATGCTATACAGTGCCCATCGCTGAGGCTCACAGGGGAATTTCTGAAGTTGTCTGGAAGGGTGCATTGCCCAATGAAATCATCACAGCCCTAGGCTGTTTACCAAATTGGTATTTTCTTTTTTTTTTTTTATTTTTTTTTTTTTTTTTTTTTTTTTTTTTTTTTATTTTTTTCCATGTATTGGCTCTTCTCCGACAACAAGATTATAGTGATGCCTTTTTGGATTAAATCCTTATAGTGGGGCAGACCCTCCAATTGGCAATTCAAGGAGTGGAGAGTGATAGGAGGATAATATGTCTGCAACCAAGGCTCTGCTTGAGAAGCTGGGGTTGTAATCCATCCAGACAAATCAAAACTGCACCGGTACGGGTTATGGATTATTTGGTGTTCACCCTTGACACCAATTTAATGAAGTTTTATCATCCCAACTAATAAAGCTAACTGCTATAATAGAAGAGTGCCACAATCTTGCTTGCGCCAGGATACCGACCATTCGGCAAACAGCAAAAGTTATTGGTATTGGTAACTCTAAATTGGTAACTACATTCCCAGCTGCACGATTCGGACCGCTACACTACCGAAATTTACAAAGATCAAAAATCACAGCATTAAAAAAAAAAACAAATGCTGGCCGCTTTGATTGGCCAATTCGGTTACCACCGGAAGCTAGAAATGAGCTACCAATGGTGGATAGATAATATTAAAGAATGTCATTGACCTATTATAGTGAGCAACCCTGATTGTTGTGCTACTAACTGACGCAAGCGCACCAGGCTGGGGAGCAACTGGTACGATGTTCAGTTGTGGTGGCAGATGGAAATCGCTCATGAGTCTACATTCCTGGAGTTCACATGGATAAATATATAGAAAATGCTGGGGGCATTTCATGGACTGCGGGCTTACTGTACTAATTCCACGGGATTTACATGTCCCGCTTTCAATTAGATAATGCTACAGTAGTGCTTACATCAATCATATGGGTGGTATCAGGTCGCTAGTTTGTGATGAATTGGCTAATACAATTTGGCACTGGTGCATTGAAAGAAAATATTTGGATTATTATGCGACCTATTTGCCTGGGAAGCTTAATTCAGTGGTGGGGACACCCCCCAGGTCACGTGTCTTCAATGACAACATTGAGTGGATGTTGAACCCCAAATTTTGGAGATATTATAGCTCATTTTGGGACACCAGATATTGACCTATTTGCGTCCAGGGCTGAACCATCGAATACCAACGTATGTGTTGTGGGAACCAGACCTGGGGCAATAGCAATGGATGCGTTTTTATCCATTGGGGGAAATGGTTTGCTACGCATTTCCCCCATTCTGCCTCACCCTCGGGTATTGCAGAAAATTAAACTTAGGACTCTGCAACTGGCATATTGATCATTCCCGACTGGCCTACACAACCATGGTACCGATGGTTGTAGAAATTTAAAACAACCATGGATGGCGATTGGGAAACATCCCAAATTGATTAACCACCCCCATTACGGGGGGGTCAGTCATCCTTGCCATTGGTCATTTAAAACTTGTTGGCCTGCAGGTTCTGAAAGAACACTCATCCGGGCAGGCAAAGCTTGTTTTGTTAAGGAGCCATAGACCTTATTCGCCGCATCATGCCGAGTAGCAACTCGGAAACAATACCTCACCCAAATCAGAAAGTGGGGAGGCATTCTGTGCCCGGACCAACAAGTCTTCCAACTCGGCAACAATACCTGATGTGGTGGAGTTTCTAGCAGGCCTCCATTTCGATGCTGGCCTCAGCTACAGTGCCATCAACTCAGCGCCAGGAGTGCGCTGTCCTCATACCTGGATATAGGTGTCGGCTCCAACCACCTGGTGTCTAAACTAATGAGGGGAGTGTTCAACACCAATCCTCCACGTACCCAGATTATACAGTAACGTGGGATGTGTGGGGATCGTGCTGACCCTACTGAGGAGCTGGGCTCCAATAGATGAGCTACCATTGAAACAGTCACCCTCAAGGTGGTGATGCTTCTGGCACTGACTACAGCCCAACGAGTCCAGACGTTACAGATAACTGCGACTGGACAGCATGGTGGTCCACCCCTGGTCCAATAAATTGTCTTTGTCAAAGATTATTAAAACAGCACACAGGCCAGGGCGCATGGGCTGCAGTTGGAATTTCGGGCGTACCCTGTAGATGCCACTCTCTGCTTAGTCACCCATCTCCACACTACATCCGAGTTACTGGAGTTATCAGGGATGAAGGAACAGGGGCTTCCTCATCAGTCCATAAACCTCTGCATCATCGGGTGACTACACAGACGGTCGCCAGGTGGCTCAGGGTGGTGCTGGATGCAGGAGGAGTTGCTACTGACATTTTTAAGTCTCATTCCACCAGGGCTGCATCCATATCAGCGGCGAGAGCCATGGAGGTGCCCATGGACCACATTCTCGCCACCGCGGGCTGGGCCAGTGGAAAAACCTTTCAACGGTTCTATAACAAGCCTCTGGCCGCCCCTGCGACATTCGCAGAAGCTATCCTGGGAATGCTCAGTAAACGCTCAGTAAATGTCTGGCCCCGATTTAGGGGTTTGTTGTTTATTTGATTAATAAATTGTGTTGATTTTTCAGCCAGTTTCGACTGAACTCCATTAACAGCCTTCCTCCATCAGACTGGCGGCAGTGTGATAAGCATGGACGTTGTCCAAGGCATGAAATCACAGAGCTTTGAAATCTTCACGAAGTCACTCACGTGACTCCGAAGTAAAATAGTAAGATTAAACGAGAACTTACCAAGTTTGAAGGTTGATCTGTATTTTACGAGGAGTCGCGGTGAGGGATTTCGTGCCCACCGCTCCCACCCTCTATCATAAGGTCAACCAGGTAGTTCTACGTTTTTCATCTTGCTATTTTTTAGTCATGGTTTGGTTCTGTGATTCCACACCGCTGCTTTGAAGGATGCCGCGCATGCGTGCTGGCGGGGTCTTCACGAAATCCCTCACCGCGACTCCTCGTAAAATACAGATCAACCTTCAAACTTGGTAAGTTCTCGTTTAATCTTACTATTCTAAATATAGAAACACCAACGATAGAGGCAATTAGAAGGGACTGGGAACAAGAGTTATTGATAAAAATTACGAACGATAGATGGGAAACCAAATCTATTATATGTAAATAAATGTTCAATTAATGTAAGACATAACCTAATTCAATTTAATATTTTACATAGATTATACTATTCGAAAACTAGACAGAATAAAATATTTTCAAATGTTTCCCCCATCTGTGATAAATGTCAAACTCAAAATGCCACTATAGCACATTCCTTTGTCTCTTGTACAAAACTGCATAAATTTTGGAATGAAATTTTTGGAATTATTACAAAACTATTTAACACAAAGTTGAACCCCAATACAGAACTAATTATCTTTGGATCAATGGAAGAGGGAAGTAAACTAACTATATTCCAAGAAACTTTCCTTAATTACGGTTTAATAACAGCAAAAAAACTTATACTCAAATTTTTGAAAAACGCAACCACGCCAACATTCAAAATGTGGATTTCAAATATGTCAGAAACACTACATCTTGAAGAAATGAGATTCCTCCTACTAGGCAAAGTAAACCAATTCTTAAAGACTTGGTCTCCTTTTATCAACTTTTTACAAGTAGATGGTGCAACATAACATAACCTTAGAAATTAAATGGTTTAGGGTGACGGATGGGCAAAATACGAAATAGGTAGATCTCTCCTAATCTCTCTTTTCTCTACTTTCTCCTTTTTTTTCAATCTTTTTAGCTTCTCATCTCTGTGCTTTATTTATTTTTTGCTATCTGTTTCTACTCGCTTGTCTATCTATTCCGACACTCTCTTTTTCTTTTTTCTCTCAGTGTTCTTTTATTATTAAATTAAAAATACGAAGTTGTACAAAAATGGAAATATGTATTTATGTATTAGGCACTCAAGTACCACACTATTGTACTTACTTCTAACAAAAATAAACAAGAAAAAAAAAGTTTCCATTGTTTCCATTCGATGGGATGAACCAGTTGCCAGACCACATTCTCCCAAGAAGAGTACAACATCTGCGCATGTTGTTCCATTGTTTAAAAGGGTTCTAAGAGTAAACCTAGCAATTAGAGACCTGTTAATTTGACGTCAGTGGTGGGGAAATTAATGGAAAGGATACTTAGAGATAATATATAAAATCATCTGGATAAACAGGGTCTGATTAGGAACAGTCAACATGGATTTGTGCCTGGAAGGTCATGTTTGACTAATCTTCTTGAATTTTTTGAAGAGGTTACTAGGGAAATTGCTGAGGGTAAAGCAGTGGATGTTGTCCATATGGACTTCAGTAAGGCCTTTGACAAGGTTCCACATGGAAGGTTGGTTAAGAAGGTTCAATTGTTGGGTATTAATAGTGGAGTAGCATAGTAGTAGTGGATTCAACAGTGGCTGAATGGGTGAAACCAGAGAGTAATGGTGGATAACTGTTTTATCAGGTTGGAGGCCGGTGACCAGTGGGGTGCCTCAGGGATCTGTGTTGGGTCCACTGTTATTTGTCATATACATCAATGATCTGGATAATGGTGTGGTAAATTAGATTAGTAAGTATGCAGATGATACTAAGATAGGTGGTGTTGTGGATAATGAAGTCAATTTTCAAAGTCTACAGAGAGATTTAGGCCATTTGGAAGAGTGGGCTGAAAGATGGCAGATGGAGTTTAATGCTGATAAGTGGGAGGTGCTACATCTTGACAGGACAAATCAAAATAGGACGCACATGGTAAATGGTAGGGAATTGATGAATGCTGTGGAACAGAGGGATCTAGGAATAACTGTGCATAGTTCCCTGAAGATGGAATCTCATGTAGATCAGGTGGTAAAGAAAGCTTTTGGTGTGCTGGCCTTTATAAATCAGAGCATTGAATATAGGTGTAGGGAAGTAATGTTAAAATTGTACAAGGCATTGGTAAGACCAATTCTGGAGTATGGTGTACAATTTTGGTCGCCAAATTATAGGAAATATGTCAACAAAATAGAGAGAGTACAGAGGAGATTTACTAGAATGTTGCCTGGGTTTCAGCACCTAAGTTACAGAGAAAGGTTGAACAAGATAGGTGTTTATTCTTTGGAGCGCAGAAGGTTAAGGGGGGACTTGATAGAGGTCTTTAAAATTATGAGAGGGATAGACAGAGTTGATGTTGATAAGCTTTTTCCATTGAGAGTAGGGAAGATTCAAACAAGAGGACATGATTTGAGAATTATGGAACAAAAGTTTAGGGCTAACACGAGGGGGGACTTCTTTACTCAGAGTGGTAGCTGTGTGGAATGAGCTTCCAGTGGAAGTGGTGGAGGCAGGTTCGATTTTATCATTTAAAAATAAATCATGGTAGTTATATGGATGGGAAAGGAATGGAGGGTTATGGTCTGTTGGGACTAGGTGTTGGGCACGGACTAGAAGGGCCAAGATGGCCTGTTTCCGTGCTGTCATTGTTATATGGTTATATGATACACTTTAAAAGATTGTACCATTTCACAGCTTCAGTTTTGATTGATGCTTCTAAGATGGCGTCAACTCCCGTCCCAGACAGCAGGCGTCTTTCCAGTTCTCGCCAAGCCAGGTAACAGTCTCTGTGACTATTGCCTTTTTCATGTTTTGGGATCCTGTCGGAAGGTTTCCGCCACTTCCCATTAGAATCCCAGCCTTCAGCAGATACCAGTGCAGACTTAGACGCAGAAGTGCTAGTCTTTTTGTAAAATATTTTTATTAGAAATAAATACATATTAAGAAGGAATAACATAAAATAAAAAGAAAGAGACATATTATTCGTCACATACATTCTTAATATTTTTTAAGTTTACAATCATTCTTATTTATACTTCTATACTTTTTATTATGTTATAATAGAAAGAAGATAGTAAAGAGAAATAATAAAGAGAAATAAAATAAAAGTAGAAAATCAATAATATGAGTGGAGTATTAAGCAGGCTATTCTTTATTGGAGATATATTAGTGGTCTATTATATATAGTTCTTCATCTATTCCTTCATTCAGGTTTCAGTCAGGCCCTCGAACCGGACCACCTTGACCCTTTAAATATTCAATAAATGGACACCATATTCCTCTGAATTGATCTAGCTTGTCCAAAAGGACAAGTCTTAATCTTTCCAGATGAAGTGTCTCCGACATTTCTGCAAGCCACATTTTGATTGTGGGGGATGTAGGACCTTTCCAAAATCTTAATATTAATTTTTTACCAATTATTAAACTATAATCGATAAAAATTCCTTGCTGTGTTGTTAGTAGTTGATCCATTTCTAATATTCCTAATATGATTAATTTTGAGTCTGGAGTCAGATTTACATTAACTACATTCGAGATTATCTTAAAAATTTCTATCCAAAAGTTAGTAATTTTTATACATTTTGTGAATGAATGCGTTAGATTAGCTTCTAAATGCTGACATTCATCACATATAGCAGAAACATTTGAAAAATTCTGTTTAATTTGGATTTTGAAAAGTGTAATCTATGTAAAACTTTAAATTGTATCAAAGAGTGTCTGGCATTTAATGAGCAGTGGTGTATATGTTGTAAACTTTCATTCCATACTTCTAGACTAATTGTTTGTCCTAATTCGTTTTCCCATGCTTGCCTATATATTTCCGAAATTGGTACATCATTTTCCAATAAAATATTATAAATATATGATATTAAATTTTCTGTGTTCGGATATTTATTTAGACATTCATCTAAAATTTCTGTCTTTCTATTTCTAAAATCCTGTGTGTTTGATTTAACATAGTCTCTAATTTGTAAATAACTAAAGTACTCTTTTGAGTGTAATCTGTAATTTTGTTGTAATTCCTGAATGAAAGAGACTTTCCCTGTAGAGATCACCCAACTTATTAATTCCATAGTTCTTCCATTGTAAAAATCCTTTATCCATCATTGAGGGTTTAAAAGTAATGTTGTTTACAATGGGAAGAGCCAATGGTATACTTTCCAATTTTAATGTTTTCTTTAAGTGATTCCAGATTTTTTCCGTATAAATTTTCTTACTTATTTTAGTATTGGCAAATAAAATCGAGCTAATTTCGAAAGGTGAACAATCTTCCTTTTCCATTTTTAACCAGTTTGGCTGTTTATCTAATTAATATTTTTAATATTAACTACCCAGTAGTAAAACATAAAATTAGGCAGTGCAAAACCTCCATTTATTTTTGATTTACATAGATGTTTTTTATTTATTCTATGGCTCTTATAATCCCAAATAAAATTGGTAACTATAGAGTCCACTTTCTTAAAAAAAATTTTAGGAAGATATATCGGGATCAGTTGAAACAGGTATAATAATTGCGGAAGAAAAATCATTTTTATCGCATTAATTCTACCTAGCATTGAAATAGGTAATGTTTTCCAATATAGGATATTCCTAAGTAGTTTATTCAGTAGGGGCAGGAAATTAGATTTAAATAAAGAATCATATCTTTTTGTTACATAAATTCCAAGATATTTGATTTTTTCATTTGCTATCTTAAAAGGAAATTGTCGTAGTATATGTGGGTTATTTCCCATTATAGGCATAAGTTCACTTTTATTCCAATTATTTCTATCTCCTGAAAATAAGCCAAATTGAGTTATTAAATCTAATAAGTTAGGGATACTAGTTTCAGGCTTTGTAATATAAAGTAATACATCATCTGCGTATAAAGAGATTTTATTTTCAGTTTCTTTGGTTTCATACCCGTACATTTCAGGATGTAATCTTACGGATTGTGCTAATGGTTCAATTGCTAGCGCGAACAGTAGTGGGGAAAGAGGACTTGTCTACAACCTCTGGATAAATTACATTTAGTTGATAACATTTGATTTGTTAATATTCTAGCTGTTGGATTAGCATATAGTAGTTTAACCCATGTTATAAACTTTTCTCCCAACTGAAAAGTTTCCATAACCGAAAATAAATACGACCATTCAACCTGATCAAAAGCTTTCTCTGCGTCTAATGAAATAATTGCTAGATCTTTATTAATATTTTTTTTTTCGAGTATATAATATTGAATAATCGTCTCAGGTTATATGAGGAGTATCGTTTTGGCATAAATCCTGTTTGATCTGAATTAATTACTTTATTAATCACTGTATTTAGTCTTTGTGCTAATATTTTAGTTAATATTTTTTGATCAGTATTTAAAAGAGCTCTAGCTCTATACGACCCTGGATCATCCAGATCTTTATCTAATTTAGGTATAAGCATTATAATAGATTCATTTAATGTTTCTGGTAATTTCTGTTGTGCATAAATATATTCATAAAGTGTCTTCAAACGTGGTGCTATCAGATCATAGAATGTTTTATAAAATTCTGAACCAATACCATCCGGTCCTGGAGTTTTACCATTTTTTAATGACCTAATAGATTCTTCGATTTCTTTAGTAGTTATTTCAGCGTTTAGTAATTCTCTATTTTCTAAATCCAGTCCTTTTAGATTACAATTTTTTTTTTAAATGTTTCTATTCCTGTCCGATTTTCTGTCATTTTGGCTGAATATAAATTTTTATAATATTGCAAAAATCTCTCATTTATATCTTTAGTTTGTACTAGTAATTCACCTTTGTCTGATTTAATCCTATGGATTATTTTTTCTCCCTCCAATTTTCGTAATTGACGAGCCAATAATTTTTGTGGTTTATCTCCAAATTCAAATTGTATTTGTTTAGTATATTGGTAGAGTTTTACAACTTGGTCTGACTGTATTTTACTTAATTTATATTTCAATGCAGAGATTTTATTATGTTTTATCATGGTTGGGTTAGCAGCGTTTTCTGTGTCTAATTGTTTGATCTCCTTTTCCAATGCCTGATGTTCCCTCCGATTCTATTATAAAATGCTTGAGAGGATATCATAATTCCCCGAACATACGCTTTGAAAGTTTCCCATTTACAGGGACAAAGGTATTTCTGGCTTATCATGTATTTCAAAGAAAATCTTAATCTGTTTTGTGATGTATTCTTGAGTTATTTTGTCTTTTAAAATTTGTGGGTTAAATCTCCATTGTCCCTGTTTTTCCGTTTTACCAGTTATTTTAATCATAAAAGTTAAAGGTGCGTGATCTGAAATTATAAAATTATGATATTTTGAATTATTAGTGAATGGGATAAGTTTTAAATCTACCAAAAAGTAATCTATTCTTGGATAAGTTTTATGCACAGGTGAGTAAAATGAATATTCTCGTCCAGCTGGTTTTGCATTCTCCAAACATCTTTAATATTACTGGTATCTGTATATGCATTTATTAGATCACTGGAATGCGATTTAATTTTCTGTTGTCTTGATGATCTGTCTAAATAAGGATCTAGTGTACAATTTAAATCTCCTCCAATTATTAGGTTGTGTTGTGGTAATTCTGGGATAGTATTAAATATTTTCTTAAAAAACAGTGGGCTGTCAAAATTTGGGCCGTATACATTGACAAAAATCATTTTTTGTGTGTATAATTCTCCCATTACAATAATATATCTACCATCACTATCAGTTATAGTTGAAGTGTGTTTAAATGAAATGCGTTTACGAATTAATATTGCTACACCTCTAGATTAGTGTGTAAAAGAAGAATGATACGCCTTGTCAATCCATTTAGCCTTTAATCTATGCTCTGCATCTTTTTTTAGACGTGTCTCTTGGATAAACGCCACTTCTACTTTAAGTGCTTTTAAATGTGCTAATACTTTACCTCTCTTGATTGGTTCGTTAATACCATTAACATTCCAGCTACAAAACGTTATTCCTCCATTCCCCTTATTCGTTTTTAAGTCTTGCATCTTTTATCTAAGGAGGTATATAATAGAGCAAATGGTTCAGCTCGACATACCCGGCCTTACACCCGAACTCCAAATAGATGAATTTCAAGGCCCTTGGGTATCTCTCACGTATATATCTCCTTTGTATTAATTTATAACTCCATTCAAATATAAAACAATAATAACAAAGAATAATATTTTAAAAAGGGTAGATTAAGAGATTAATAGGGTGCACAAAGAGAGAAAAAACTACATCTAATATTAGTGTAGTTAGTGTTAGCCATAATACCATGGCTAGCAATCTACCGACTTCCGTAGTCGATGTTACAAACTTATACATCTCCATGGTTCCTTAAAATTGTTATTCCATAAAAAATTTTAACCGGGAATATTAAACTCTGATGTGTACAGGCTCCATCAGTCAAGTATATGATAATATCTATACTTAATACATATTAAAAGATATATATTTTTTTTAATTAAAAAAAGGAGGAAAATAAAAAATTAAAAAAATTTTTTTAAAAAGTGCCAGGGTGGATAAATGAAGTCAAACCTTATATTCTGTGTGATTATATTTACTGTTTTCCTAATTCTAAGTAAATCAACTATAATTAGTTGTTAATCATTAATTGGTAGTTATCAGGTTTAATTAATAATAATACCGCTGTATACATTTTAGTATTTGTTAGTTATTAATATTAGTAGTGTTATTATTCTAATTGTTAGTATCCATAGGAAAGTCTCCAATCCTAATCTCTAATCCGAGTCTCCAATCAGCATCCTTCTCCATCTTCTTTAGGTGCCACAAGTCCATAGTCCACTCCAATCCTGAAAATACAATTTATTTGTTGATATAGTTCATCTTTGAAGATTTCATTCAGTCTTCCTCTCTTTCCTTAATCCCCTGGGCAAAGTTCATTGCATCCGTTGGGTTTTTGATATAATGTTCTTCCTGGTTGTTGGTGACTCTCAGGGTGGCTGGGTACCTCAGACTGTACTTCAAATTCTTCACTTCTTTCAAAATTCTTTTGGTCTCCTTGAACGCATTTAGTTTCTTGGAGACCTCTGCTGGGTAGTCTCGATAAATGCTGATCGAATCTTCTTCGTATGTAAGATTTCAACTTTTTTAAATTTTGTTCATCATCTCCTCCAGGACATGATCATACTGGACTTTTACTATCAGTTGTCTTGGAGGGGCGTCTTGCTTTGCATAACGGCTCATTACTCTGTGTGCTCGGGGTAATAAAGGCTTTTGTTCCAGAGATAAAACCTTTTGCAATAAGTTTGCAGTAAACTCTCGGTTATCTTGATTCGTTTCTCTTCCTTCTCGAATACCCACGATCCTTAGGTTCTGTCTTCTCTGGCGTCCTTCCAACTCGGTACATTTATCAGTTATTTTGCCGAGTAAATCCAATAGACGTTGATTTTCTTTGAGGAATGTTTTCATAGTCTAAGCACTTGTTTCGACTAAGTCTTCAAGGTTCTTTATGGCTGTCGACTGCTCCTTGAGTTCTTCCTCCACAGGTTCCAGCTCAGTTTCCATCTTATTTTGGATTTTATCATTCATCTCTTCTACTATATTTGCAGCTTGATCCGTTAATATTTCTGTAATTTCCTTTCGCAATGTGTCAGATAATTCCATGGCCGAGATATTGATTTCAGACTTTAACTCTTTCATCTCCTCCTTGATTTTTTTTCTATTTCTTCCTTAAAATTCATTTTTGCCAGTTCAGATTTTAATTCCAACTTTATTTCTTTCTTTAACTCTGCCATTTCTTGTACAAAAAAAACTTTAAGTGCTTCAATTTCCGATTTTTTATTAATTTTTTTCGACACATCTTCTAGGGATAGTGTCCTACCTGAGCCCGAGGCTCCAGTCGGGCCTTGTTCTTGTTCTGCCGTTTTTAGCCTTGTATACCGGAGTTTTGATTTATCCACAGGTGGGCTGCGCTGTGTTGCCATTACGAGTCGCACGCCTGATGACATCACTCACGGCAGCCGGTGCAGTAGGCAACAGGTAGGTCTTTTCTCCCCGTTTGTTTCCGCGTTTTTTCCACGGAGCTGGCTGGCGTTACTTTCTAGCCCTCCATGGCGCCACCGGAAGTCCAGAAGTGCTAGTCTTGACTGTCTTGTGCCAAAATAATCGACATGGAATACAATATAATGCTTGTTTCTGTTGGCTCCAGACAAGCCAGTCTCGTACATGTAGTTCTCCATTGGTGCTTTGAAATTTCAGTATGCTCTCTGGTAAAACTTGATTGCAGGTGTCTTTTTGGAATGTTTTAAGCAGATGCATGTGACCATTCGTAACATATTTGTCTATTTCCTAATGAGTTGGAAACTCGGTTGTGATATATCCAATTTCAGGGCCTACATTATGACTACTCTCCTCTTCCAAATTCACTTCCACATGTGCCTGTATGTCTGTTTCTTTCTGTTTTCCATTTTCATTTTCTGCATGTGCCCCTTCATCAAAATCATGTGCATGATGACACAAATAATTGTTCCTAGTTTGGGGACAAGGTTTCCAGCAGTTTCTTCTTGCTCCAATTCTATAGGCGAGTTCAATTAAAACATTTTTGAAGCCACACTTAATCCAAATTGAAAGAGTGTGTGTTGATCCCTTTGTTCATTTTCCTCTCATTCTTTCTTCTGCTTTCTTTTCTGGGCTCCTGATTTGGGAGAATACATTTTGGAGAAATGATTTATAATTTATACTTTTATATCTGAAAAAAGGGAAAAAAAAGACAATCCTCCAGCTGCCTTTGGTCTTTATCCAAGCCTAAATCCTATAGGGGCGATCAAAAGGCGATTACGCTAAGTTGCAAGGTGGAATGACCATCACCATACTGCCCACCCTGTGGGCAAACAGGCACTTGGAATTGAGTTGGCACGAAAACATACATTTACATAAGGCCAGGACTGTCAAGTCTGCACCCACACACTCACTCACTCACACTCACTCACTCACTCACTCACTCACTCACTTCTCACACACACACTTACTCACTCACACTCACCCACCCACACACTCACTCACTCACTCACTCACTCACTCACATACACACCTACTCACTCACACACTCACTCACTCCGTCCACTCACACACACCTACTCACTCACACACTCCCCCCCACACACACTCACTCACTCACTTCTCACACACCCACTAACTCTCTCACCCACCCACACACACACACACTCATCCACACTCACTCTCACTCACTTCTCACACACAAACTTACTCACACTCACCCACACACACACTCACTCACCCACACTCACTCACTCACTTCTCACACTCACTCACTCACACTCACACACCCACACACTCACTCACTCACTCACACTCACACACCCACACACTCACTCACTCACTCACACTCACACACCCACACACACTCACTCACTCATTCACTTCACTCACACACGCACCTTCTCACTCACACACTCACCCACACACACAGTCACTCACTCGCACTCACACATCCACACACACTCACTCACACTCACCCACACACACACTCAGCCACACTCACTCACTCACTCACTCACTTCACTCACACACACACCTACTCACTCACACTCACTCACACACACTTACTCTCTCACACTCACCCACACACACACTCACACACACACACACTCACTCACCCACACTCACTCACTCACTTCTCACACTCACTCACACTCACACATCACTCACTCACTCACTCACACTCACACACCCACACACTCACTCACTCACTCACACTCACACACCCACACACACTCACTCACTCATTCACTTCACTCACACACGCACCTTCTCACTCACACACTCACCCACACACACAGTCACTCACTCGCACTCACACATCCACACACACTCACTCACACTCACCCACACACACACTCAGCCACACTCACTCACTCACTCACTCACTTCACTCACACACACACCTACTCACTCACACTCACTCACACACACTTACTCTCTCACACTCACCCACACACACACTCACACACACACTCACTCACTCACCCACACTCACTCACGCACTCACTCACTCACACACACACCTACACACTCACACACTCACCCACACACATACTCACTTACTCACCTACACTCACTCACTCACTTCTCACACACACACTCACTCACTCACACTCACCCACACACACACTCACTCACTCATTCGCACTCACACACCCACATACACTCACTCACTCACTCATTCACACACTCACTCACTCACTCACTCACTCACTCACATACTCACTCACTCCGTCCACTCACACACACACCTACTCACTCACACACTCCCCCACACACACACTCACTCACTCGCACTCACACACCCACACACACTCACTCACTCACTCATTCACACACTCACTCACTCACACACTCACTCACTCCGTCCACTCACACACACACCTACTCACTCACACACTCACTCACTCCCCCACACACACAATCACTCACTCACACACTCCCACACCCACACTCACCCACACACACACTCGCTCACACACTCACTCACACCCACTCACTCACACACACCCACTTACTTACCCTCACTCACCCACACATGCCCACCTACTCACACACACGCGCACACACACACACCCCCCCATACACTCCAGATCGGTCCCTCCACCGACACTCCTCGACTTGATCGCCCTCAGGTCCGGAGTTCCACCGCTGGACCTCGGCGCTGCCTGCCCGACCATCACGAGGAGCAGCAACAACACCCACCCCCTCTCCGACCCACACCGCCTTCCCGGCCAAACCCAGACCCGGGCCACCGAAACAACTGGCCGTGCCCGCCGACTCTCACCTCCCCTGCAGGCGGGGCCACCTCGGCCGATGTTGCCGACATTCACTGTCTCTCTGGGGCCACCGATGCTGCTGCCTGTATCTCTACTCCAGCCCCCCACGGTCGTCCACCAGAGACTCCGCCGACCCTCGCCTCTCCACCGGCCACCGGCGGGTCAGAGCCGTCACCTCACCAGAGTTCCCGGCTCAGCACCAGACCCACAACCTCCACCATGCAGACAGTACGTGGGGTCTGTCTCTGCTGGGTCCTGGTGCCGCCCTCCTCCTGCAGGGTAGATCCATCAGTAGTGATGGGTCTTCCCCTTGCCCCTCTTTTAATCAGGTTACCTAGACCGTTTGAAATCCCCCACTTTATTATGGATCTGAATTTCTATGAATTACAATATATAAAACTATGTAGGCTCACACAAAATGTGAATGCTAGTCTTCACAAAATATATGCAAACATTTTCTGAGATGTCAGGAAATTCCCGGTCCCCCTCCTTTGGCTCCCGGGCCCCCCTTTGGACCGCGGCCGCGGGCTCTGCGCCCCCCTGTCATAGACCCTGATTGTGTGCACAGAGCAGAGAAAAAGTGTTGGCTGCAGCCATCTTCTGCTTCAGTAAGGGAAGCTGGTCAGTGACTGGGCGCAACGACCATCCCTCTTCTTGACCATCCCTCACTGAATCCTGAAACAGTTAGCTTCCAAAAAATCGACAAATGGAGACCAACTCGTTAAGAATTGGTCTGATTCATCTATTAGGAGGAATCGCATTTCCTCACGATGTGTGGTGTCCTAGAACAAGGGGTCCTGAGGTCCAGAACAAGAGGTCACAGTCTAAGGGTAAGGGGGAATTCCTTTAGGACCGAGATGAGGAAAACATTTTTCACACAGAGAGTGGTTAGTCTCTGGAATTCTCTGCCACAGAAGGTAGTTGAGGCCAGTTCATTGGCTATATTAAAGAGGGAGTTAGATGTGGCCCTTGTGGCTAAAGAGATCAGGGGGTATAGAGAGAAGGCAGGTACAGGATACTGAGTTGGATGATCAGTCATGATCATATTGAATGGCGGTGCAGGCTCAAAGGGCCGAATGGCCTACTCCTGCACCTATTTTCTATGTTTGAAATCCACATTTTAAGCGTTGGTATGGGTGTATTTTTCCAAAAAGTTAAGTATATTTTTCTTTGCCATTATTAACCCATAATTAAAAAATAAATTTTGAGATGAGTTCAATTTATTCCCATCTTCCATTACCCCAAATATAATAATTTCAGTATTAGGTTCCATTTTTATCTTCAATAATTTTGTACATATTTCAAGAATATCACTCCAGAATTTATAAAGTTTTATGCAGGAGACAAAAGAGTGTGTTATAGTTGCATTTTGTGATGTACATTTATCAAAAATGGGGGAAGTATTTGGATAGAATTTATTAAATCTAGTTTTTGAATAATATAAACTATGTAAAATGTTAAATTGATTTAAAATGTCTTACATTAATCGAACATTTGTGTATATATATCAAATTCTTTAACCATGTTTCCTTCGTGATTTTTATCATTAATTCTCGTTCCCACTCTTCTCTAAGTGCCTCTGTCGACGGTAGGTCTATATTTAAAATACTATTATATAAATATGATATTAATTTCTGTGAGTCAGCCTTAATATTCATTGCTTCTTCCAGCGGATCTAAAGTTATGTTTTGATATCTTTGTATGTATTTCATCATAAAGTGACAGATCTGAAGATATTTAAAATATTGGTTATTTTTCAGTTTAAATTTTAATTGTAATTGTTGGAATGATAACAGATTTCCCATTTCATAAATATCACCGATCCATTATGTGTGTATTTGTGAGTGTGTGTGTATATGTGCGTGTGTATGTGTGCGTGTGTGTGTGTGTCTGTGCGTGAGTGTGCTTGTGTTTGTGTGTGTGTATGTGTGTGTGTGAGTGTATGTGTGTGTTGATGTATGTGTGTGAGTGTATGTGTGTGAGCATCTGAGTCTGTGTGTATATGTGTTTGTGAGTGTGTATGTGAGTGTCTGTGTGTGTGTTTGTGAGTGTGTGTGTGTCTGTTTGTATGTGTTTGTGTTTGTGAGTGTGTTTGTGTGTGTTTGTGTGAGAGTTCTGTGTGCGTGTTTGTGTGTGAGTTCTGTGTGTGTGTGTGTGTGTGTGTGTGTGTGTGTGTGTGTGTGTGTGTGTGTGTCTGTGTGTGAGTGTCTGTGTGTGAGTGGCTGTGTGTGTGGTTGTGTGTGTGTGTGTATGTGTTTGTGAGCGTGTGTGTGTCTGTGTGTATATGTGATTGTGAGTGTGTGTATCTGTGTGTGTTTTGTGTGTGTGTGCGTGCGTGTGTGTTTGTGTGCATATCTATGTGTGTGTGTGAGGGTCTGTGTGTGAGCGTGTGTGCGTGTGTGTGTCTGTGTGTGAGTGAGTCTCCGTGAGTGTGTGTGTGTGTGTGAGTGCCTGTGTAAGTGTCTGTGTGTCTGTGGGTGTGTGTGTGTGTGTGTGTCTGTGTGTGTGCGTGTGTGTGTGCGTGTGTGTGTGTGTGTGTGTGTGCGTGTGTGTGTGCGTGTGTGTGTGCGTGTGTGTGTCTGTGTGTGAGTGTCTGTATGTGTGAGTGTGTGTGAGTGAGTGTCTGTGTGTATGTATGTGTGTGTGTGAGTGTCTGTGTGTGTTTGTCTTTGTGTGAGTGTCTCTGTGAGTGTGTGTGAGTGTCTGTGTGTGTGTGTCTATCTGTGTGTGTGTTAGTGTCTGTGTGCGTTAGTGTGTGTGTGTGTGTGAGTATGTATGTGCATGTGAGTGAGTGTGAGTATCTGTGTGTGAGTGTGTGTTGTGAGTGTGAGTGTCTGTGTGTGAGTGTGTATGTGAGTGCCTGTGTGTGTGTGTGTGTGTGAGTATCTGTGTGTGTGTCTGTGTGTGTGTGTGTGTGTGTGTCTGTGTGTGTGTGTGTGTGTGTGTGTGTGTGTGTCTGTGTGTGTGTCTGTGTGTGTGTGAGTGTGTGTGTGAGTGTGTGTGTGTGTGAGTGTCTGTGTGTGTGTCTGTGTGTGTGTGAGTGTCTGTGTGTGTGTGAGTGTGCAGGGCTCTCACTGGCCAAATGACAGTTTAGGTGGTCATTTAAGATGGCTTGCATGACGCGTGTGATAATGTGCTCGGACGAAGTGCTTGGTTACCGGTCGGAATTATGCTCAATGAAGCATTCACATATTATTTCTGCTTCAAATAAAGTCACAAACTAAACATATTCACCAATCAAGACATGATATGTACCACAATGACATGCAGCAAAATTGCAATACAATATCTCAACTCTTTTTACACGTTTCAATGAATTATTTATTTCCACTTCCAAACAAAAATGTGGTTGGATTATGCAGCGTATGAATTATTCAACCTCGGTGAGACCAAGCGCAGGCTTGGCGATCGCTTCGCACAACACCTCCATTCAGTTCGCAATAACCAACCTGATCTCCTGGTGGCTCAGCACTTCAACTCCCCCTCCCATTCCGAATCCGACCTTTCTGTCCGGGCCTCCTCCATGGCCAGAGTGAGGCCCACCACAAATTGGAGGAACAGCACCTCATATTTCACTTGGGTAGTTACACTCCAGCGGTATGAACATTGTCTTCTCCAATTTCAGGTAGTCCTTGCTTTCTCCCTCTTTCCCCTCCCATTCCCGGTTCTCCCACAACCTACTGTCTCCACCTCTTCCTTTCTCTTTCCCGCCCCCCCCCAACATCAGTCTGAAGAAGGCTTGACCCGAAACGCCACCTATTCCTTCGCTCCATAGATGCTGCCTCACCTGCTAATTTTCTGCAGCTTTTTTGTCTACCACCCATTCACACAAGTTCTGTTAGCCCACTTTCCTCACCCACTCCCCACACATTAAGGGCAATTTTACAGAGACAAGTTAACCTACAAAGCCAATGCGTCTTTGGGATGTGGGAGGAAACCCACATGCTTGCAGGGAGAATGTGCAAATTCAACACAGACAGTGCCCGAGGACAGGATCGAACACAGATCGCTGGCGTGTGAGGCAGCAAGTCTACCAGCTGTGCCACTATATTTTATTTTCTAACACACAAAAAATTATACGCTGATAACTGGTTACTAAAAAAAATAAACTATCCATTTTCAGTCTTAAATCTCTAAGTCACGCTATGTCCCCCTTTACAGCTACTGCATGTGTTAATTCAGTTCAAGACTATGGGGCAGTACATTGACCATAAAGTTGGTGCCTAAAAATGCCAGAGACCCGGAATTAATCCTGAGTATGGGTGCTGCCTATATGGAGTTTGCTCCTTTTCCCTTTGATCACATGGGTTTTTTCCGGGTGCTCTTGTCTGTGACATTCCAACGGTGTGCAGGAACCTTTTTCAGACGTCCAAAACGTAATATTTCCCTTTTGTCCAGAGATTCTGTCTGACTCGTTGAGTTACTCCAGCTTTTTGTGTCTATCTTTGGTTTAAACCAGCACCAGCAGTTCCTTCCTACACACGCAATACTATATGATAGAACTTTATTGATCCCAGGATGGAAATTGTGTGTGTGGATATATATATTATACACACACACACATATATATAATATATTTATATATATTTATATAGTTACATATTTATATATAAATATACATTGTTTTGTTTTCTTGTTTATAACATTGTTTACAGAGTACTATGTTTACATATTCTGTTGTGCTGCTGCAAGTAAGGATTTCATTGTTCTAACTGGGACGTGAGAGAATAAAACACTCTTGACTCTTGACTTGCGTCGCTAATGTGTGGGATTGAACTAGTGTACGGGTGATCGGTGGTCGGCGTGGACGCGGTGGGCCGAAGGGCCTGTTTCCGCGCTGTATCTTTAAATTAAACTAAAAACACTAAAACCAGAGGAAATGTAAAGAAGGGTCTCTACCCGAAATGTCACCCAATTACTTCTATCCAGAGATGCTGGCTGCTCCATGGAGTTTCCCCATACAATTAAAGCATGGAATAGTCTTCACCCTACCATAGTTTAAGGTAGAAACTAAATTTAAGGTAGACAAAAATGCTGGAGAAACTCATCGGGTGAGGCAGCATCTATGGAGCGAAGGAAATAGGCGACGGGCTGGTTCTTGCAAATCGAGGTGTTGGGCGAAGCGATCGCCAAGCCTACGCTTGGTCTCACCGATGTAGAGCAGCTGACATCTACAGCAGCTGATGCAATAGATGAGGTTGGAGGAGGTGCAGGTGAACCTCTGCCGCACCTGGAAAGACTGCTTGGGTCCTTGGATGGAGTCAAGGGGGGAAGTAAAGAGACAAATGTTGCATTTCCTGCGGTTGCAAGGGAAAGTGCCAGGAGAGGGGTTGGTTTGGTTGGAAAGGGACAAATTGACCAGCGAGTTACAGAGGAAGCGGTCTCTGCGGAAAGCCGAAAGGGGAGGTGATGGGAAGATGTGGCCAGTGGTGGGATCCCATTGGAGGTGGCAAAATGTTGGAGGATTATCTGTTGTGGTAGACAAAAATGATGGAGAAACTCAGCGGGTGAGGCAGCATCTCGGGAGGGAAGGAATGGGTGATGTTTCGGGTCGAGGCCCTTCCTCAGACTGGTCTGAGGACGGTCTGACCTAAAATGCCACCCATTCCTTCTCTCCAGAGATGCTGCCTGTTCTGCTGAGTTATTCCAGCTTTTTGTGTCTATCTTTGGTTTACATCAGCATCTGCAGTTCCTCCCTACAGGTTAATAGCCAGTTCTTTATAAAGTGTTGAATTTAGCCAAAGACAAAACTAGTTAATTAATCCTGACCAATATTAAACCCACGATATGACCACAAATTAAAAAGATCACACTGCAGAAGCCCACCATGGCAGTATTTTCACCACTAATTTAGTTAAGCAGTTTCATACACTGGATAATTTGAATAAATGGGCTGCTGCAACAAATTGCTTGAATGTTAGAACCAAGACACTAATGGATAATCTTGAGCATGTGCTCATTTATAAAGTATATAAAGCTGCAGATCATGGATTTAAATGAATGTGAAACAGAGCCAGCTCCATCTGAATGCAGGATCCGTATTGCCAATCTCATACAATGAACAATTAAACATATAAACCTTGATCCATATGAGTTACACTTGGCAGTCGCTGATCACACCACAAATTTTCCAGCACCTTCTTTAATCCGGACAAAATTACGAGAGTGCCCTTAACATCCCACCCGGAAGTCCCCCCCCCAAAAAATGTGGTGCCTAGGCCGGTTCTCGACCTCATCGGGACTTCCGAAACCGATTGGCAGGTGGACTTTGCCCCCCTGCGGTCGGGGCACTGGATGATGTGCTGGCCGTGGTCGATGCCATGTACAAGGCGGCCGGCCGTGCCGGCGGATGAGGAGCGGCTGGAGAGGGGAAACTTGGCAGCCCGGACATGGGTGGCGGGCGGAGACGGAGAGTGATAGAGAGAGAGATAGAGAGAGGGGCCAAGCCAGGCAAAATTACATGGCTTTTAGGTTGCCCGGCGGGACTTTTGGTGGCAATTGGCGCCAGGGCAAACGTTAATTACGAGCCCTGGTGTGTGTATGTGCTTGTGAGTGTGTATGCGTGAATGTGTGTGTGAGTGTGTATGTGTGCATGAGTGTATGTGTGTGAGTGTATGTGTGAGTGTGAGTGTGTCTGCGTGTGTGTCTATGTGTGAGTGTGTGTGTGTCTTTGTGAGTGTTTGTGTTTGTGTGAGTGTCTGTGTGAGTGTGTATGTGTGTGTATCTGTGTGAGTGTATGTCTGTATGTGTATGAGTCTCGGTGTGTGTGTGTCTGTCTGTCTGTGAGTGTGGGGTGTGTGTGTGAATTTGCTAGCCTGCACTGCTTGAGATGCTATGAGATTGGATTTGCTGCCTGCACTCTGCTAGAAGTGCTGTGAGATTTGATTTGCTGCCTGCACTCTGCTTCAAGTGCTGTGAGATTTGATTTGTGGCCTGCACTCCACTTCAAGTGCTGTGAGATTGGATTTGCTGGCCTGCACTGAACGGTGACTTTTGAGGTAAATTTTCAGATTTTCTTTGTTAAAATTTGACTGAATCACTCTATATTAAAAATTTTTTAGCAACAGCAAAGAGCCATCAAGACGCAGTGAGCAGCAGAACAGAACAAGAGACACAATAAGGAAGAACTTAGTCAATCTCATCTTTAACATTTAAATTGTTGTTATATTTTAAGAGTCATGCACATTTTAAACTTTAATAAATCCTTTTTCCACTTGCCTTGCCTGTGTGTTCTTCATCTCAATGGAAACCTAATAGGCAGCAATGGCTGTGATGTCAGAGAGCCACTAATAGTGCATGGGGGGAGGTTGAGGGGAGATGGACTGAATGCGTGGGGCGGAGGGGAATGGCAAGGAGGAGAGTGGGGGAGTGAAGGGAGGGGTGACTGAGTTGACTGCTACCACACCAGCCATGAGTGACTGGACTGCCAGCCCACCAGCCATGAGTAAGTGAACTGCCAGCCCAACAGCTGTAAGTGACTGAAGTGCCAGTCTACCAGCCATGACTTAGTGAACTGCCAGCCCACCAGCTATGACTCACTGAACTGAAAGTCCAACAATCCATTCAGTCCACAATGTTCATACTAGCCCTCTGGAAACAAGTCCCTTCAGCCCACAACACCCACACTAGTGCTCCATAGATCCACGCAACAATACATTTTCATCCTACATTGCTGTGATCTGTAAAAAAAGATGAAAATTCCTAAAATTGATTCTCCATCCTCTCCCCCTTCTCTCTCACAGTCTGTCACCTGTTTTCGGCAGAATTTCTGGCAGTTTCTGAGCTGCCAATCCGCCGGGCCTGAGTTACACAGCTGCCAGCCTGCCAGGCCTGAGTGACTGAGCTGCCAGGACTCAGTGACTGAGCTGTCAGCCCAAGAATCCATTCGGCCCACAATGTCCACACTAGCCTTCTGGAAACCAGTCCCTTCTGTCCACAACACCTATGCTAGCGCTCCAGAAAGTCCCCCCCCCTCCCACTGGGGAGAGACATGTATATTGAAGACGCATTTTTCCTCTAATATGTCAATTTATTTTT